>CM044018.1:18483223-19025813 GCA_024085815.1 Flaveria linearis
AGTGTTGCTCCTAATAGACCTCCAAGACTCATAAACGGGGACAATTTTGAAGACTGGAAGAGATCTCAAGGCCTTCTTCTTCTACACCGATCCACAACCAATAGGACTCATTATCACTGGTCCGCCAAGCCAACAATTATCACTAATCGATTTTTTGTCTGTATCAAGTCTCTAAAGAAGTATTCAGTTGGTAATCATGAGCAAGTGAATAAGCTCCTAGACTCTCTTCCACCTTAATGGAGCCTACAAGTGAGAATGCTAAAGCAAGAGAGAAATTTTCCGACTATAAGATGATGGATGTAATTAACAAGCTGAAGTCCTTACTTAGATCTAAAATGGAGGGAATTTAATCAGACTATGATGCCTACATCTGGTTATTCTCAGAATGCTACTTATTGTCTTCCGCTACAAGCTCTCCAATGCGGGCATCTCGTCAAGGAGGAGTGAACACCGTGATTACTCTGGAGGTTGTGGTAATACAGGGAGAGAGCAACGGAACTTGAAAACAAATGGTGAATTTTGTTCCATCTAGACAATGGCTCTTTTTGGCATGTTCGTTTAGAGTTATGAAGCACTAGTAGCTGGGGATTTGAAAGTAAAGGATGGCGAAGGAGGATATGCATCAGGTGGATCCTGATCTTGAAGAGACTGATATTCAATGGCAATGTCGATGTTGACACGTCGAGCCCGAAGATTTATGGAACGAATTGGCAGAAAGAATTTTGGAGGTCAAAGTTCTAAGTCCAAACTGGGTTTTGATAAGTCTAAGCTGAGATGTTTTAATTACAAATAGTTGGGACACTTCAAACGCGAATGTCCTCTACCAATTATCACTGACCCGAATAATTCAGGAGTTCCAAGTTTGGTTTTCAAGGGGGGTAAATAGGAGGTGAGTCACAAGAAAGAGACCGCATTGATTTCTAACTTTGATTGGTGCACTGAAGTTAAAGAGACAAGAGAAGAGGTAATCAAGCACGGGTAGCTGAGTTGTGGAAGAGTGATGAAGGTGAATTGTGAGGAAGACTTTGATCTATTCAAGGAGTTTAGAGTGAAATTGAAGTGGTTGAGGAGATGAAGAGAATGAGAAGATGAAAGACGGTTATATGAAGGAGATTGGGAAGCAAGAAGTCAAACCACTGAGCTAGAAAAGGATAGGATGATGCTGCTATCACTATGAGGAAAACAAGTAGAGTACTCTGGTGTGTCAATGTGTTCATCAGCTTGCAAAATCAGGTTATTTGGGGTCTATAAAGCTAATCATTTATTGATTGATAATGAAAAGGATTTGAAATGAATTAATGAGGAGCTAAAAAAATGAGTCAAATATTTTGTTAAATTAAACGAGGCCTTAAAAGAGAATGATCATTTAAAAAGAATAGTTTTGGAAAGAAATGTTGAAGTTACAAATTTGACTGAAAGGGTTGCTCTTGTTGAGTTTGAAACAAGCAAGCTTCAGTCAAAACTTGATAAATGGACTATATCGGGAATAAAACATGACGATTGTAAATCTCAACGTGGGGCTAGGATTAAAACAGGTTTGGGATATGAAAATGCTAAGGTTTATCCTCCTCCTAGTACTTACTGTTATTCACCTATGCCTGTTCCCATCCTTCTAATGATTTGATCCAAATAGATACTAACAGTATGTCTGCAGGTTAGAAGGTGTGAACCCTATGCATGTTAGTGAGGACTACGATTATGGACCGACTAGCGGGCTTGGATGCTCTAGCCTTAGCACACCTGAACCTCAACATTGTGTTTTAGATCATAATCTAGTTTAAATTATGTTTTTTATCTCTAGTAATGCTGTAAAAGACTCTATTTCTTCATGTTCTAGTGATGTTTCTATTTCCCCTTTAAATTCTGTGGATTGTGATGTTGCTACATCTTTTGATTGTGTTGATCTTGTGACTGATATCACTATAAGAGTGATGAGGAAATTAAAATTAATCTTTTGAAAATTCTTTTCTCACCCTACTCCATCTTTTACTCCAGCTAGATTTCTGTGTCTCATGACAGGGTTACATCTTCATCTGAGGTAAGTACAAGTGGTACTAGTACCACATGTATCTCAGATGACATCTCATCTTCTTCATAAATAATCATTCTTTTTAAATAAAAAATATTCTATTATCATATATGAAACGTACAGTGATGTTGATTCTAAATTATCTGAATGTGATGAGGAAATATGCATTGATAAAATCCCAACCTCATTACATAATAGACGTAGATTAATACCACATTGTTTTAGATGTGGTATAGATGATCATGTTGTTAAGCACTGCCCTCTGCATCATCATAGACACGCTAATAGAAATTCTTTTAGGAATAGATTAAATCAATTAGTTGATAATTTCTTGTAAGAAATCTATTTCTCCCAAACCAAAAGTTGCTCAAACTTGGGTTCCTGTTTCACCTGGTTAACTTTTTCTGATATTCGTGCAGGAGTCATACAATAAAGTTTTAATAGTGTATGGCATGTCGATAGTGGATGCTCCAGACACATGACAGGACTTATAGATCTATTGACTAACTATCGAATAATCAATGGTGGTTTTGTTGCATTCGCCGGCGACAAGAAAGGAGGGAAAATGATCGGTCAAGGAGAAGTTCCAACGGCTCTCTTACATTAGAGAAGTCAACTACTACCTCAGCTACATCTACTGTCCCCTGTCTTCTGTCTAAAGCTTCCACTTCTGAGTCTTTCCTATGGCATCGCAGATTGGGCCACGTTAGTTTTAAAAATATAAACAAATTAGTTAAAAACAATCTTGTAGGGGTTACCTTTAAAAATATTTTCATGGTTGAAAAATGCATGGCATGCGCAAAGGGAAACAACATAGAAACCACATAAACTAAACTGAAAATAGCATATCCGATCCCCTCGAGTTGTTGCATACTGATCTGTTTGGCCCAATCAGCGTTAAATCAATTGCTAAGAAATCTTTCTGTCTTGTTATTCCAGATACTCCTGGGTGAGATTTCTTGCTCACAAAGGAGAGACTGCTGAAGAGCTGCAAAGATAATTCATTCGATTGAAACGTTAAGTAAGAGGAAGTTATGGCGATCCGAAGTGACAACGGTACTGAATTCAGGAATCAGATCTTTGATTCATGTGTGCTGCCAAGGGAATTTTAAGACAATACTGCTGCTAGGACCCCTCAACAGAATGGTGTGGCTGAATGAAAGAATCGCACCCTCATTGAAGCTGCTCGTACAATGCTAATAGAACCCCCCTTACCCATTATCTTTTGGGCTGAGGCGGTGATTGTGCTTCATATGTTCTCAACAGAGTGTTGGTAGTCAAGGACAAGATGAAAACCCCGTATGAACTATTTCATAGGAGAAAGCCTTTGATTGAGTTCTTTCGACCATTCGGTTGCTCGTGCACTTTATTGAACACTCAGCGCAGAAGACAAAAGGCTTATCGGTATATAACAAGAGAACACATATTGTTCAAGAGTCATTTTATGTTGATTGGCAGGAATCTAATTCTTCGATGTTCCGTCAGAACAAGCATGGTTCTTTGACTCTGATACGATGTTCAAATCATTTAATCTTCTAGTTTTCAATGATGATGCGTCCATCTCCCATGTTAAAACCAATGTTATCCTCCAACTCCATTATCAGTAGAACCTCCTATCCCTCCAATCACACTAGCAAATGATGCTACATCAGTTGATGTTGCATCTTCCCATCCTCATTTGATCTTCCGCCCCCACCTGTGTCAACATCTCTTCCCTCATCACCTACGTGTACCACATCCCAACCGACATTTCCCATCCCCCCATTCAATCTACCCTCACCATCTACATTATCCTCTTCACTTTTAACTACTCATCAACAATCCCTTAGCCAACCATCCACTCACACCCCACCCATGACTACCGATTTCAAAACCTTGAAAGATCATCCACATGATAACATAATAGATCTATCACTGATGGAGTTTGGACTCGAAGTCAATCTAGTTTGATTAACGTCTGCTTATTCTCTTGTTTTGTATCGCAAATCATCCCTAAAAACGTTCATGCAGCTCTTCAGGACCCTTGCTGGGTTGAATCAATGCAATTAGGGCTGTAACAGTTTAGGAAACTCAAGGTGTGGACTCTAGTCGATCTTCCACCAAACAATGGCCCATTGGAACAAAATGGGTGTTTAAGAACAAAGCTGATGACCGGGCATCATGATGAGAAACAAATCCAGACTGGTAGTCCAAGATTTGCTCAAGAAGAGGGATCGACTACACCGAAGTCTTTGTGCATGTCGCTCGTCTAGAAGATATTAGAATATTTTTTGGAACATGCTGCTCACAAGAAATTCAAAGTCTATCAAATGGATGTGAAATGTGCGTTTCTCTATGGAGACATTGATGAAGAGATATAACCACCAAGCTTTGAGGATCCAGATTTCCCAAACAAATTATACAAGCTTGATAAGTCTCTTTGCGGTCTTCATCAGGCACCTCGAACCTGGTATGAAACTTTAACACGGTATCTCTTAAGCAATGGTATTTCTCGAGGCCCCATCGACATGAATTTATTTACGAAGGAGGTAGATGGTGAGATGTTAATCGTGCAAGTCTACGTCGATGACATTATCTTTGGCTCCTCCAATCCAAAATTAGTCGGGAGTTTGAGGAGATTAAAACAAAAACCAGAGGGAATTCTCATTCATCAAGAAAAGTATATTAAAGAAATGTTGAAGAAATTCAAGATGAATGACGCTTCTTCTGAGATGACTCCTTTTACTGCTCAAACATGCCACACTCCTGATGAGAACGGAAACCAATTGATCCTCATCTTTACATATCCATGATTGGTTCCCTTATGTATCTTACAGCAAGTCGTCCTAACATTACCTTTGCTGTAGGATATTGTGCTCGTACCAATCAGCTCCTAAGAGTCTTATGAAAAGGCTGTCAAACGAATTTTTCGTTATCTAAAGGCTCTCTCGTTTAGGACTTTCGTATCCTTATGTGGGAACTTTGACTACATTCTTACTCTGATAGTGATTCCACTGGCTGCAGGTTAAATAAAAAGTCGGTCACTGGAGGCTGTTAATACTTGGGTAATTGTCTGGTTTCATGGCAAAGCAAGAAACAGAACACTGTCTCTCTCTCTATAGAAAAGCAGAATACATTGCCGCCTGCATTGCTGTTCTCAAAGTTTTATGGATTCAGCACCAATGATGGACTATGGGATCAACTTTATTCATACCCCGTTATTCTATGACAACAAGCAGCCATCGACATTGCCAAACTGCTATTCATCCTCCCGAACCAAGCACATCAAGACTAGATTCATGCAATCCGTGATGCTCACGAAAAGGTTTCATTAATCTTATTCCCATTGATAAAAAAATCAAAGGCAGATCTTTTAATGAACAATTTCGATAAACCTCTTTTTTTATGAATTGATTTCCATGCTGGGATAATATCATTATAAACATGTCTGTTGGCCCAAAAGAACCAATGAGCCAAGATCAGGAAAACCTCTAAGTCCCACATGCCACTGCTACAACTGCTGAGACTCCCATCAGTTACAATGTTCTCTTGCTTGAATGTCAGACTTAAGAACATCTGAAGACTCTCATCAGCTATTGTGTTCTCTTGCTTGAATGTCAAACTCGAGAGCATCTTAGCTCCAGCCTTCTGCTGTTATGACAAAGTCTAAGAACAAAGTATGAAGATCAAAGAACTGAAGAATATCAGCTGAAGACTCCAAGTACTAAAGACCAAGTACTGAAGTCTGAAGTACTGATCTTACATACTGAAGACTTCAAGTACTGAAACAATACTGAAGAATCAAAAGCTGAAGAACTAAAGAGCGAAGACCTTCTACTGAAGCACAAAGTCTGAACAAAGACTGAGACACAACTGATGATATCTACTGAAGTCTCAGTTGTATATAATCTGAAGCAAGTCTGAAGACTAGTACTAAGACTCAGAGTTTGTCACAACAACTGAAGAAGTCTTCTTCAGTTGTTGTGGTGGTTTTTCCTTTTTCAGTAGTTTATTTTACTTTCAGTAGTTGTACAACAACTGAAGAGCATGTTCTTCAGTTGTTATAGTATCAGTAGTTATAAACGACTGAAGAGTTTGTTCTTCATCGTTGTAGGATTTCAGTAGTTTACTTTTGTCAGCACTTATGAACTTTTGTAAGAAGATGTCATTTGTGACATCTTCAGTATTTTTATATGTTTTGTCATTTGTAATTTGATATTCAGTGAGTCAGAAAAAGGACTCATGCCCATCCTTTTGCCGCCTATAAGGATTGGTAACCATACTGTTTTAATTGCCGAAACGTGCGACCAATAGAACTTATTGCTTCGCAAAAAAAAAAAAAAAAAAAAATGACAATCTCAGCCTCTCTCGTTGATCAATTAGATTATGTTTGCAGCGGATTTAGCACATTGATTAGCAATAAAGCAAGAACATAAAAGATATTTCAAATTAAGAGCATAAACATAGAGAGAGAAGAGTTTCTGCAAACAATAAATGTTCTATTGGTCGCACGTTTCGGCAATTAAAACAGTATGGTTACCCATCCTTTTAGGGGCAAAAGGATGGCATGATGTCCTTTTTCTGACATCACTGAATATTCAAATTACAACTGACAAAACATAAACTACTGAAGATGTCAACAACTGACATCTTCTTACAAAAGTTCCTAAGTGCTGACAAAGTAAACTACTGAAATCCTACAACGACTGAAGAACAAACTCTTCAGTCGTTTTATAACTACTGATACTATAACAACTGAAGAACATGCTCTTCAGTTGTTGTACAACTACTGAAAGTAAATAAACTACTGAAAAGGAAAAACCACACAACAACTGAAGAAGACTTCTTCAGTTGTTGTGACAAACTCTGAGTCTTCAGTACTTGGTCTTCAGACTTGGCTTCAGATGATATAACAACTGATGACTTCAGTAGATATCATCAGTTGTTGTCTTCAGTCTTTGTCTTCAGACTTTGTGCTTCAGTAGAAGGTCTTCAGCTCTTTAGTTCTTCAGCTTTTGATTCTTCAGTACTTGTCTTCAGTACTTGAAGTCTTCAGTACTTGTAAGATCAGTACTTCAGACTTCAGTACTTGGTCTTCAGTACTTTGGAGTCTTCAGCTGATATTCTTCAGTTCTTTGATCTTCATACTTTGTTCTTCAGACTTTGTCATAACAGCAGAAGGCTGGAGCTAAGATGCTCTCGAGTTTGACATTCAAGCAAGAGAACACAATAGCTGATGAGAGTCTTCAGATGTTCTCAAGTCTGACATTCAAGCAAGAGAACATTGTAACTGATGGGAGTCTTCAGCAGTTGTAGCAGTGGCATGTGGGACTTAGAGGTTTTCCTGATCTTGGCTCATTGGTTCTTTTGGTCCAACAAACTCCCCCTGAACCAATGCAGCCAAAACCTCTAATTATTGGATGTCCCACTTATTGGTGGCATAATGATTGGTCTATTTCCCTCTAGATCAGATTAGAAGTTGACCCAGATAAGCACTGGCCAGAGAGGTAGTCTCAAGTGTTTGTTTGGCTAAGTATGGATGGGAGCTCTGTCTTGGGGAATTGGACACAGAGCTGTTGCCCCATCCATGAGATCTACCTCCCTCGTACAAGCCGGTAGGATTCTCTACAGTAAGCCTGAAGAAAGATCATTGTTCTTCTTTGGACAGGTCTTCAGGCTCACCTTCGAATAACCCCTCCCGACCGTACAGCTCTGAGGTACTTGACCTGTCTTCCATTTTTGAGCTCAAGTGTTGTGATTTGCCTATATGCAAACTCATCAGGGTGTTTTACCCTCTAACAACAAGTGAGCTCATTCCTACGGAAATTCTCAAGCTTCTTATAGACCAGACCCTTCCTAACCACCCTATTATCTAGCATTGAAAAGGGTGATTGGCCGGCTCTATAAGCTTCTCGAATTCATCCACTATTTCCCAGGGTGTTATTACAATAGCCACAGAGATCTCTTCATCTACGATTCTCTTTAGCTAGCTTTTGTATCTCACAGGCATGTCCTTCTTGACTATCCTGTGAGCCACCCTTGGGTCAGGCCAAGTTCTCACCCTCTCCCTTCATATTGAAAGGTTTGTTTGAGGGTGAATAACCTCAGAGCTTCTCTCTGCATGTTTATTATAGAGGTGGTAGCAGTAAACATTTGTCAATGCTTTTCAGCATTTCCTCATCATGTCTTTTCTGCTGCTCCTCCTCTTCTAACTTAACCTTCACAGTGTCCTGCTGTGAGGTGGGATTGATGGTTTGTGGTTTGCCTTTGGGTAGAGGTATAACTGCTGAGAGTGGCAGGCTATCCTCCTCATCACCCTCTTCTTCATCTTGCAGCCTCAGCACCCTTCTCTTCTTCTTCAAGGGTGGATCATTGGCTGCGGGTTTTGGTGGTAAGGAGTTGGTTTTGTGGGTTGTGGTTGGTTGTTGGTGTGGGGTGTTGGCAGGCACTGCTAGCAGCCTAGAGATAAGGGCTGGTTTGGTTAGCTTGACTAGCAGTGTCCTGTTCCCAGCACCGGCTTCAGATATGGCCTCTGCGACCAGTCCCTTAGTAAATTCACCAGCCGAACAGATCTTGGTGGTTATTGCCAAGATTCTGTCCCTGGTCCATGCCTTGACATCAAGGACTGGTCTGCCCAGGTACTTCGAAATGAACTACTCATAGCCTCGAGTTTCTTTTGATCCTCTTGTCTATAAGTAGACCATCGGTAGTTTATCTCCTTTCTCTCCATGTTCCTGATCTCTTGATCTAGCAAAGCAGTGTCCTTGTCAAACCTTGCCTGAACAGCTGTTCAATGACAGAGTTCATTGAACGGCTATGCTCAGCATCAGCCTCCTTGACAAGGGCTGCTAGATCAGGATCAGCCCCTTCTTTCCCTCTCCCTTATTCTTATCAGTGATACTGAAATCCTTTTGGATTTCAGCCACTTCTATATGCTCTACCTCCCTCACTTTCCTCTTCCCCTTCTCCCTCACCCTACTACTCTCCCTCAGCCATCTCCCTCTCTACCACCACCTCTTTTTCTGCCTCTTTCTCCTCCTCTCCCCTCTTCCTCTTGTCTTGCACTGATGTCTCCCCCTTTTTGGGTGCATTGGTTGGGTTTGACTATCAGCAAGAGCCTTAGATATGGCAACCTCCCCATGGGTTGTATATATGTGGGAAGCTTCTCATCAAGGGTTTGAATAACTATATCTTTAAGGATTGGTGTGATGAGAGGCAGGGATTTCTGGAGGATAGCATCCAGCTGCTCAGGGGGGTTCTGTCCCTGAGAGCTAGTGCCAGAAGCAGGGGCTGGTGGCGGAGTTTGTGGGAGTGGCTCAGTGTTTGTGAGACCTTCAGGTGAAGGTGCCATCTGTGGGGTAGTGGTGGCAGATGGACTTCTATCCTGAGTCATTGAGCAAGCAGCTCTTTGAGTCTGCTTATCTCATCCTCAAGGATAGTGTTTTGAGCTACTACATCGTAGAAAAGCTCAGGTCATCATCAGCATAAGCTGAATCACCTGACCTCCTGACATTGTCAGGATGAACATGTCCTGAGTGTGGCTCAGTAATGACATGTGCCCCTGTTCTTGGTACTGGGGACTTCTGGCCTCCGGATTGGATCCATCATCGGCCATTGCCTCTGGTGAGGTCTTAGAGATGTTACCAGCTTCACCCTGCTCAGATGTTGATGCAGGGAAGTGGCAGCCTCACCAGATTGTTCTCTCTCCCTAGCCACACTGGGAGAGTGAACTGATTCTCTGTGCTGTGGGCTCCGATCAGCACTTGTGCCCACCCCCTCTTCGTTGGAGTCTCCCCAGGTTAATAGGTTTCTGGGGAGAGGGTGGAGTGCTCAGATCGGTCAGCACTTTGGCTATTACCAATGTTGGGCTTAGTGGGGCGTCTCCTCAGTATGTGGCTAGAAGCAGTATGCACATGGGGAGGACTGTGCTCTTCAATGGCAGCCTCCTCAAGTGAGGAAGACCCCAGTAATGTGGTTGCCCCAAAATTGGTTGCATCAGGCTCCTGTTGAGAGGAAGCCTGCGGTTGTGGTGGGTGGAGTCGTGGTACCTGCTGTGGAGAATCGAACCAGCAGGCACATCCTGCCTTTGTGTGGCAGGGGCATCCTCAGGGACTCATCTCCCTGAGTAGCCTTTGTGGCTTCTTTTTGGCTTTTGGCTTGGTGGGACTTTGGATTTGGAGGTGGAGGCTGTGGGTTCCAGCTGCGTGGGTTTTCGCAGCCGGCCAGCCTGTTTGAGTGTGGTCAGTGTTGTGCCTGGAGTATACCTCGGCTTGAACAGCCATGGCAGGGACCCCAGTGCCAACTAGTCCCTCAGCCTGAAGCTGGTATTCGATCATGGCCATTATGAACCGTGGATATAAGTTCCAACGTTAGAAAAAGGTTTTGTGGCCATGTCCTTGAGTTCCAAAAATAAAAGTTCAGTAAAATTTAAAGTTGTTTCTCAAGGATAGAATACAATACCTGCTGCCACCTTGTGGACATCTGGTCCCACGAAGAGGTCTTGGGAGCCAGACAGACATTCACCATGTGGAAGATCAAGCGTTGAGGGTCAGGGAATGTTTCTTCAACAAGGTGGAGGCGGAGAGGTTACCCTGATAGTCATGAGATGTGAAGGAGAGATCAAGGTACCTTTGGGGTAGGAAGTTGGGTGAGTGGCATCATCCAGCTCTAGGGTTGGCGTAGAGTAGCTGGAGTGATAACCACGGGTTTGCCGTTGACGGAGGACCGAGGGAGACCTCGGCATTCTGCTCTCCGGTTTGGACGGTGACATTGGTCCAAAACTCCGTCAAGGAGTCGGTGTATAGAGTGGGGTTCAAGAAAAGCCGTTTTGTATGGTGAGTCGTGCATGAGATCGACGGCTTGGTGAAATTTGGGCCATAATGGCGACTTGGTGAGATGGGCGACACAGTTGTGTCGAGGTTTCAGTTGCATGTTCGCCATTAATGGTGTATGGGAATTTCAGAGGTTTGTGAAAGATTAGGTCAAGTGAGGAGTAAATGCTCTGAAGGTGGGGTATTTATAGGGTAGGGCAAGGTTGAAAGAAAACTACTGAAGGTTTTGGTGTTAGTTTCATTGTTGTAACACTGATGACGTGGTTTTAACCTTCAGTGGTTGTAACATCTGAGGACTTGGTATTAGTCTTCAGTAGTTGAAACTACTGAGACCTTGGTTTTGTCCTTCAGATGTTGTGAACGTCTGAAGAGTTACTGTCAGTCGTCAGTAGTTATGAACTACTGATGACCTAGTATCTTCTTCAGACGTTGGAACAACTGAAGACTTGGTGTTAGCCTTCAGTAGTTTAAACTACTGAGATCAGTAGTTGTGAACTACTGAAGACATGGTATTGCTTCAGTTGTTGTAAACAACTGAGGACTTTGTTAGCCTTCAGTAGTTTGAACTACTGATGTCAGTAGTTGTGAACTACTGAAGACATGCTTTTGTCCTTCAGTTGTTTGTGTATGAAACATCAGCTGTTGTTATCAGCTGATGAGAAATGACTCATCAGCTGTTTCCGTCAAATCAGTTGTTTCATACTAGCCTCCACACTTACTCATCAGCTCTTTGGCTGATTTTCAGATGTTTCATTGACCCTTCAGCTCTTGTAATATTTATGCCTTCAGCTCTTGTGATCAGATGTTCACAAGTGCTGATGAAATATTCTTCAGAGCTGGTGAACAAATTTTGTCTTCAGTATTTGTGTAAGATTACACATCAGTACTTATGAGCAAAATTTGTTCTTCAGTACTTATTATTTGAAAATCATACATCAGTAGTTGTAATCCACCTCACTACATCAGTTGTTTTTCAATAAATAATGTACATCAGTACTTTGAGTCATTTTAGTCTTCAGTAGTTGTGAAAGTGCTGAAGACTAAATTACTCATCAGTACTTGTATTTGACCTTTGCTTTTCAGTAGTTGTGAACTACAAGAACCAGCATAGGTCAAATCAATCAAGCTGCAGCATACCAAGCCTTAGTACCAAATTTTGGAATGTGGCACTATCTAAGGCTTAGTAAAATGTCTGCAAGCTCATCAGCACTAGGTACAAACTTAGGATCAATCAGACCTTTCTCATAGCAATCCCTGATAAAATGAGTCTGATCTCAATATGTTTGGTCCTTGAGTGCTGGACTGGATTCTTAACAATACAGAGAGCTGAAGCACTATCCATTAATAATGGAGTCTTAGTCTCAGTAATGCCATAATCCAGAAGTTGGTTCTGAAGCCAGAGTATCTGAGAGGTACAGCTTGCAGCAGCAATATACTCAGCTTCAGCAGTGGATGTAGCAATGGATGTTTGTTTCTTACTCTGCCAAGAAACTAAACAATTGCTAGGAATTGGCAACCACCAGAAGTGGATTTTCTGGTGACTTTGCATCCTGCATAGTCACTATCAGAGAAAGCAACTAATTTGCAAGAATGCCCAGCTGAATACCAAAGACCTAGTGATTGGGTACCTTGCAGATATCTAAAGATCCTTTTGACTGCAATCAAATGGATTCTTTAGGTGCAGCCTGAAATCTAGCACAAGCACATGTTGAAACATGATGTCTGGTCTAGAAGCTGTAAGGTACATCAAGGACCCAATCATACATCTGTAAAGGGTTTCATCAACCGCTTTACCTTTCTGATCTACATCTAGTTGTGTGATGCTGCTCATGGGAGTAGAACAGGCTTACAGGATTGTAAATCAAACTTATTTAACAACTCTTTGGTATACTTGGACTGATGGATGAAGATTCCATCCCTAGTTGTTTGATTTGCAAACCCAGAAAATACTGTAATTCTCCCATAGCACTCATTTCAAATCTCAGCTTCATAAGCTTTGTAAATTCATCACACAACTTTGGATCAGAGGATGCAAAGATGATGTCATCACATAAATCTGAACAAGGAGTTTATGTTGTCCCACAGTCTTGATGAATAGGGTTTTATCAATGGTGCCTCTAGTGAATTTATTCTCTAGAAGAAAGGTTGAGAGTGTCTCATACCAGGCTCTAGGAGCTTGCTTCAGCCCATAGAGAGCCTTATCAAGCTTGTACACCCAATCAGGATGTTTATTGTCCTCAAAGCCTGGTGGTTGACACACATAAACCTTCTTTTATTTTTCCATATAGGAAGGCACTTTTGACATCCATTTGATAAACCTTGAGACTGTGAAAGGCAGCATAAGCTAAGAACAGTCTGATTGCTTCCAGTCTGGCCACAGGTGCAAAGGTCTCATCATAATCGATGCCTTCCTCCTGTGCAAACCCTTGACAACCAGTCTGGCCTTGTTCTTGACAATTTGGCCCTTCTCATCTGTTTTGTTCCTGAATACCCACTTGGTGCCTATAGCACACTTATCTTGGGTAATGGAACAAGCTCCCACACTTGCTGTTTCTTGAATTGAAGAAGCTCAAGCTGCATAGCTTCCACCCATCCATTGTCTCTTAAAGCATATGATAGTTCTTGGCTCTTGCTGACTGATGAAGAGAGCATAGAAGCAGAAATTGGACAATTGATTCCTGGTTGAAACTCCAGCTTGGATATCACCAATGATTTGTGAAGTGGGGTGATTCTGAGCTCTTGATAAACTATATATCTGTGCAAGTGTTTGTAGACCCATCAGCAGCAACAGATGGTGATGGAGATTCCTGAAACCATGTAGAGGATGGCAGCTCAAATGAAGTAGAGCAAGCAGAAATCTCATCAGCATTTGTAGTGGATGGAGCTGCTGAGGCTACAGGAGCATCAGGTTCAGTGACTTAGGCAGATTGTCACTGATCCTGAAGAGGTGAGTACTGACTTCATCATCATCAGTACCACCAGGTGGAGATCTGTTGACAGGCTCAACAGATGGAGGTTGATAAGGAACATATTGCAGTATGTCCAGATCAAACAACTCCACAGGGTTTTGTGGAATCTTGTCCTTTGGAGATTCATTGAACTTAACATGCAAAGTTTCTTCAACCCCTTTGGTTCTACAGTTGAAGACTCTGTATGCTTTGCAAGTTGATGAATAACCAACAAAGTACCCTGCATCCACCTTACTAGCAAACTATGGAGTGGGTTGCTAGTGTTGAGAATAAAACAAGGACACCCAAAGGCTCTAAAGAATGAAATAAGAGGAGCCAAATGATGAAGAACTTCATAAGGAGTCTTCATCAACCTCTTATTTACTAAAGCTCTATTTTGTACATAGCAAGCTGTATTGACAGCTTCAGCCCAAAAGGTCAGTGGCAATCCAGAGTCAGCCAACATTGACCTTGCTGCTTCAATGAGGGTCCTGTTCTTTCTCTCCACCACTCCATTCTGCTCAGGAGTTCTAGGAATGCTAAACCGCCTTCTAATTCCCTTGGACAGGTAGAAGTCATCAAGTGTGTGGTTTCTAAATTCTGTTCCATTGTCACTCCTCACACACTTGACCTGTAGGGAATACTGCTTTTCTACTTGTAACACAAAGTTCATTATTGTCTTTGCTGCTTCATCCTTGGAGTGCAAGAAGAAAGTCCATACAAACCTGGAGTAATCATCCACAATTACCAGGCAGTATTTCTTCTTTGCCATGCTCATTACTCTGACAGGACCAAAGAGATCCATGTGCAGAAGTTGTAAGCAGGCAGTGGACTTTGGTTCTTCTATTGAAGGGAATGAAACTTTGTGTTGTTTTCCTTTCAAGCAAGCAGTGCAGTCATCTTCACACTTGAACTCCTTCAGAGGCAATCCTCTTACTAACCATGGCTTATAAGCTGATTCATGTTCTTGAAATTTACATGACCCAGCCTTCTATGCCATAGTGTAGACTCTTGAGGAGATGCCTTGGAGAATAGGCAAGGATGGCCTTTTAGATCCATCTTTTTGGAAAGATCTAAGGCATACACTCTTCCTGTCCTGTTGGCCTTCAGGAGAGTGTGTTCATCCAATGCCTTGTCAATCAAACTCAGAACTTTGGATGACAGAATCCTACAGTTCTGGCTTGTGAAAAGGCAACATGGCCTTTGTCACACATTTGACTGACACTCAAGAGGTTGTACTTGAGATTCTCCACATGGTTAACATCATCAAACCTTATTTCCCCGTTGGAAACAAAGCCTTTTCCGACGATGTAACCCTTTGCATCATTGCCAAAGAAACAAATCCCTTCTTTCCTTGAGAGTAGTCATTAAGAAGGGAGCTGCTTCCAGTCATATGCATGGATCCTCCACTGTCTACATACCAGATGCTTCTATGGCATGTTGAAGAACCCTGCAAACACAACCATGTGTTAGTTAGTCTTGGAGACCCAAACCTGCTTGGCTTTGGGTCTGTTCTCAGCTACAGGTGTAGCACTAACAGGTGTGTTAAGAGTGACAGCTTGAGGTGAAGAAGATGGTACAGAAGAGGAACCCTTTGGCTTGGACTTCCTTTTCTGTGGTTTCAACATAGGAGCATCTAAGTGGTTGACTCTTCCCACTAGTTGCTGAACCATCATCACCAACTGTGTCTGATTTTGTGATAAAGCCTTCAGCTCTTCAGACACATTGGAGTTTGCTGATGATGAGTTTCTATACCATCTTTTTCTGAGCAACCTCAGCTGTTGCCTGAGTAATCCCTACCTTCTTGGATTTAACTTTGGGCCTAGGGATTTCAGGCTTGGATGTTGCCAGTACAAACTTGGTTTCAAACTCATTCTTTATTTATTGATGCTCTCAGTAATTTTCTCCTTCTGTTTGAGTTTGGAACCCCTTTTGTACCAGCATTCATCAGTAAGATGATTGAACAAGCCACATATCTCACATGGCTTTTTCTTCATCTTATGCTGATCATCAGCTGAAGAGGATTTAACTGCTGAAGACTTGTTCTTCAGCTGTTTGTCATCAGTACTAGCAGTTTTCTTCCTAGTGCCTGCTTTCCTGGTATCCTCTCTAGCTGTCTTCAAACCTTTCCTACTGTTAGTTTTCTTCTCTTTAGTGCTAACAGTATTTGAGGTTTGAACTTCAGATGTTGTCACTTGCTCTCCAGTACCTTCAGTACTTCTAGTGACAACTCTGAGTTGATCAGCCTTTTGGTCATGTGACAGTCTATCTCTGATGATGCTGATTCAGAGGATAGTAAGTCACATGATGAGAAGGATTGGTTATTGCTCTCCCCATCAGATTCAACTTCTGCTCTTGAAATGAGTCTGTGGGAGGAGCAGTGTGATTATAACCAATGCCAAACTTCACATTGGAAGCTGTTTGCTTGCTAAGAAGCATTTCAAAACCCTTGCATGATTGCACCCATCGATCACACTCAACTTGGGTGGTTGCAAGAGTTTCCTTGAGATCTTTGTACTTCTCAAGAAGTACATCTTCCCTAGCTTTAGCATCTTTGATTTGGCAGTTAAGCTTGTAAATCTCATCATTTTTATCTTTTAGAACAACCTCAAAATCAGCTTTTCTTTTGGAAATAGTGTGCTCAAGCTCAAGATTTTTATCTATTAAAGCTACATTTGCTTCTCTAATAGAAGCAAATGCTGCTATGCATGACTCTGAACAAAGCTTGGCTTTTGCCTCAGTGGATACCTGAGATGAGGCATTAGATGATGACCCTTCAGCAGAATCAAGGGCCATCAGAGCAAGATTTCCAAAAGGTTGATCACCACCATGTTGACCAGCACCTTGGAGTAGTGGTTCCTGACCAGATAGCTCTTCTGGTAGACTACTCCAGTCAACAGCAGTTGGGGTGAAAAAGCTTTGTTGTTGAGGTTGTGTGTGGTGATGAGATTGGAAGAATGAGGCTCTGGAAGAGCATGAGGTGGTTGAGCCGGGGGTGCTTGAGTTTGACCAGGCTGAGGCATGTAGTAACAGGGGTAAGGATAAGGCATATGACCCTGTGGCACAAAATAAGCAGGTGGTGCTTGTGCCTGAGATGGATGGGAAGAACTAGGAAGGTTGCCCTTTGTGCTGTGAGCTATTGCTGGGAAAAGTCACAAAGGGTGCAGATGAGTTAGATCCAGATGATCTACACTCTCTTGCAAAGTGTCCAAGCCTTTGGCACTTGTGACACCTCAACTTGCTCTTGTCAAAACCAACTTTGGTTTTGCCAGAGAGTCCTGGGAATTTCCTACCAGTTCTTTTGTAGAACTTCTGAGATCGGATATTTATCATTGCCATTTGGTTCAAAATATCCATCTCTTCCAGATCATCATCTGGAATGCCCTTCAAAATCCTCCATCAGAAAACACAAGTTGTCACCACCTCCTCCTGAACTACTGACACCAACAAAAGCTTGTTCTGAGTTTGTAGAGAAATCAATATGCTCATCATAAGAACTTTCTGATGAAGCATATTCTGACTCATGACTTATCAAGGCAGCATTACCTTGGACAAAGTCATCAGCAAGTTTGCCAGAAGATGACAACTTCCTCTTTTGCTCTACCTCTCTCTCAAAAGTGAGTAGTTTCCCATGAAGTTGGGTGAGAGATAGAGTGCCAAGGTCAGCACTAGAGCGTAGGACAATGGTATATGTGTCCCATCTCTCAGGCAATGACCTGAGGAACCTGTTGTTCATCTGGCTTTTGGAGTACTCTTGTTTAACCATCTTCAGCTCAGAGATTAAACAAGAGAACCGCTCAAACTGCTGGGTCAGAGTCTCACCCTTTCTATATGAGAAAGTCTCATATTGTTGGGCAAGGATTTCCCTATTGTTTGCTAAGACCGAATCAGTTCCTCCAAATTGTTCCTTAGAGCAACCCATAGGTCATGAGCAGACTCATGATGCAAGAGCCCTGAATATATCTCGTTTGGAATGGCCATGGCTAAAATTCCATGGGCTCTGGCATCAATTTCGAACAGCTTTAGATCTTCGTCCGAATATTGTTCAGGTTTCTTGGCAACCTGTTCATTAGACTCCGGGACACTCACCATAGGCTTGTATGGCCCATGCACCACTGACTTCCAACAACCAGCACTGTTGACAGCCAAGTGGTGTAGCATACGTCTTTGCCATATGTTATACTCGTTCCTAACCAGCATCGGAGGCTTGGTTGCGGAACCAGTATTGTGAGGATCATTGGTTGGTGTTGTCATCTCAGGTTTGGTCAAAAACAAGTTTAAACACGACAAACGTAACTCAAAACCACCAAAAGACCTCAAGATGTTGGCCGGAAACAGCAGAAACTCACTCTCTATGGCTAACTTCTTGCAAATTGCTAATTCGATCAAACTGAGAGATCAAAGAGCAGTTTCAAATGATCAATGGTAAGATCGATCAATGATTAACCTGCTCTGATACCATTTGACAGGATCTCAGCCTCTCTCGTTGATCAATTAGATTATGTTTGCAGCGGATTTAGCACATTGATTAGCAATTAAAGCAAGAACATAAAAGATATTTCAAATTAAAGCATAAACATAGAGAGAGAAGAGTTTCTGCAAAACAATAAATGTTCTATTGGTCGCACGTTTCGGCAATTAAAACAGTATGGTTACCCATCCTTTTATAGGCGGCAAAAGGATGGGCATGATGTCCTTTTTCTGACATCACTGAATATTCAATTACAACTGACAAAACATAAAACTACTGAAGATGTCAACAACTGACATCTTCTTACAAAAGTTCCTAAGTGCTGACAAAAGTAAACTACTGAAATCCTACAACGACTGAAGAACAAACTCTTCAGTCGTTTATAACTACTGATACTATAACAACTGAAGAACATGCTCTTCAGTTGTTGTACAACTACTGAAAGTAAATAAACTACTGAAAAGGAAAAACCACCACAAAACTGAAGAAGACTTCTTCAGTTGTTGTGACAAACTCTGAGTCTTCAGTACTTAGTCTTCAGACTTGGCTTCAGATGATTAACAACTGATGACTTCAGTAGATATCATCAGTTGTTGTCTTCAGTCTTTGTCTTCAGACTTTGTGCTTCAGTAGAAGGTCTTCAGCTCTTTAGTTCTTCAGCTTTTGATTCTTCAGTACTTGTCTTCAGTACTTGAAGTCTTCAGTACTTGTAAGATCAGTACTTCAGACTTCAGTACTTGGTCTTCAGTACTTTGGAGTCTTCAGCTGATATTCTTCAGTTCTTTGATCTTCATACTTTGTTCTTCAGACTTTGTCATAACAGCAGAAGGCTGGAGCTAAGATGCTCTCGAGTTTGACATTCAAGCAAGAGAACACAATAGCTGATGAGAGTCTTCAGATGTTCTCAGTCTGACATTCAAGCAAGAGAACATTGTAACTGATGGGAGTCTTCAGCAGTTGTAGCAGTGGCATGTGGGACTTAGAGGTTTTCCTGATCTTGGCTCATTGGTTCTTTGGTCCAACAATGTCTTTCCTCAAAACATTCTGTGTTTTTTCTTGTTTATATTTTCTTTCATACTTTCTTCCTTTTCTTTCTTTCTTTCTTTTTCTTCTGCTACACCGCCCTTCACCATTCTTCATATTTAATAAAAAAAGAAAAAAGTTATTATTATTTTTGCATATTAATAGCTTTTAGAAATTTCTTTCCTGATAGTCGTAGAAATTTCAGGGGAGAATAATTATAAATAACCGCTTCTTTGTTTCCTTTTACAGAATTTTTGCCCTCTTGAGATGTCTGAACAATATAAAGGAGGACAATTGTATCGTGTTGGGATTTGCTTGATAGGCTCAGCCCGAAGGCAAAGTAGATAGTACTCCCATAGCTTACTAAAAGAATTAGAAGCATGATTACTCAGATAATCCCCTTGACATCTTTGGCCTTCATAAAATTTCAAGTCCTCGTTCAAAAAGATTGAGAATGGGGCATTTCTGTGTTGGTTTGCTCTTGTCTTATATATCCATGTCTTTAAACACTCTATCTGTTCTCTAAAGCTTTACGCTTATCCATCTTGTATCATAGAAGCTTCTCTGTGTACTGTTGTGTCCTGTTTGTGCCCATCTCCTATGTTGTACGGTGGTACTGACCTAGAGTGATGATCTCCTCTGCTGTATGGAAGTACTGACCTGGAGCTCTCATCGACACAACATGATGATCTCCTGTGCTGCATGATAGTACTGACCTGGAGCTCTCATCGACACAATTTGAAGAACTCCTCTGCTGTATGGTAGTACTGACCTAGAGTGTTCCTTAGTACAACTTGATGATCTATTTTGATGTACGTGAGTACTGACCTGGAGCTCTCATCAACTGCTGTCAATTTGTATCTTGCTTCTTCTGATAAAGTGATCTTTAGTGTACGTCAAAAGGATTAATCAATCAGTAGGTGTCATTCGTTCAAAAGATCATAAGGACAGGACAAGTTTCTTTGCTAAATGTCTGTGGGGACTAAGTCTTTCTATGTCTTCTTTTAAACTAACCGATAACATGATAACAACAGCTACGGTTTACTTGTCAGAAAAGAAGAAGGCATGGGCTTAAAAAGGACAAGAATATCTGTAATCTAACCGAACTGTGACTCTCCAGTTGATTCCTTCAGCTTCTCGTTCTTCTCTAATATCTTTTCTTTCTTCTGATAAAACTAGATGATGTTTTGTGTGATCGTGTGGGGTCTTTTCTTTGCTTTTCTTCTCTGGTTGTGTTTATTTTGTCATTGGTTTCTTTTATTTTCTTTTATTTTCTATTATTTTCTTTCATTTTGTTATTTATTTTATTATTATTATTATTAATATTATTATATTATTATTATTATTATTTATTTGTATTTGTATTTTATTTTTATTTTTATTTTTATTTTTATTTCTATTTTAAATGAAAATAAGAATAAAGTGAAACTCAATTTTTAATTTAGGGTTTTCTGCGAAAGTATACTTTTGCAGGTAGTTTCGCTATGCGAAACTGTAGCTTCGCCTGGCGAGACTGCAGCTTCGCTGACACTTTCGCCCTGGTTCTTTCACTCATATTTTGCTCTATAGTTTTGCTGCAACGAAAGTATGTATCTTCTGCGAATCTACTACCAGCGAAAATGTAGATTCCTCTAGGAAACTACTTACTATTTAAATCTCTCTATGAAACTGCGATCTCATTTTCGCAGTTTCGAAGCTCTTTTAGGTTTTTATCCGATTTTCTCTGCAAATCTTCGCATTTGTGTTGTTTTGATCTTGTTTTTTACTTATTTACCGTCGCAGGTGAGTTTTGAACTAAGGACCATTGTCTTCTCTAGGTTTTAATCTTCCATTGTGGTTATTTTGATTGAGACAATTGCGTTGTCTCGCAGTTCATTCTGCGAACTACCCATCGTCTAGCGAAACTGAACGAAAGTTATTCATTTTTCAGCGAAACTGTGTAGTTATGCTGTCCGAGCAAACTTAACAGTTTCGCTAAACGAAACTCAGTTTCGCTGCTCCGAAACTATAGTTTCGGCCAATCGAAACTACCACTCAGTCATGCCGAAACTGTTAGTTTCGACTGCCGAAATTGTCTCTCTCTCTTGCCGAAACTAAAATAATTTCCGCAAACTACAATTTCGGCTAGCAAAACTATACCTTTTGATTATTATTATTACTATTATTATTATTATTATTATTTATTACTATATTTTCTTTATATTATTTTTGAATATTTCTTGCTAACTTGTTCTACTTGGTATTCAGTTTAAATGGCTACTCTCATGTTTGATGGGAGGAACAACATCACAACCATATTAGACGATACTCATCCAAAAGCAGCTGGGTTTAGAGATTGTATCCGGTGGCTGTAGAGATCCCCGATTGCATATGCTATCTCACACTCCACGACCATATATGATCTGCACATTCGAGATTTCTGGCGTACTGCTGAGTATGATACTAGGGGAGACTCACAGAGGATCATAGCCAAAGTACTAGAGAACGAGCTGATTATTACTGAAGATGTTATATCTAGAGTACTGAGGCTAGAAGAGGACTCTGGAGAGGAGGTTGAGCTGTCTGATCAGGAAGAGGTTGAGGGTCCTCCTTTCGGGACTAGAAAGGAAATCAAAAAATCCTTTCTGTGCAAGGAGTGGAGATACATAACTCATGTGTTTATTACGTGCTTAGGTCACCGTAAAGGTGGATCAGATGGGCTGAATCTGGATTGGGCGAAAGCAATGGTGATTTGCTGTAGGGGAGAGAAGGCAAATATAGTGCATGGCTGAGAACGTGATGGCACTGAAGAAAGACAAATGGCTGCTATATCCCCGATTTCTTCAGATAATCATAAACGACCTAATCCCTAACGTTCCAAGACACGAAGAAGTGAAGAATTTAGTGTCAATGAACACACGCATCTTTGCTGATTGTTGTACAATCATGATGACTTCTGTGGGAAGATTTCATACTTGTGGGAGAATATATATACTCCATAGCGTTGGGCATACATCAAGAAAGTTATAGAGTCTGAGGATAAACGTGTAGAGGAGACTAGACATAAACAAACTGAGGCTATAAAGAAGAGGAAGAGATGCGGCAAAGAAAAGGATTATGTGTTCGAAGTTGAAGTACATGAGATGGCGTCTGAGGCCAGCGCTGAGAAGGAGAAGAGGACAAAGAAGAAAGCCGATGCTGGGGAAACTGAGAGGAGAACCAAACAAAGACATCAAACCTTTACTGAGCCTCCACATACTGAAAGAAGGGCAGGTTTAGATGAGGATGTAATCAAGAACCTTAACACCTCTCTCTCTAATGAATTGAGTATGATCAAGACGAAGCTGACTAATCAGGAGATATGGGAGAAGTAGAAGGATGAAATGTTGGAGGGAATGACTAAGATGCTAACTAATCAAAACAAACTAATCAAGAGACTGCTGGAGGAGGTTAATGATTTAAAGCTGAAGCCGGCCTGCCTAATCAGCTAACTAAACACAAGTTAGATGATTTGACTGACATTTCCAAGTACCCATTTCTGAATGTGGGTACTTCTTCCAGGGTAGGAGAGGGCACATCTGGTGCAGGAGTAGAAGAAACTGGCGGCCGAAAAGGAGGACCTAGGATGAGAATATTGAGCATCTTGAGGAGGTGATAGAGGTTGGGTTTATTGATATAGGCATGAACCTTAATGATTTTACTGGAGTGGAGAGAATAGCCAAACAGTCTGAAAATACTGAGAAGGCTATTAAGAAGGGGTTAGTAGATGAGGAGGAAGATTATGAACAGTTGGTGGACTACAGCTCTGAACCAGAATATAATGAGGTAAATGAAAGGCCTCTAACTTATGTGTTCGAGAAAGGAGATGATGAAAATGATATGATTGAGATGGAGAAGGCAGATTGGTTTGTGAAAGAGAAGGAGCCTGAAGAGCTGACTCCCCTATTCCAAAACATGGAAGGGCTGAGCAAAAAGGAGGCTGAAAAGAGGATATTTAGCTGGAAATATCACCCTGGCCTCAAGATGTTCATGACTAAGAGGAGAGGGGGAGGGATTACATACTTGCACAAAAGGAAGGCGTTCAAGACCTTGCCTAGATGGGATCTAAGAATGTTAGTAACTTTGCCTCTGATTGATGCTGATTTGAGTGAAAGAGCCATGCTGCTAGAGAAAGAGATTAAGAATGGGCTGAACGACAACTTTGAGGCATTTGGGTTTATGAAGGCAGAGAGGAAGAGGTCCAAGAAAGGCAAGGATCGGGTGACGGGTAAAGTAAGATTGTGCTAAGTGTGAAGCCACCAAAAACTATTCATAGAGTTAGATTGGCAGTCCCTTCCCCCTAACATCTACAATAATTTAAGAAATGGTTTTATGGTAACAAAACGGGGGAGGCGGTGATTAAGTGAAGGGTGGTATAGAACACAGACTATTTGACCCAATGGAACTTTTTGGATTCTCTAATGAAGACTTGCTCGTTCTTTGTGAGAATCATATCAAAGCGGGAGAAGGAGAGGAGACGAGGAAGGAGGCAAGCCTGTTCATGATAGTAGCTAATAAGGTGAGAGGAGTAAGGGCTAAATTAAGAGAGCTAGCAGAGAAAGTAAGGGCTGATAATGATCTGAACTTGGAAATCCGGACTTGACAAAACAATTTGCACAAGCTGGTGCTCGTCCCGAAGGAACTGATGAAGCAGGAGATGACCAAGGTGGATCAGTTGCGGAAGCTCACCAAAAGAAGACTACAGGAGCTGAGACAGATATATTAGGTGCAGGAGCGGGGGAAGCTGGAGCTGAATAGAGACATCAAAACAAGCGAACTCAGTGAGATCCAACCTAGGGGGAGTATTGAAGATCTAGTATAGGTTGGACTCACCTTAGATTAGTGTTTGTATATATTTCTATGTAATAGGATAAATGTAGATTTCTTTTGTTGGTTGATTAGTTTAATTAATCACTTTTTGTAGTCCAGCGAAACTGTGAGCGAAACTGTAGTTTTGTTCACAGTTAGCGGTAAGTTTACCCAACGAAACTGTTAATTCTGGAGGGCGAAACTACAGTTTCGGCAGCACAATTTCGCATTCAACGAAACTGTCTGCAAAACTAAGACTGCTATAAATAGAAATCATTTTGTTCATTGTTAGGCATCCTTGCAAAAACCCTAATCGAATATCTGTGTTGCAAGTGCCTTTGTAAGTTGTTTCTTATTGATATATATTGAGCTTCTCTTATTTCATTTGTATTGTTGCTTAATGGGTCATCTTTGAATACATTTTGGTCTTCATTGTTCTTCTAAATCATTGTGTTTGTTCTTAGTTTCCGGTATTGAACGATTCAAGCTTTCTTTTGCACTGAAAATTCAATTATATGGACCAACACGTTCCATCCTTTAACATTAATTCTTGCAGTAAGGCATGATTGCCTGTCATGTGCCGGCTACACCCGCTATCCACATACCAAGTATTGAGTGGTCTTCTTGGGCGTACCTGCACAACAAAGACATTTATGCTGAGGTATCTACCCAAGCTGGAATGGTCTTGGGTTTTCCAAATTTATCAACAACAGTAAATTGCTTGAAATGAAGATTATTCAAATCTGGCTTGTTCTTAATGAAATTGCCAAATTTGTTATGCATTTGTTGTTAAATATTTTGTAAACATCCATACCCCTTGATTGACCCATTTTTGAAAAATATTGATTATCACATTCTTATTAATCATTCTTACAGCTTTTGGTATGAATTGTTCTTTCTGAACTTGTCTTGGTCTCACATAATTGTTGCTTTGGAAAGACCTCAAACCTAAAGAGGATTGGTTAGTTAATCTTTCAAATCCATCAGCTTGATTTCTCAGATACTGAGGATTAACATAACTTTGCTTAAGTTTGAATTGGCAAATTCTCTCTTAGGTGAACTCTTTCTAAAGTAGCAGTTTTCAATATTATGAGTTCTTTCATCACAATAGTACAATATTTGTTGAAATAACAATCTGTTGTACAATAATTTCTCATGTCATAGATGTGACAGTACTTGAAAAAGCACTCAGCAGTGTTATGATTGTACATATCACATATTTCACAGTACCTTTGTGGAGATTTAAACAGTTGTTTGTTAACTTTTGATGTTGACGCATTATATGATTCTTGTTTATATTTTGACATCAAAAATTTAATTTTTTTTTTATTTATCAAGTTTTTCTTTTGAGGTGACATTTTGTTGTTTGATACATTATTTTTCAATTTTTGTTCATGAACTTCTTTCTTTCATTCCTTAGGAACAATTTTTTTTGTAACAGCGAAAGTCTTAGAATTTGAACCCATTTTCAGATCAGAGTGAGATTTCTTCATAGGACTTGGTTTAATTTCTTAGAAAGAGTTCATGTTCAACAATCCAGCAGACACAAATTTAATTGGTTTAAGTTTAGTTGATTGATTTGTTGATTTTATTATATTTTCTGAACTTTTATTTTTTTTAGTTTTTGCTTTATTTGCTTTTCTTCTTCTTTGTTGATTCTTTGATTTAGAAGAACATGGTTTAATTTCAGATTGAACATCTTCAGGTGAAGATTCTTTTTCATTTTCATTCAGTTTTAGATCAACAGAATTTGAATCTTCTGATGTTCCTTCCCCTTGTTTTGCTTTTTCTATGCTTTTAATTGTCACTTCTTCCAACACAGAGTCAGTTGGATTAGAAGTTTTCTTACATTTCTATTTGGTATATATGATTTAATATTTATGGGATGACGATTTTTGATCTTTTCATCGTCCATTTCAACAAAGATTTTACATGTGCCTTTTTTTCTTCATTATCAGAGTTCTTGGTTTTCGTCTGATAAGCTTTGAGTTTAGCTTTGTTTTCAGGGGAATGATCATGCATGTTAAGTTTTCTGGTAGAGTGTTGGTTATTGAATCAGGCATTGGTTCATAGGTGAATCCTAATCCTGCTTTTTGTTTATCTTTTCTTTCACTCGCCGGTTTTTCAAAAATCATTTTTGAACTTTTGACCTTAGCATGATCTACCTGAGTAGCAGCATGTGCTATCTTCTCCTGTTCTAAATTTTGGTCATTTCTACTAATTGTTTAGAAACAATTTCTAACTATTTTAATGTTTTGTTCCAAGATGTTTGAAGAGAAATGATCTTTTGATCTGCTATTTTATGGTCAGATTTTAATTTGTTATGCATTGACTCTTCTTGTTTAAGTTTGTCCCAGATTTTATATGAGTAGCTTCGATAGAATTCAACATGTTCGAAGCATGATTTGGTGCAAAGTTTCTCTCTCACTTCAGATGGTATTTCAGGGTATTTTGGGGATGAAGTTTCAGAGTTTGAGGATGAAGTTTCAACCTTGGGTTAATTAAACTGAGTCATCAATGCAATCTCATTTGAATCCTCTTTAGGATCAGACTTGTCACTCCAATCATACTCATCTTCTTCATTCTCACCTTCCACTTTTAGATCACAATTCTCTGACCAATCTTCTCCTTGGATTTCTACAACAAGAGACAAACTTGAGGTTAGATCATTGGTAAACTGTTCAACATAGGCACTCCAATCATATCTATCTTTCACACTGACTACAAGAGCTTTCTTAGGTTCATCAGATGATTTTGATTCATCTTTAAGCTCTTGCATTGGAAGACTTTGATATGGCTTTTGGAATGTCTTCTTATTTGATTGGAACCTCTGATTGCCAGAATTTGATTGAGCATTTCCACCATTATTCCTTGGAGCTTTGCATTCTCTAGAGAAATGCCCATAACTGTTGCAATTAAAACACCTTGACTTTGACTAGTCAAAACCAACAGTCTTATTGGCACTAGGCTTATATTTCCTATTGACTTAAGAGTGTTTTTGTGTTGTGTAGGCAATCATCACCATCTGTCAATATAACTCCAACTTTTCAACATCTTCAGGATCCATCTCAAACAAATCCTGCAAAACAATATCTAACTGTGTTAGAGGACTGGCTTGATATGCTTGAAAGCTTGCGATAAAGGCAATGAAAGCAGTTTTAGACTCTTTATCCTCTAATAGGATGTTTATCACAACTTTAACTTTGCTAGATTTAGCAGAGCTAACAGATGGGGTCTTTAGGTGTGGCTTTGAACTCTGAGAAATAGGAGGAGACTGAGGTTGCGGTTGAGGTATTGGTTGCACAAGCAGGTGTGCTAGTGAAAGATGAATCAGTGAAGTATCATGCTCCTACAAATAAATCTCTCTCTTCTTCAGTTACACTTTCATTCTTAGCCATGAAAGCATTCTCAATAGTGTTGCTAGAGATACAACAATTGATACTGTGACATTGATGATGTTTAGTCATTATTTCTTGAACTCTCATCAATCTCCACAGATTCAATATTGGCAATTAACAGATCTAGATCCATTGGAAATTTCTCTATGTGCTTTAACAATGTCACTTTTGTTTCCATGATGAAGGTAAAGCGTTGAGAAGTCTAATGTTGAGATCTTCAAGAACATGTTTAATGCCAGCTGCTAATATCTCTGTAGTAAGCTGAACATATCTGTTTATCATCTGGTTGATGGTCTCAGCAGATAGATGTTGAAAAAGCTCCAACTGCCTTTTCAGTTTTTGCTTTTTGAGGTTTTGTATCCCTTTACCTCCTTCACAAATGGTCTTCTGTAAGGCCCCGTTCCCGGGCACCTCACAGTTGGTCATCATTACCCATAAAAAATACATTTAATACAATTTAATAAAAACCATGCAGCGGAAACTTTAATTTTACTATAAATGCTTTTGCAAAGTAATACAACACCCGTTACAAATATCATTTGTTTGCATTACAATACAAAAACATTAACAAAAGAATGCCATCCCAAAAGAGCTGAGTAGCCGCCTCGTGCCATCCTCAGCAACACTACCTGCCAACTGGAAAATACATAAAGTCAGCGTTGCTGAGTGAGTTCTAGTTTTATAATAAAACATACTTTTACTTATTTATAAGTATCCTTTCGTGCATGCGTTCATACATCATACATACACAGAGATAATATTCGTTATTATCTTCATCATTCGTTATTCGTCGTTATCTTTAACTTCTCGTATGGATTCTGTCAAGCTTTACCCACTTCATAGCACTTGGCTATGATTACTGTGGTCGAATGACAAGAATCCCGTTCATACTTACTTGCACGCATTGAAAGGTGAATTGTACCAATACCATATGCTACACCCCGATCGTTATTAGCTACCGGGCCGTAGTCAACATATGACGGAAATCGTATGCCACGGTACTAGAGGTAAGCGGTAGAGGTACCATGACCATGGTCAATCACATAGAAGGACCAATCGCGTTATTCAATGCTTGCAAGACATAATTCGTTCGTTCATTAATGCATGTATTCATCATCATTCTTCTTTTCGTTCATTCGTTAATACATGCATTCGTCATCATGTTCCTCTTTCATTATCTTTCACTTTACGATACATACTACTTCATTAGTTCATTCTCGTTATTCGTAAAGTTTCAGAAAGATAAGCATACACAATTACAAGGAGCATACACACACATCATACATACTCATCGTACATTCATCATCATACATTCATCATCATACATTCATCATCATACGTAGCATCATACCATACTTAACAATATTTTAATAATATTGTCAACAATAATACACTGATAATAATATCAGTAACAATAAGGGTTAACCATAATTATCATTACATGCATGAAACATCATCATTTGTTAACCCTAGTCAACCCTGGTCAAAACCTCGAACTTCGTATTGCAGGAAATTTCTGAAAAATTCTAAGTGTCCTGGCGTTTGAGCCCTGTTGGGCGTATAAGCCCTCTAGCCGTATGAGCCCTGTTAGGCGTAAGAGCACTGCTGGACTTTTCATCTTATACTTAGAATTATCTGGTCATACGACCACACTGTTGGTCGTATGAGGACTATTGGTCGTACCATTCCCTAGACTTAGAAACATGTTCTGATCATACGACTACTGTTGGTCGTATGAGTCCTGTTGGACTCTTCAACATACTTAGAAAATTTACTTAGTCATACGACCATACTGTTGGTCGTATGAGTCCTATTGGGCTCAACACAGACAAATTACTTGGTCATACGACCACACTGTTGGTCGTATGAGTCCTGTTAGACTCATTAGCACTTAGAAAAATATATCTCCTAGTCATACGACCACACTGTTGGTCGTATGAGCACTGGTGGACTCATCAACCTGTAATCAATTATTCTAAGTCCCATTTTCAGACATATTAGTAACCTGTTCATGTTTCCAAGTCCCAAACATCAAAATGCCTAGTTCTAAACATACACACATGATTCTAGGCATGAATCTAACATAAACATAAACATACATACATTCATTTCATACGGGTATCAACCCAAATTCTATAAAAATAATGCATGTATTTTCCAGCCCCAAAACATTTAAAAACCAGTAAAAAGGGGTCTAGAACTCACCTTAATTTGTCTTCGGGTTTTGGATGCCCTTTCCTTGAACTTCTCAGTCTTTTATACGCCTAAAACACGCACACAGTGCAACCCGAACACACTAGTCACATTTATAAGCTCATATATGGTTCTAGAATCGTCCTAACATCATAAATTCAAGATTTCTTACCAAAAACTTCGAATTTCTCAGGTCCTTCTTCAAAAATCCCGATGGTTTTCTGCTCCTGCTGCTTTCTCTCTCTAAAAACCGATGCAAAGAAATGTGCAGGAGGTAATGGCGACCATGCCTTCCTTTTGTACAAAATAATAATAACTTTGCCCTTTTGGCACTTTTGGTCCCTCCTTTTTAGTTTCTTTTATTTTCTTTTCTTTTCTTCCTTTTTTTTTATTTCTTTCTAAAAAAAATACGGGTGTTACAAGTCCACCCCCCTTATATAGGTTTCGTCCCGAAACCTGTCATTCCTCAAACAGATGTGGGTAGTGTTGTCTCATCTCTTTTTCAGTCTCCCACGTAGACTCAGATCCCTTCCTGTGCTTCCACTGTACACGCACAAGAGGAATCACTTTATTCCTTAACCTCTTTTCTTTACGGTCAATGATTGCCACTGGTTGCTCCACGTAGTTGAGCCTCTCATCCACCTCAATATCCTCCAGTGGTACAACCATGTCTTAATCAGCTAAGCACTTCCTTAGATGAGATACATGGAATGTGGGATGAATTCCACTCAACTCATCTGGCAATTCAAGTCGATAGGCCACCTCTCCTACCCGTGCGACAATCCGGAAAGGTCCTATGTATCTCGGGCTTAGCTTACCTCTTTTCCTGAATCTAATGATTCCTTTCCAAGGTGAGACCTTCAACATAACTCGGTCACCAACCTTGAACTCTATCGGTCTCCGCCTCTTGTCAGCATACGACTTTTGCCTATCTTTCGCCGCCTTCATGAAGGCTTTGATCTTTTCTAACTTCTCAGTCGTAGCTTCGACCACCTCAACACCTCCTAACTCTTTCTGCCCAATGTCTCCCCAACATACGGGCATCCTACATCTCCTACCGTATAGCATCTCGTAGGGTGGCATGCCAATACTGGCATGATAGCTATTGTTGTACGAGAATTCTGCTAACGGCAAGTGATCATCCCAACTTCCTCCAAAATCGATCACGCATGCCCGAAGCATGTCTTCGAGTGTTTGGATCGTCCTCTCAGACTGACCGTCTGTCTGAGGGTGATATGCTGTACTAATGTGTAGTCTTGTCCCCATTGCATCGTGAAATCTATTCCAAAACTTAGAGGTAACCGGGTGTCGCGATCAGACACAATAGACACCGGCACACCATGACGAGCTACAATTTCTTTAATGAACAGATCCGCCAATCTTTCAGATGAGTACGTTTCGCGGATCGGTAGGAAGTGGGCACTCTTTGTCAAGCGGTCAACTATCACCCATATAGCATCATACCCCTTAGGGGTACGTGGTAACTTCGTGATGAAGTCCATGGTGATATGCTCCCACTTCCACTCGGGTATATCCAACGGTTGGATCTTCCCGTAGGGCTTCTGGTGTTCCGCCTTCACTTGTAAGCAAGTCAGACACTTACTTACGTATTCCACTACGTCGAGTTTCATTCCCGGCCACCAATAATCCTTCTTCATATCGTGGTACATTTTGGTAGCACCGGGGTGAATGGAGTATCGGGTCTTATGGGCCTCGTCCATAATCTTCCACGTAGATCCCCGTATCGAGGAATCCACATTCGCCCAAATCGGGTCTTAACACCAAGAGTGTTCTCACCCAATTCCGTCACTAGGCCTCTCATCCTTTCGGAGTTAAGACGATCTTCTTTCAAAGCCTCGTCTTGAAACTCCTTAACCTGTGTCATCACACCGGGGGTCATGATCAGCTGATAAGCCTTCACCCGAATCGGCTCAGGTCTTTATTTTCGGCTAAGGGCATCAGCCACCACATTGGCCTTGCCCGGATGGTAATGGATTTCGCAGTCATAATCCTTTATGAGCTCCAACCATCGCCTTTGCCTCATGTTTAAATCCTTCTGCTCGAAGAAATACTTCAAGCTTTTGTGGTCTGTGAAGATAGTGCACTTTGTCCCGTATAGATAGTGCCACCAAATCTTCAACGCAAAAACCACCGCGGCTAATTCTAGATCGTGTGTGGGATAGTTGACTTCGTGGGTCTTCAGCTGTCGAGATGCGTAGGCTATCACCTTTCCACGTTGCATCAACACACAACCTAGCCCAGAATAAGATGCATCCGAATAGACCACTAAGTCTTCATTTCCCTCAGGCAAAGTCAAGACAGGAGCTTGTGTTAGCCTTGCCTTCAACTCCTCAAAAGCCATCTCCTGCTCTCGACCCCACACGAATTTCACGTCCTTACGAGTCAATTTTGTCAAAGGTGAGGCGATCTTTGAAAAGTCTTGAATAAATCTTCTATAATAGCCCGCCAATCCCAAGAAGCTACGAATCTCGGATGGCGCCTTTGGTGATTTCCATTGCATCACAGCCTCAACCTTTACTGGGTCCACCATTATTCCTTCTGCATTCACTACGTGACCCAGAAATTGCACCTCGCGTAACCAAAAGGCGCACTTGGAGAACTTGGCGTATAATTTCTCCTCTCTCAACGTTTCCAACACCTCCCGAATATGCCCGGCATGCTCTTTTTCACTTCTTGAATAAATCAGAATATCATCGATGAATACAATTACTGATTTATCCAACATTGGTCGGCACACTCGGTTCATCAAATCCATAAAAGCAGCCGGCGCATTGGTCAATCCGAAAGACATGACAAGAAACTCGTAGTGACCATAGAGCGTACGAAAGGCTGTTTTAGGGATATCTTGTTCCTTCACCTTTAATTGATGGTAACCCGATCGAAGATCTATCCTTGAAAACCAACTGGCACCCTGAAGTTGATCAAACAAGTCATCGATCCTTGGTAAGGGGTATCTGTTCTTCACCGTCAGCTTATTCAGCTCGCGGTAGTCGATGCACATCCTCATACTACCATCCTTCTTCTTTACGAACAGAACCGGAGCACCCCAAGGTGAGATACTCGGTCGGATAAACCCCTTATCCAGCAGCTCCTGCAACTGGTCCATCAACTCTTTCATCTCCGTCGGAGCCAAGCGATACGGTGCTTTTGCGACAGGTTGGGCACCCGGTATCAGGTCGATCTGGAATTCGATCTCTCGGTCAGGTGGCAATCCCGATAAGTCTTCGGGAAACACGTCTGAAAAGTCACACACCACTGGCACATCGCATAGCTGTGGTGTTGGCGTCTCTACATTCTTTACATAACATAGGTAGGCGTTGCACCCACGCCTCATGCACTTCCCCGCCACCGCCATCGAAATCACCTTCGGAATCACCGTTACCCGATCACCGTATATCGTCACCAGACTCCCGTCAGATGCCGTCAATCTAATCATCTTCTTTCGACATACGATATTCGCTTCATAGGTTGCCAACCAATCCATCCCTAGTACTACATCAAATCCGCCTAGGGGCATCATATGTAATCTAGCAGCAAACCTATGACCTTCTAACTCTATGGTACAGTCCTCTATCACATCAGTAACTCTAGTGGACTTACCAATAGCAGTTTCTACATAAAAGGCTCACTAATGTATTTACTACTAACAGGCAATTTAGCACAGAAAGTAGCAGAAATGAAACTCCTACTAGCACCAGAGTCAAATAACACAGAAGCAAGAGTTTGGTTTACTAGAAACGTACCTGACACCACATCGGGGTCCGTCCTAGCCTCTTCTTGCGTCATGGTGAAAGCCCTGGCACTTGCTCTCGGACCTTCACTTCCCGTCTTCTTTACCCCTGAAGCCTCAGCCCTCGGCTTCTTACAGTCCCTGCTCATATGGCCACTTTCTCCACAGTTAAAGCACTTGCCCATCCGGCAATCTTTTGATATGTGCCCTGTCTTCCCGCACTTAAAGCAGAGGTTAGATCCCCACTTGCACTCCCCTGAGTGCTCCTTTCCACACTTACCACACTTCCTCACCCCAGCTCCAGACACGACCACTCGGCGGTCATCCACCCTTGCCTTCTTGTGGTTTGTCGAAGTATCACCCCGACCAAATCTCTTCCCCTGCCAGTTCTTCTCTCCACTTCCTTTCTTGCTTCCCTCAGCCTTACCAAAGCAGCCCGTTCATCGAATAACCTTCCCGCCAAATCCACTGCCGACCTGAAAGTGCTTGGTCGGGCAGAAATCAAGTGCCAACGAATTTCAGCTGGCAGCCCCTGAATATACCGGTTGATCTTTCGAGACACCGGCGTCACCTGCTCTGGCACCAACAGCGCCAATTCATTAAACTTGGTGGTATATTGTTGGTGCGTCATCGTCCCCGCCTCCAACTGCAGGAACTCTCTCTCTATTCTATCCATTTCCCGACGAGGACTGAATTCCTCGATCACCAGCCTTTTCAACTCAGCCCACTTCATCTTCCCTATAGCCCTGCTACCCTCGGCTTGGACTATATTTTTCCACCAGCATAAAGCCGACCCTGTAAAAGAGTGGGTAGCAAACTTCACCTTCTTGTCCTCCTGGCAATCACTAATATCGAGGACAGCTTCCATTTCCATCACCCATTGGTGAGCGTCAGTAGCAGTACCAGACCCATCAAAAGTTGGGGGTTTGCACCTCATGAATGCCCCGTAGTTACAACCCCGGGCGGTCTCCCGTAACTGTTCCTCTTCCTCTTCCTCTTCATCATCAGATAGTACCGTTTCTGCTTCCGCCTGTTGTTGTCTACCTGAGGACCGATTCCTCCCTCGTCTATCGTCTTCACGTACTGCCTTTATCACTTCAGTCACTACAGACGGTAAGATCGTCTGCATGACTTGGTGCACCTCCTCGATCACCGTCTCTTTCACCGAGGCTCTCACATTATCACTCTCATCCACTCCCCCCGAGGGAGTAGTATTAGGTTCTTCGGGAACCTTCTTCTCTTGTCTAGGCCTACCTCTTGTGGCTCGTGGTTCCGCACCACTTCCGCCACCCGCCTCCACCAATTGGGGCTTTAGATGATCTACCACCGACCATCTTCTATCACACTGGAAGATTCAAACACCAACACGGTCATTCAAGGAAATAGCTCAGTTTATGTCAAGTATAGTAAGTTCCTAATTACAGTGGCTAGTTGTGATTAGCCACTTAATCTACTCTTCACACCCCGAGCATTACCTGTCCTGACTACATTAGTATCTAAGTCTAACAGTACACATAAACACATAACATGCGCACGTAACACTGGTTAACTTTTAAGAAAATACCTGATGGCACGCAGCTACTCAGATGGCATTCTCATTCTCCCTGTCCCATTCTCAGTTTAAGTTTTAGGTTTATTTTAAAATTTTACCCATTTCACTTAAACTTTGGCTCTGATACCAACTTGTAAGGCCCCGTTCCCGGGCACCTCACAGTTGGTCGTCATTACCCATAAAAATACATTTAATACAATTTAATAAAAACCATGCAGCGGAAACTTTAATTTTACTATAAATGCTTTTGCAAAGTAATACAACACCCGTTACAAAATATCATTTGTTTGCATTACAATACAAAAACATTAACAAAAGAATGCCATCCCAAAAGAGCTGAGTAGCCGCCTCGTGCCATCCTCAGCAACACTACCTGCCAACTGGAAAATACATAAAAGTCAGCGTTGCTGAGTGAGTTCTAGTTTTATAATAAAACATACTTTTACTTATTTATAAGTATCCTTTCGTGCATGCGTTCATACATCATACGTACACAGAGATAATATTCGTTATTATCTTCATCATTCGTTATTCGTCGTTATCTTTAACTTCTCATATGGATTCTGTCAAGCTTTACCCACTTCATAGCACTTGGCTATGATTACTGTGGTCGAATGACAAGAATCCCGTTCATACTTACTTGCACGCATTGAAAGGTGAATTGTACCAATACCATATGCTACACCCCGATCGTTATTAGCTACCGGGCCGTAGTCAACATATGACGGAAATCGTATGCCACGGTACTAGAGGTAAGCGGTAGAGGTACCATGACCATGGTCAATCACATAGAAGGACCAATCGCGTTATTCAATGCTTGCAAGACATAATTCGTTCGTTCATTAATGCATGTATTCATCATCATTCTTCTTTTCGTTCATTCGTTAATACATGCATTCGTCATCATGTTCCTCTTTCATTATCTTTCACTTTACGATACATACTACTTCATTAGTTCATTCTCGTTATTCGTAAAGTTTCAGAAAGATAAGCATACACAATTACAAGGAGCATACACACACATCATACATACTCATCGTACATTCATCATCATACATTCATCATCATACATTCATCATCATACGTAGCATCATACCATACTTAACAATATTTTAATAATATTGTCAACAATAATACACTGATAATAATATCAGTAACAATAAGGGTTAACCATAATTATCATTACATGCATGAAACATCATCATTTGTTAACCCTAGTCAACCCTGGTCAAAACCTCGAACTTCGGTATTGCAGGAAATTTCTGAAAAATTCTAAGTGTCCTGGGTGTTTGAACCCTGTTGGGCGTATAAGCCCTCTAGCCGTATGAGCCCTGTTAGGCGTAAGAGCACTGCTGGACTTTTCATCTTATACTTAGAATTATCTGGTCATACGACCACACTGTTGGTCGTATGAGGACTATTGGTCGTACCATTCCCTAGACTTAGAAACATGTTCTGATCATACGACTACTGTTGGTCGTATGAGTCCTGTTGGACTCTTCAACATACTTAGAAAATTTACTTAGTCATACGACCATACTGTTGGTCATATGAGTCCTATTAGGCTCAACACAGACAAATTACTTGGTCATACGACCACACTGTTGGTCGTATGAGTCCTGTTAGACTCATTAGCACTTAGAAAAATATATCTCCTAGTCATACGACCACACTGTTGGTCGTATGAGCACTGGTGGACTCATCAACCTGTAATCAATTATTCTAAGTCCCATTTTCAGACATATTAGTAACCTGTTCATGTTTCCAAGTCCCAAACATCAAAATGCCTAGTTCTAAACATACACACATGATTCTAGGCATGAATCTAACATAAACATAAACATACATACATTCATTTCATACGGTATCAACCCAAATTCTATAAAAACATAAATGCATGTATTTTCCAGCCTCAAAACATTTAAAAACCAGTAAAAAGGGGTCTAGAACTCACCTTAATTTGTCTTCGGGTTTTGGATGCCCTTTCCTTGAACTTCTCAGTCTTTTATACGCCTAAAACACGCACACAGTGCAACCCGAACACACTAGTCACATTTATAAGCTCATATATGGTTCTAGAATCGTCCTAACATCATAAATTCGAGATTTCTTACCAAAAACTTCGAATTTCTCAGGTCCTTCTTCAAAAATCCCGATGGTTTTCTGCTCCTGCTGCTTTCTCTCTCTAAAAACCGATGCAAAGAAATGTGCAGGAGGTAATGGGCGACCATGCCTTCCTTTTGTACAAAATAAATAATAACTTTGCCCTTTTGGCACTTTTGGTCCCTCCTTTTTAGTTTCTTTTATTTTCTTTTCTTTTCTTCCTTTTTCTTTTATTTCTTGCTAAAAATAAATACGGGTGTTACATCTTCAAAGCTTTGTACATTGTGTAACCAGTTTGATAACCATCAAGCCTGGCTAGGACTTCAAGAGGTAGTCCTTTACATAATAGTGAGTAAGCGTTGATATCATTCTTGACCTTTCTCAAATCATCACCTTGCAGACCATCTTCAGGGTCGGGTTCTTATGAATCTTTTGTATAGACAAAACCCCTGTCAGGCCCATAATAGATTTCCAAACATCAGTGATATTGGAATTAAGGTGATGTTTTAACCTGAGTGACCAATTTTTAAAGTCTGCTCTGTTTTTATGTTTAGGAACTCTATTTTCAGAATCTTCTGATTTCACCATTTTTTAGATTTTGATTTTATAGAAGAAGAAATATTTTTGTTGATTTCTAAGTTTTTAAATTAATGAAATGAATTAAAAATATTTTTTTTGGATTTTTCAAATTTTCTTAAAAAATTAAGTGTTAAGGTTGATGCGCCTGAACAGTGTTGAAACAACTCAACAGTTGTGATACTTCTGGATTTGACCTAGAAACATCTAAGGGATTGCCTTAAAATAATTATCAAAAACGCCCAACTTTAGATACGCCTAAGCAGTAGTGATGCGCCCAAACAGTTATGGGACGCCTGGGAGTAAAAATGCCCAAACACTTCAAAAATGCTTAAACATTTGAAGTGTGCCTAGAATTACTTAGTTTCTAGATAATTCCAAAGTGTCCAAACAGTTGAAATAAGTCTCAACAGTTGTAAAACGCCTGACCTAAAAACGCTAAAACAGTTGTAAAGTGCCTGAACAGTTGTCAAGCGCCTAAACACTTGGGCAATTTTTAGTAGTTTTCAAACCTAATGCGCCAAATTCCTGTTCTTATGAACATAACGAACACAAATTTTCTGAAATCTTAAAAAGTTGATGAATTGATTTGAAATATTCCAAATCAGTAGCTTTTAGGTCAATTAACAATACTTTCAATTCAATTTCTTCAATTACAAACAACAAATCAGTGATTTTGTTGATTTCTCAGTTCGAACTTGAAGAACACTTCCGAACACAAATCGATCAATTCACTGAAATTTGACGAACTAAACTGCTAATTGTGATTCAATTCATGTTTCTGATGCTGAAACACAACTGAAATCAACAATATTTCAATTGAATTGCTCATCGATCACAGATTCAAGTGATTTTGAGTTTGCAAGTTCGTAACAAGCTCAATCACTGAACCATCAACACTAAATGTATAGATCTGTGATGATATCAGAGGCAATTCAATTAAAAAGAAACACAGTAATCAAATCAATGCACAATATGAAGAAGAATTCATAGAAGTTTATTGATAATAGCAAAGACAATTACAAGTGTAGAGCAGTTCGTTTGAAGTCTTAGTCTAACCTACATTAGTCTACGATATTTATACTATCAATAAACAAGGAACTACTATTTACCAGAGTAGTCCCTATACTATGACAAAACTTATAATACAAAGACAAATAAAGACAACATGTTAATCTTTAACAAGTACTAACACATAAAACTCTATTTACACAGCGTGAATGTATTGTCTTATCTCCTAGGTTTAAAACTCCAAATAATGAAATACTTATAAAAGACCCTAGAAAAAGACATTATGTATATGCTAAACATGCAGAATGCATCACCTTCAGGAAATGTATCATGTTTTATTTCCAAATCTTCTTTAAATGAGTCATCCCTTTAACACAAAAGATGATAATATGTAAATCTCAAAAATATGAACAAACTAGTTTAGGAGGGGTTAGTCACAGACCTATCAAACAAAGAGGTTGCATGTGCTAACCACTGTGTTGCTTGTTAAAAAGGAAAGCAACACAAATCTTCTCATAAGTCCAAAGAATGAATTTTGTCATAACTCTTTTACATCTGCTTCATATGGACTTATTCAGGTCAACAGGGCTAAAGACTTTGGAAAGAAAATCATATTGCTTGGTAATAATAGATGATTTTACTAGGTACACTTAGGTTTTCTTTTTACAAACTAAAGGTGAAGCTGCTCATATTTTAAAACTATTTATCATCAAAACTGAAAACTAAATTGATTAAAAGGTTAAAATAATTAGATATGATTAAGGTACTGAATTCAAAAACCATACCATTGACACATTTTATGAATCCAAAGGTATTGCAAGGTAATATAGTGCTCCTAGAACTTCTCAACAAAACAAAGTTGCTGAAAGGAGAAATAGGACACTTATTGAGGTTGTAAGGACTATGGTGTCTGACTCCAAACTTCCTATAACATTTTATGCTGAAGCAGTCAGCACTGCGTGCTACGTTTAAAACAGAGTGTTGATAGTCAAGACACATGGAAAAACCACTTAAGTGCTAAGATTAAACCAAGTGGCTCGAGAAATAAAATTAAGTGAAGAAGATAAAGTTGCGTGTAAAGTTCAAGTTGGCGCATGAAAAAAACATCTCACATAAGAACTTGTTTGTGTTTAGTATAAATGCCTAGTATTTGATGTAACTAAGTAGTTTTTTTTTTGTCATTTTTTGTTTTTTTTAATTTTACTTGTAATTACCCAAAATTAGATAGCAAGACATTTGAGAAGTTTATTTACACTCGTTCTTATCTTCTACTTTTCAATACCATGATGATAATATTCCACGTTATTATCGAGAGATCGATCTTATGTTATTGTTTATCTTTACAATAGGTACAAGAGCCTGGTATGCTTTAGATCAATTTTTTTGAAGATTGAAGTTTGTTTTTATAGTAATCTTAAGCTTTGGATTGCTCATCTTTGAAGATCTACTTAACTTCAACTGTTCTTGATCATTTTTGAAGATGTTGAAAGCTATTGTGTTGTTGATTGAAAAATTTGATGTTGTTCATGTGATTAAATAACCTAAATTGAATCAATTAGAGAACTTAGGATCATAATTTTGCCTAAATCACTAATTGAAAGTTTAATCAATCAATTTGAACAACTTGGTGAAAGATTGAAGGTGGAATTTTCGAAATTGGGACGAAAATGGATCAGGCGAAATCTTGATAGTCGCTCGCGAAAAGCTCCAATTCGCGTGTAATTTTTGTCATTCACCAAATTTTTATTGAAAAGTTTGTTACAAAAGATTCCTATTAAAATTTTATTGAAAAGTTTGTTACAAAAGATTCCTTTCGCGTGAGAGGTTTCATTATCGGAAAATTCAGTTAGACAACTTACCGCGCGAGAAGTTAGTGCCTGTTGGCACGAGAAATTTAATTTCCACGCGATAATGAGATTTCACGGAAAATTCAGTTAGACAACTTACCTCAAGTTAGAAGATTATCTTAAAAGTTTGATTTCTGAGTTTGAAAATTGCAAATCGAAAGCATGTCAGTGCTACCATCAATATCGATAATGAGATTTGAACTAGCAGAAAACCTCCCAGACATCTTTGTCAAGAATACTATCCCGACTGGGTTTATCGCTTTGAAAATCATGTGATTTACCCCCAACCCCAAATGATGCGGTTAATCAAACAAGGACCATAAATTACCATGTATAACAATGATAAGGGAGAGCTGGTGCCCAAACCAGAATGCCTTTGGGATGGGAAAGACATGAAGAATGTTAAGCTTAATCACAGAGCATATGCTGCCATCATGATGGCACTCAGTGTTGAGATTGCTCAAAAGTTCAAGTATTTTAGAGAGGCAAAAGATTTGTGGGATGGGATTGAAGAGCAGATAATGGGCAATAAGGATATGAGGGAGAGTTGTAGACATGTTAAACCAAGAATTTAATATGTTTAACCATGTACTTGGTGAAACTTTAGAAGCCAAAATGTCTAGGTTTGTGAAGATAATAACAAAGATGAAGAGTGCTGGAATTATCTTGGAGAATATTTCAGTAAACAAGAAGCTGTTAAATTCTTTACCATACAGTTGGAACAATAACTGCACCACCATCAAAAGAACCAAGGATTTATTCACTGTATGACTCAACGATCTAATTTCAACCATCAAGTCATATGAAATTGATGACAAGCAGAGAGCTGCTAATTACATCAACATAATAGGAGATGAAGCATCTTCAATATATGCAAAAATTGCCAGTAATCCAAATTATGATGTCAGTTATTGCTAGTTGTGTCTACAGCAAGAAGCGAATTCTTCTAGTCCAATTGTCAAGGATCCATCCATGCCTCAGTTTCAAGCCTCTTATCAAAACCATTACAATCCAATGCAATGTCATCCATAAAGTCAATCCACTCAATCCTCACAACAAGCTTTTGTTGTAAATTCCAACCAAACCAAGCAAACGATTCCAAAAGCTGAAGATTATCTGGGTTTATTTACAACCTTAATGAACAACTATGAAGCATTCATAGCTGGAAGACTATGTGCACCTATGATCTTAGTTAATGACATACAACAAGTTAATCCTGATGATGTTGAAGGAAATGATATCAAGTATCAGGTGGCTATGGTGGTGTATCGGGTGAAAACTTTGCCAGAAGAATGGGAAGGAAGATGTTTGGTTTGATCAACTCGAGCAAAATTGTGTTTGATAAAACAAGCTTGAGAAGTTATTATTGTGACAAAACTAGTCACATTGCTAGAGAAGGTACTGAAGGAAGATCAAATCAGGCTGACAGTGGAAAGAAGATGGTTACTATGGAAGTAGAGTCAAAGGGAGATAAAGCAAGCTTATCAAATAATAAAGCTTTGGTGTCTCAGAACAATAAAGAATATGATTGGTTAGACCAGATGGAGATTCTAGATATAAAATTGCCTATTGCTTTGTTAGCTAAAATTCAAACTACTAAAGGAAATGTTAAGAAGAATATACTTGATGAATGTGTCTTATGATTTCTTAATGGGAGTCTTTGCTGAAGAACTTTGTGTGAAGTATGAAGAGATGCTTAATAAAGAGGTTGTTAAGACTACTCTAGCTCAATCAAGAATGACTAAGGGGAAAAAGGAAAAAAAATGAAGAAAAGGCTTTTGAGTTTAGTCCAGCTAAAGAAGAAATGATTGTGATTATTGTTGAGGAAACTCCAGCACCTAATTCTGATGAAATTGTCAATGCTATTGAGATCACTCCAACATCTAAAGCAAAAGAAAAGACAGAACTAAAATCCTTCATGGTAACTGTCATGCCCGAAGAGAAGAACAGACAAGAATAGACTGAAGAGGTATATACTAACCTTTGTTCAAACACTTGTTCAGAAAAGGTACAAAGATACAGAGTTCACAACGAACACATGGTTCTAGAAGTTTTAAAACTTCAATATGAAGCTCGTAAATATAAAAAGAGTAAATTTCATTTTTGGTCCCTAAGGTTAGATCTGTTGAACCCTTTTAGTCCAAAAAGGAATCTTTGGACATATCAAGGCCCGACATTTGCATTTTGTAAAGATTTTGGTCCTTCACACTAACGCTGTTAATTTTTTAGATTAAGTGTAAGGGTGTTTTGGTCATTTTAGACATAAAGGATTGTTTATGTAAATTAATATAGCCATTCATCTTCTTCAAAATACATAAACCACCACAACCACTACCAACCACCACCCTTCCATGTTAGCGATGATGGTCGGCACCAGTGGAAGATAACAAAGATAACAAAGAAGCATCAACAACCAGGAAAGATAACAACATAACACTACATAAAATTCGCAGTACTTCTTCAGCTTCATTATCAATTTAAATACAAACCATGAAATTTGAAGAACACCCAATTTAGTTCGATGTTAAAACCAAAGATCTGTAATAGGTCTTCACCGATTTCATAGGATTCAATAGAAACCCTAAAAGCTTCTAAGGTAGTGGATTCTTCATCGGCCTACCTCTCTTCCTCAGAATCGTAGCTCCGACAGTCAGAGTCGCCGTTTGATTGGGTGTTGGCGTCTTCTATATGGTGGGTTTGGGTGACGCCACTAGTGGTGTTGCCTCACCGGGTTCTGACAAGGGCACACTGCTACCGTTGAATGAATCAGGCACCGGCCAAGCCTTCACATTCGTCAAAACAATTGGTTAAAATGAAACCACAGGGCATGATATGATCAAAGATTCCTTTTTATACTGAAATGGTTAAAATGGTTAAACCACAGGGACCAAAATGAAATTTACTCATATAAAAATTATTAGAATTTTTTTAAAAAAAGATAGAAGGATTAAACAAATCAATTTATCAATCTAAATTGAACCTTCATAATAAAGATTGCAACATAAAAAATTTTAAGGCACGTAATAATGAGCTATCTCTAGAAATCAATAACCTCAACAATGAACTCTTATCTGTAAAATTAACTATAAAAAAGTTTGAGTGGTCCTTAAACATGGTTGAAGTATAATCAAGTCTGAAATGACTCAAAAAATTAATGTTAGAAAGGGTGGCATTAGATATTCTAACATTGTACCACCTATTAATCATGATTATACATGTTCACCTTCATCAATTACCACATTAGATAAAGAGACCAATATATTAGTTTTCAACCAAAGCCAGACTTAATAACTCCAGTCAATGTTTCACTGATTGTTGACCCTATCATAAAAACTAAAGTTAAATTAATCATGGCAATCTTTTTGTAGAAACTGTAAAGAAAGAAGGGTTGGTTGAAGAATGGGAAAGTGATGTTGAAATAGATCTTAAGGGAAATAAAAGTTATAATGAAAAATGTTCATGTAACTCCTCATCAATCATTAATGAATTTTAAGATGTTTTTCTATATACAAATGAGCTAAGAATGTCTAACAAAAACATAAATTAAAATTGAACATAGATTTTAAAGACAATTAATAGAAACATGTCACAATATCACTTTCTAACTTGAAAACTGATTTCAAGAACAGATTTGTTTGAAAATAAAACATAGATAATGACGATCACATCTTTAAAGAAACAAATGCAAGTTTCTTTAAAGATAAGTCTCTTATTACTACTAACTTTGTGAAACAAGATATTTGTAGATCAGGTATCAAGGACAGTGGTCCTATTCTAGTACCTTCGATTCAAAAGGTTTGTAACACCTGAAATTTTTGCCAAAAGAAATGGAAAAGAAAGGCAATAAGAAAAGAAAGCAAAAGTATCTTGCCAAGGGGTAAAAGAAGCCAAAGTGGAGGGCTCTAAGTGAAAAAAGTACAAAAACTCAATACTTTAATATATTATGAGTATGGCCGCCCATATTAGTATCAGTCTTATCTGCTTTTGTCGACTAAATGAAGAAGGAAGAACCAGAAGTTCTCTCGGATTCAAGAAGAAGAAGAACATGCTTTTTGGTGTACGCAAGTGTTTTATGCTTAATTGACTTGGTTTTGTCGGGTTTCGACCATGAAACCGAGAGTACATGTTCTTATGTGTTTATGTGTGTCCGGGTTTATGTGTTCTTGGTGTCTAGGCGTTAGAAACATCAAGTTTACTCAAATTTGAAGGAGTTGAGCTTGGAAGTAGAAAGGTGAGTTTCTAGACGCCTTTTTTACTTATTTTAAACGATTTTGGGGCTGAAAATGCATGTGAAATGTTTTTAAAAACGTTATGTATGTAACTGTATGTATGTGTATGTGTTTGGATGTTCTATGGTTGTGTATGTGTTATTCATGCTTAGAATGATTGACATAAGTCAAACATATGTTAGGATTATTATTGGGACTGGAAATAAGTTAAAAATATGTAAAACAGTTGGTAACGCGCACAAACGAGGCCCATGCGCATGACTTGTGCCTTAGAAAAGTCTAAGTGCTGGGGTCATGCGCCCTAATAGTGCCCATGCACCCAAATATTTCCTGAGAATACTAATTATAGGCTCATGCACCTAAACAGTATCCCAGGCACCCAAGTACTGCCTTAGAATTTCTAAATGTATGCCCAAGCGCCCACAGTAGTTCATGCACGTAAGTGTTAGGCTCAGAAGCCTAAGTGTACCCCATGCACCCAAATAGTGCCCATACGCTCGAAGTGTTGGAACGCCTATGTAAGCTCATGCGCCTGCATAGTGCAAAAACACCCAAGCAGACCTCATGTGCCTGTATAATGCCAAAGCGCCTAGGCTGTTTTTACTTAGAAAATTTCAGGCTCATGCGCCTGAAATGTGGCATACGCCCATTTTGAACTTAGAGTTTTCTAAGAGGTTTTAAGAAGCATGAGATTGATATAGGCACTGATGTGATGTGATTGACTATGATTAAAGTATGTATGTGGATGTAATGAGGATTATGATGCGATGTATGTTATGATATGCATATGTGAGCAATGTGTTATCTTTTAACGGTTTCCAAAACGTTTAAATACTATAGTAAATTCGTTATGTATTATGTTATGACTTTACGTAGTATGACGTATGTATTAATGAACGTAAAGTATAACGTACTGAAGTGAATGATAACAAAGATGAAAAGTGAAACATAATGAACGAAAGATTGGCTTGGAAGCAAATAGAAAGGAGGTGCACGACCATGTCGTCGTTAGCTCAACTGTGTACGGTTTAAATAACCTGAAGGATGCATACAGGGTCAATCATTGAGATTGACAGGACCCTTATGGCATGCCCTAGGTGTCTGGGTCAGCTTCGTGCATAATGTTCGGGGTCTATTTGTAGACCTCAGACCCAACATCAGCTTCGTGCATAATGTTCGTGGTATTGCACATTGGTCCGAATGAAAGGGAGAGATGACATGCCCTAGGTGACTAGGACAGCTTTGTGCATAATGTTCAGGGTCTATTTGAAGACCTCAGGCCTAACATCAACTTCGTGCACAATGTTCAGGGTCTATTTGTAAACTTCAGGCCCAACATCAGCTTCATGGACAATGTTCGGGGTACTGTACATCGATCCGTATAAAAGTAAAGGATAATGAAAAGTATGAAAAGAAAGTATGTGTATAAAAGTAAAGATAGTGAAAAGTATGAAATAAAAGCATACAAATGACGATGAAAGATAAAAATGAAAGTACGAAAGAACGAAATGAACAGTCAATATTGCATGGATGTACGTATGACGTGTGCTCGCACATGAATGTGATGTATAGTATTTAAAAAGTATATTTTCATATAAATACCACACAAGGTATCTTATTACTTTTAAAACTAGAACTCACTCAGCAACACTGACTTTTATGCATTTTCAGTTGGCATGTAAATTTTGCTGAGGATGGCACGCAGGGAAGATCATTCGGCAGGGGAATACTGGCATCTATTCATGTATAATAAAATTGTCGTTTTGTAATGCAATTGAATGATGCTTTTGTAAATTTACAATGTTGTATTACTTAACAACAATATTTATCAATAAAATGAATGGTTTTTTTGTTAACTTACTTCTGCTGCTAATTTTATGAATTATGTATTGTTTTATGAAATAATGCGATGATTGTCCAACTGTGAGGTCTCCGGGAATGGGGCCTTATAAGTTGGTATCAGAGATAAAGTTTAAGTGAATTGGGTAAAATATTTTTGGAAACTTCATCTTAAACTATGAATGGGACAAAAGGGAAGGGAAGCTAGCCCGAGTAGCTACGTGCCATCAGGTATTTCTTTTCACAACGTTAACTGGTGTTACGTGCGTGTGCTATTTTATTATGTGCTCATAGTAGATTTAGATACTGATGTAGTCAGGATAGGAAATGCTTAGGGTGTGAAGAGTAAAGTAAGTGGCTAATCACTACTGGCCACTGTAATTAGGGACTTACTATAGTTAACATAAACTGAGCTATTACCTTGAATGATCGTGTTAGTGTTTGAATCTTATAGTGATTAGAGAATGGCTGGAGGTAGATTGTATAGGGTCTCTAAGGGTGGAGTACATGATAGACGTGGTGCTGAGTTACGTGTTACAATTAACAGGGCTAAGATTACTGAGAGGGCCCGTGAAGAGCCCGAGATGCATCACCAGGAAGGTGGTGATAAGAGTGCAAACTTTAGGGCCTCAGTGAAAGAGACAATAGTGAAGGAGGTTAATCAAGTCATGCAGACGATTCTGCTCTGAGTAGTGACTGAAGTTATTAAGGCTGTGAGGGAGGACGAAAAGAAAGAGAGGAAGGAAAAGAGGAATACCACTGGGGGAGGAGAAAGAGAACAATCAGAGGCTGAGACAGTTTTCTCTAGTGAAGAGGAGGAGGAAGAAGTGATGCAGGAAACTGCATGGGAACGGCAATGCAGCTGTTGCTCACCGATGGTTAAGGGAGATGGAGGCGGTGCCTGATATCAGTGAGTGCCGGGAAGATCAGAAGGTGAAGTTTGCTACACACTCGTTTGTGGACTCGGCCTTATGCTGGTGGGACTACATTTTCTAGGCCGAGGGTAGCAGAGCCATTGGAAAGTGAGGTGGCCAGAACTGAAGAAGTTAGTGATTGAGGAGTTTTGTATTCATAGGGAGTTGGACAAGACTGAGAGGGAGTTCCTGTAGCTGGAAGCAGGAACTATGATGCACCAAGAGTATACCACAAAGTTTAATAAGATGGCAAGGTTGGTGCCAGATTAGGTGACGCCAGTGTCAAAGAAGATCAACAAGTACATCCAAGGATTGCCAACTGACATCCGCAGGCATCTGATTACTACCGACCGGATACCTTTCGGTCGGTAGTAGACCTAGCGGGTAGGTTGTATGATGAAAAAGAGGACTCGGTGGTCGTGGAGGTGAAGAAGACGGGTGGTGGTGACAAAAGCTAGGGTAGGAAATGGTTTGGACGTGGTGGTTTCACCCCAAACGGCAAGAAGGCAAGGTTTGATGATCAATGGGTGGTTGCAGCAGGCTCGGGAACGAAGAGGTGTGGAAAGTGTGGGATAGAGCATACCAGAGAGTGCAGGTTGAGATTAAATGTTTGTTTCAAGTGTGGGAAGCTTGATTACATCGCTAGGGATTGTAGGGTGGTGAGGTGCTACAATTGTCATGAAGTAGGCCACTTGAGTCGGGAGTGCAAGAAGCCGAGGGCCGAGGGTTCCAGATTGAAGAAGGGAACGGACGATGGAGGATACAAGGAAACTGCTAGAGCATTCATGATGACTGGGGAGGAGGGCAGGGTAGACCTTGATGTCGTGTCAAGTATGTTTCTAGTAAACCAAACTTATGCCTCTATGTTATTTGATTCTAGTACTAGAAGAAGTTTTTTTCTACTGCTTTCTATGCTAAGTTGCATGTTAGTAGGAGAAGTATCGATGAACCTTTTGACATAGAAACTGCTATTGGTAAGTCTAGTAGAATTACTTATATAATAGAGGACTATGCCAAAGAACTACAAGGTCATAGGTTTCTACTGAATTACACATGATGCCCCTAGGCGGATTTGAAGTAGTACTAGGGATGGATTGGTTAGCAGTCTACGAGGCAAACATCGTATTGCAAGAAGATGATTCGATTAGTTGCGCCCGATGGAAGTTCAGTGACAATTTGTGGTGATCGCATCATTGCAGTTCTTAAGGTGATTTCGATGGCGGTGGCAGAGAAGTGCATGAGATGCGGATGTAGTGCCAATCTGGCTTTCATAAAGGATGTGGACGTGTCGGTACCACAATTATCTAAAGTACCAGTGGTATGCGATTTTCCAGACGTGTTCCTAGAAGATTTACCAGGCGTGCCACCGAATCACGAGATTGAGTTTCAGATTGATTTGATACCCGGTGCTTAACCTATTGCCAAAGCACCGTATCGATTGGCTTTGACCGAGATGAACGAACTCATGTCTCAACTGCAGGAGTTGATGGATAAAGGGTTCATCTGACCGAGCATCTCTCCTTAGGGTGCTCCAGTCTTGTTTGTTAAGAAGAAAGATAGTAGTATGAGGATGTGCATAGACTACCAAGAGTTGAACAAGTTAACAGTGAAGAAACGATATCCTCTACCTAGGATTGACGACTTGTTTGATCAACTCCAAGTGTCAGTTGGTTCTCGAGAATAGATCTCCGATCTGGCTACCATCGATTGAAGGTGAAGGAACAAGATATCCCTAAGATATCTTTTCGCACGTTATAGACACTACGAGTTTCTCGTTATGTCTTTCGGTTTAACTAATGCGCCAGCTGCCTTTAATGGATTTAATGAACCGAGTGTGTCAACCAATGTTAGATAAACAGTGATCATGTTTATTGATGATATCCTGATTTATTTGAAAAACGAGGAAGAACATGCCGGTCACATACGTGAAGTATTGGAGACACTTATAAGAGAGAAGTTGTATGCTAAATTCATTAAATGTGCTTTCTGGTTACATGAAGTTCAATTTTTGGGTCACATGGTGAATGCAGAAAGAATTATGGTGGACTCAGCAAAGGTTGACACAGTGATGCAATAGAAGTCTCCAAAGATGCCATCCAAGATCCGTATTTTCTTGGGTTTGGCAGGTTACTACAGGAGATTCATCCAAGACTTTTCCAAGATAGTCTCGCCTTTGACTAAATTAACTCGCAAGGATGTGAAGTTAGTGTGGGGTCAAGCACAAGAGAATGCTTTTGAGGAGTTAAAGAAAAAATTAACTCAAGCTCCTATCTTGACGTTACCTGAAAGGAGTGAGGACTTAGTGGTCTACTCAGATACTTCTTATTCGGGACTAGGTCGCGTGTTGATGTAACATTGAAGGGTAATAGCCTACGCATCCCGACAACTGAAGACCCACGAAGTCAATTATCCCTCCCATGACTTGGAGCTAGCGGCTGTGGTCTTCGCGTTGAAGATTTGGAGACACTAATTATACAGGACAAAGTCACCATCTTCACGGACCACAAGAGCTTAAAGTATTTCTTTGAGTAACAGGACCTCAACATGAGGCAGAGGAGATGGTTAGAGCTCATCAAAGATTATGACTCTGAGATCCGTTATCATCCGGGTAAGGCGAACATTATGGCCAATGCCCTTAGCCAAAAGAGAGACCCGAGCCGATTTGGGTGAAGGCTTATCGGTTGGTTATAACCGCTGACGTGATGACACATGTGAAAGAATTTCAAGATAAGGTGTTGAAAGAATGTCACCTTAACTTCGAAAGAATGAGAGGTCTAGTCATAGAATTAGGAGAGAACACTCTTGGTGTTAGAACCTGAAATGGAAGGATATGGATCCCTGGTTATGGAGACCTACAGGGGAGAATCATGGATGAAGCTCATAAAACTCGATACTCGATTCATCCCGGTGCCACGAAGATGTACCAGAAAATGAAGAAAGAATATTGGTGGCCGGGAATGAAGCTCGATGTAGCGGAGTATGTGAGTAAGTGCCTTACTTGTTTGCAAGTGAAGGCGGAGCATCAGAAGCCATATGGGAAGATCCAACCGTTGGATATACCCGAGTGGAAGTGGGAGCACATCACCATGGATTTCATAACGAAGCTACCGCGTACGACGAAGGGGTATGATACCATTTGTGTTCATCAAGGAGATTGTAGCTCGTCATGGTGTACCAGTGTCTATTATATTTGATCGCAACACTCGGTTTACATCCATGTTTTGGAAAAGATTTCATGATACGACGGGGACGAGGCTACATATTACCACGACTTATCATCCTCAGACTGATGGTCAGTCTGAGAGGACGATTAAGACGCTCAAGGATATGCTTCGAGCATGCATGATTGATTTTGGAGGAAGTTGGGATGATCACTTACCATTAGCAGAATTCTCATACAACAACAGTTATCATGCCAGCATTGGCATGCCACCATATGAGATGCTATACTGTAGAAGGTGTAGGACGGGCGTATGTTCGTCGGACATCGGGCACAAAGAGTTGGGAAGTATCAAGGTGATCAAGGCTACGACAGAAAAGTTAGAAACGATTAAAGCCTTTATGAAGGCAGCCAAGGATAGACACAAGTCGTACACCGATAAGAGGCATAGGCCGATCGAGTTCAACGTAGGTGATAGAGTCATGTTGAAGGTCTCGCCTTGGAAGGGGATCATTCGATTCAGGAAACGAGGTTAGCTAACCCCGAGGAACATATGGCCTTTCCGAATCATCGCACGAGTAGGAGATGTGGCCTACCGATTAGAACTGCCTGATGAGTTAAGTGGAATTCATCCGACATTCCATGTATCTCATCTGAGAAAGTGCTTAGCTCATGAGGATATGATTGTACCACTGGAAGACATCGAGGTGGATGAGCGGCTCAATTATGTGGAGCAACCAGTGGCAATAATCGATCGAAAGGAGAAGAGATTGGGAAATAAAGTGGTTCCACTTGTGCATGTGAAGTGGAAACAGCGAAAGGGTTTGGAGCCTACATGGGATACTTAAGAAGAGATGAGACAACATTACCTACAGTTGTTTAAAGAGTGACAGGTTTCGGGGATGAAACCTCTTTAAAGGGGGTAGACTTGTAATACCCAAATTTTTTTCCCAAAATAAAAGGAAAAGAAAGGCAATAAGAAAAGAAAGCAAAAGTATCTTGCCAAGGGGGAAATGAAGCCAAACTGGAGGGGGCTAAGTGCAAAAAGTATGAAAACTCAATATTTTAATATATTATGAGTATGTCTGCCCATATTTGTATCAATCCCATCTACTTTTGTCAACCAAATGAAGAAGAAGCAAGAACCAGAAGTTCTCTTAGGTTCAAGAAGAAGAAGAACTTGCTTTTGGGTCTAGGTAAGTGTTTTATGCTTAATTGACTCGGTTTTATTGGGTTTCGACCATGAAACCGAGAGTACAGATTCTTATGTGTCTATGTTTGTTCGGGTTTATGTGTTCTTGGTGTCTAGGTGTTAGAAATATCAAGTTAACTCAAATTGAAGGAGCTGAGCTTGGAAGCAGAAAAGGTGAGTTTCTAGACCTTGGTTTTACTTGTTTAAATGATTTTTGGGCTGAAAATGCATGTAAAACATTTTTACAAATGTTATGTATGTAACCGTATGTATATGTGTCTGTGTTTGGATGTTCTATGGTTGTGTATGTGTTGTTCACGGTTAGAATGACTGGCATAAGTCAAAAATATGTTAGGATTGTGATTGGGACTGTAAAAAAGTTAAAAATATGCAAAAAAGTTGGTCATGCGCCTAAACAGGGCCCATGCGCCTGACTTGTGCCTTAGAAAAGCCTAAGTGCTGGGCTCATGAGCCCTTATAGTGCCCATGCGCCCAAACTATTCCCTGAGAATACTAAGAATAGGATCATGCACCTGAACAATATCCCATGCACCGAAGTACTACCTTAGAGTTTCTAAGTGTATGCCTAAATGCCCGAACATTAGTTCATGCGCCTAAGTGGTAGGCCCAGACGCCTAAGTGTACCCAATGCGCCGAAATAGTGCCCATGCGCCTGAAGTGGTTAATGCGCCTAAGTGTTGGAACGCCTAAGTAAGCTCATGTGCATGCATAGTAGAAAAGTGCCAAGCGGTCCTCAAGTGCCTGCATAGTGCCAAAGCGCCTAGACTGTTTTACTTGGAAAATTTCAGGCTCATGCGCCTGAAATGTCCCATATGCCCATTTTGAACTTAGAGTTTTCTAAGAGGTTTTAAGAGACATGAGATTGAGAAAAACACTGATGTGATGTGATTGACTATGATTAAAGTATGTATGTTGATGTAATGAGGATTATGATGCGATGTATGTTATGATATACATACGTGAGTAATGTGTTATCTTTTAACCGTTTTCAAAACGTATAAATATTATATTAAATACGCTATTTATTATGTTATGACATTATGTAGTATGACATACGTATCAATGAATGTAAACTATAACGTAATGAAGTGAAAGATAATAAAGACGAAAAGTGAAACGTAATGAACTAAAGAATGGTTTGCAAACAAATAGAAAAAAAGGTGCACGACCATGTTGTCCCTAGCTCAACTATGTGCGGTTTAAATAACCGGAAGGATGCATATAGGGTCAATCACTGAGATTGACGGGACCCTTGTGGCATGCCCTAAGTGACTAGGTCAGCGTCATGTAAAATATTCAGGGTCTATTTGTAGACCTAAGGCCCAACATCAACTTCGTGCACAATGCTAGGGGTATAGCGCATTGGTTTGAATGAAAGGGTGTGATGACTTGCCATAGGTGATTGGGTCAGCTTCGTGCATAATGTTCGGGGTCTATTTGTAGACCTCAGACCCAACATCAGCTTCGTGCACAATGTTTAGGATATTGTACATCGATCCGTATGAAAGTAAAGGATGATGAAAAGTACGAAAAGAAAGTATGCGTATGAAAGTAAAAATAGTGAAAAGCACAAAACAAAAGTATGTATATGAACGTGAATGTTAATGAAAGTACAAAACGAAAGCATACGAATGATGGTGAAAGATAACAATGAAAGTACGAAAGAACGAAATGAACAATGAATATTGTATGGATGCACGTATGATGTGTGCTCACATACGAAAGTGGTGTATAGTATTAAGAAGTAAATTTTCGTGTATAAACCACACAAGGTATTTTATTATTTATAAAACTAGAACGCACTCAGCAACGCCGACTTTTATGCATTTTCAGTTGGCAGGTAAATTTTGCTGAGGATGGCACGCAGGGAAGGTCACTCGGCAGGGCAAAACTGGCATCCATTCACGCATAATAATATTGTTGTTTTGTATATGAAATTGAATGATGCTTTTGTAATTTAACAATGTTGTATTACTTAACAACAATATTTATCATTGAAACAAATTGTTTTATTGTTAACTTACTTCCGCTGCTTATTTTATGAATTATGCATTGTTTTATGAAATAATGCAATGATTGTCCAACTATGAGGTCTCCGGAAACGAGGCCTTACAAGGTTAAAGCTACAGTCCATGCCTCATTGGCCTTGAAAATTAATCAAAATATTAGGAAATGTATCTAAAATCATTCAGTGTCATCTAGAACAATTCTTAATGAAAGAGAGAAATGAGAGACTATTAAGGAATCACAAGGCCATAGAATTACTAAATCCAGATTCTGTGATAACTGTGGAATTTATCATCAACAGTTTCTGAGAATGACACGAGAACAAAAGGTGTATCATAAAATGTGTTGTTATGTTTGTGGCAAGCCAAATTATAAGGCTAGAAATTGCAATTATTAATATCAACTGACAAGCAAATAAATATTTCGTAATTTAATTTCAAATAATAGAAAACACTAATTTTAAATATAAAATTCAAAAGGAATACAAATCAATCAAATCCTTTTATTAATAAAAGAAATGGTCAAATCAAAACAGTTTTGAATATAGAATATTCGAACTTGAAATTTTTACATGTTGATAATAGAAATTCTACTCCAATTTAGACCACTTTCAAGAAAATGGTTACAAAACTGATAAATGCAATTCAAAGGTGGATAATAAAAATAACACAATCTAAGCCTGATATTGTTGAAGATTATGTTTTCAATGATAAAAGGGATATGATATTAAAATTTATATCATATTTAGATTAAAAAAATATGGTCAAGTCAACCATGTCTTTGGATCCTAAAAATGAATACATTAATTCATATGTGTAGGAGCAACCAAGGCAAGGTATCAAAAGTGTTTGTCATGTTGACATCGGTTGTTCTAGGCAAATGATATGTAATGTGTCTCTGTTAAATAACATCAAACCTTACAACAGAGGATATGCTATTTTTGCTGGAGATAGATGAGGTAAGATTACAAAGAAAGGTACATGTCTAATGGTGTTTTAAGTTTTAAGATTTTAATTTTGATGAGCAACTTAAATATAACTTCTTAAGTGTCACTCAAATTTGTGACAAAAATATTTAACATATTTCACTGATAAAGAATGTCTTATTCTAAAACCTCGATTTGTAATTCCTAATGAATGGATTATGTTGAAAACTCCCAGAGACAAATACACATACTTACTTGACATGAATGGTTCACATTTATTTGTACATGTATCTTGTTTGTTGTCTAAAGCCTCGGAAAGTGATTCAATATTATGGCATTATCATCTTGGCCATGTAAATATAAAAAATATGAACAAGTTAGTTAAGGAAATCATGTTATGGCTTACCATTAAAATCATTTCAACTTAGTGAACATTGTTTATCATGTCCAATAGGCAAACGACATACCTCATAAACCAGTTGCTCATATAAAAATTAAATCCATTCTTCAATTGTTACACATGGATTTAATTAGTCCAGTAACCATTTTGAGTGTAGGACGTCGTGCATACTTTTTGGTTATTACTAATGATTTTTCCAGATTTACTTGGGTTTTCTTTTTAGCAACTAAGGATGAGACTCCTCATTTGCTGATCAAGTTAATAACTCTAATGGAGAATTAGACTGACAAAACCATCAAATGCATTCGAAGTGATAATAGGACAGAGTTTTCTAATCATACTTTGAATGAATTTTATGATTCTAAGGGGATAGCTAGAGAATTTAGTTCTACGAGAACCCTACAACAAAACGGAGTTGCTGAAAGACGAAAAAAACTTTAATTGAAGTTACCAGGACGATGTTATCAGTAACCAAATTATCATCTTTCTTTGGGTTGAAGCCGTTAACACTGCAATATATGTTCTGAATCGTGTTTTAAGCAATAACAACAAAACATGACTTCTTATGAAATCTTTTTCAAACATAAACTAAAAGTAAAATACTTCAAAACTTTGGATATTGTTGTACATTGTTACATACATCTGATTCAAAATCAGAATTGATGAAAAAGCTGATGAATGTTATTTTATTGGATATACAGGTTTATAATAAAATATCAAAACAAATAATTGAGTTATTTGATATAGATTGGCATGAATCCTACAAGACAGATGCAGGTTCTGCTACTTCATGGGTATACGATTATGCTTCATTATTTGAAACTTATAATAGATCTTCTGTTGTGTCTACAGCTAATCATCCTTTTTCATCATCAATTCAATATATCTTTACTGATGATGTTGGCCCTATGCCATCTTTAACTACAGGAAGATCATTAGGCATACCTTATTCTTCAATGTCATAACTTGTTCCACATTCTTTTCTGAATCTGAATTACCTCATTCTGATGTAGTTGTTAAACAAGCTCCACAGGCTTGTGATCAGAGTTCTAATTCTACTCAAAATGATCCCATTGATACCATTTAAGTTCCATTTGAAGATTTATCTGTTGATGATGATATTTATCAAGAGGAAGATATTGTCTATCAACCTGAAGGAGGGAAATGTTAAAGAACCAGTTGGTCATATGTCTAATTTAGACGAAGTTACTTCTGAAGATACAATTTCTCAATTGAGAATTCATGAAGATCATCAAACTGAAGTAATTATTGGTCAATTATCATAAGGTGTCTGAACTCAAAGTCAATCTCGTGCAATAATACACGCTTGTACTCATGCTATATTTCTTGAACTGTGGTAATGAATATTGAGATGTCATTAAAAGATGGAGGATCTTCAAGGTGTCTGAACTCATACCACATCCCGGAACGCTTCTGAGTTCACCGGGATTATAGCCTCCCTACACAGATGGAGGATCTTCAAGGCTATTTCCACTCCATGCACACCGTATAGGTCGATCCAGCAGGCATTCTGGGAGAATGCCGTTGTCGACCGGTCTACTGAGCCATTCTGCATCCGGAGTTCTATCTTCAGTCAAGATATACAGATCGGAGAAGAAGACATACGGCGAGTCTTGGAATTGGGTGATGATGGAACACACCCAACAAAGCTGCATCCCGTAACGGTACGGGGATGCTTTCTTAGGATCAAGTATGCCAACGACATCAATGTCGACATGCTAAATAAGAGCAACATGTGCCCGCAATTCAAGTATCTAGAACATGTGATCCTGAAATGCATAGCCTCTAGGAGAGGAGGATTTGATAAGTTGTCAGATCAAATCCAGAATGCATACAATGCGCTGGTGCTGAACCACCCGTTCAGTTTTCACGTATGTTCTTCGCCTACCCGACAGAGAACATTGAGGCCAAAGGCAAGGAAGGCTTGTGCATATACCCAAGATTCTTTCAGATGATTATCAACGAGTTGTTTCTTATGTTGCCTAAGAAGGAGGACGGTCCAGTGACCCTAGAGGTGATGGATGATACCACCCTAGGAAGGATGAAGGTATGCCGGGGGAAGTAGGTGAAGCCCCCAGTGAGGAGACTCTTCTGCTCATAAGAAGTGGCGTCACGACGACAGTGATTCTGATGTCGAGCCGATTGTGGCTCCTGCTGACAACGACGACGATGATGATGACCATAATGATGGTCAAGGTGGTGGAGATACAGGCCCCATTCAATCGGGGCCACAGACACGTCTACCATATCTCCACCACCTCAACACAGTAGTACTTCTGCTCCCGGTGGGTCGGAGCAGGCTGCCATCCACCGGGACTTCTTGGTTGATGAAGAGAGGAGGAGTCGGATGAGGAGCTTCTAACGAGGATGTTTGGCAGCCGTGTAGTGGCTACCGAAAGGGGCAAGGAGGCGGTTGGAGCACGCCAGGCTGGGGCTAAAGGTGCTGAGACTTCAGATCCCACTTACACACCTCCCCAGCCAACTAGCCTAGGGGGAGCCCAGCTTGCCAGGGGATCGAGGCTGAAAAGAATGGCCTAGCCCCACGACAAGAAGGGCAAAAGACGAAGAATAGTATCGATTACCACCTCCACAACCACAACCACCACAACCACCACTAGCACCACTCCAACTACCACCACTACCACCACTCCTACCACCACTTACCCACCACTACCACCACTCCTGCTAGCACCACACACACCTCCACAGTCACCACTACTGCCACCACCACAGCCACCACTATTCCCACCACCACACATACCATACCCACATCTATCCCTTCACCATTCACCTTCATCCCTACTCCCACACACACCACATCCACCACCACTTTTACCATGCCCCAAACCGGCCCATCCACATCATCGATCCCTCCACAGGGATCTCCTCTGCCCACTGTTGGGCTAGAGGAGCAGCTGGCTAGCCCTAACCGTCTGGTGCTCAAACTATTCGTTATAGATGACATCCTAGCTAACTAGATGAACTAGTTGATAGCACTCAATGCTTTACAGGGCAAGCAAATAGCCCTGCTGACAAAGAGGGATGCAGCTCAGAGTCAACAGATCACCCATCTGACTGAGAGAGATGCTACCCATGAGAGAGCCTTGGCCAGAGATCATCGTGCTCTCACAGCACAGAATGAGCTGCTGATAGGCTCGGTGAAGAGGATAGAAGAGGTTGAGAAGAAGAATAAGAAGCTTCTTTTCAGACTTAAAGGACGAAGGTGAGCACTTAGAGATTAAGGGTGATGGTGATGACGGACATGATGATGATGACGATTCATTCGATGATGAATCGGATGATGATGATGATGATGTGGATGAGGCTGAAGGAAGTGGGAAGGACAAAGATGGGGGAGATGACGATGAGCCAGAGCATGAAGGTGATGCATCTGCATCAGCCTCAAATCCATCGGCTCGGGAGAGGCGCACCAAGAGAAATCAAGATCCGCGAGACTCCTCCTCAGCTCCCCAAGCTGAAGAGTCGAGCGACAAAGGCAAAAGTAATGATTAAATGTCTATGTATTTGAAAAACTTTTGTACTTGAATTATGTATTACACTAATGTAATTGATGTTTATTAATGTTTAATATTCTTGATTACTGATGTGTGTGTGTTTGTGTCTTAAATGTTTAATTAAACAGATGAAGCAGAACAAACGGAAGACTACGACGTCGCACCCCTTCATCCAATCAAGACTCAGTTAACCATGATTCTTAATTTGCAAGGGATCATGTGACGATCTGTGAGCTACACCCCCGTAGACAGAGAGATCATTCTTGATCTCACAGACGAGCAGCTGGCCGACATGTTTTGACCTAACCCGGATGAGCTACTCAAGGATGCTCCCGAGGTTGATGTCATCAGTGATGAAGAGCTGCAAGACGTCGATAAGATTGATATCGAGGATATCACTGCATAAGAGTATCCACTATACACTGACCAACAGGGAAATGTTATCCGATCTGGGTGAAACATTTGGTAGTTATACGTTTGGAGCTCTTGATGCTAAAGAGAAAGAGAAAGAAGAAGGGAAAGCCCAAGCTTCGGATGCTGATGTTGACATTAAGAAGGTTGATGGTCTTGTAGATGTTTATCAAAGTCATATTAACCATTAATATGTAAAAACGCAGTGTAGTTATAATCAAAAACCATTTTGAGATTAGTTAGTTTATGCATCAAATACATTTGATTAAAAGAAAACCCATGAACAAGGATCTTTATATGAAAGAACATGCTATCAAAAACACATAACAACATCATGAACTACCTCTTAGAACGTGGGTTTGGAGGTGTAGAAGATGATTTTTGAAAGCTATTCTTCAACCAAGAAGACCTGAAGCTTGTATACCCCAAGCCACCAACTAAACACCTTTGGAAGCTAGGATCCTCAACACTATTTTTAGCTTTAAACACCATGGTTCCAGCCAAGTTTTTCCAGCCCTTTGCTGGTCTCTTTCTGCTCAAAATATGAGAGAAAAAAAGAGGGAGAAAAGCAATTGATTAACTTGAGAAGTGAGAGAGTTAAGTTGCATGTGAGTTTCTCCATCTTATGAACAACTAATGGGTGGGCCTTTTTTCCAGCCATTTAGGCCGTGAATCAGCTGGTCCAATGATGGTCTTTCTTTCCAAATTTTCCCACCTAACTTATTTGTAACAAGTCTAATTTAAACCTTTTAAATAAACTTGTATTATTAGAAAAGTAACAAGACATGTCACATGAACTTAATAATGTTATTTAACCTATTAAACAACAATATAAAATAGTCTCTCAAAATAAATAAACCCATGTTATTTATTAATTTCTAAATACACCTATTTAGAAAAACACTTTCTAAATGTATTAAGGGTTTTTATTTATTTAATTGAACAAATTAATAAACAAATATTGTAGGTGTTTGTCTAGCTTGTTATTAGGTATGACCCGGCTTGGATCATATCACACTAGCCACATCAATTTAATATGTATCTTGGGCAGACCGAATCCTACAATCTCCCACTTGAACAAGATTCATAGAAGACTGATGCAAGCAGCAAATAACACCTAGCAACGGTTTGCTACCCCTAATGTATGTGATTAAGTGCCATTCAATAACATCATCCTCTTCAAGTACCTTACTTGAATATGTTTTAGGTGAATCAATCAATTTTCCTTTTGTTCCAGATGTCTTGTTAAATCTTGGAGGCATAGAATTGTCATTCTCCGATGATTTAACTTTAACAGGCCTTAGAAATCTAACTCTCAACGAATAAGAGAACTCCATCTTGACTACATACGTCTCTCACAATCACCTTATATCATACCTAAACCCAGCCTTATGTAGCGCCATGTTTCAGAACAGTGAAGTACTAAGTCAAAGTACGAAACATGGTGAATATCAAGACCCAATATGTATATCAAGTTTGAGGATACAATGATATTCGCCTTTACTGAATATTTCTTATGACTAATCACAAAGATTCTATGCAGAAATAATTGAGAGCGGGTCAGTCCTCTATCTATATCCCATAGATATCAATGAACCTTGGTAGCAACCTCTTGCTTTATATTCATCCCTTATGAATATCAACCAATCCAAGTTCATAATAGTCTTGCATTCATATTTGTTCCCACAAATATGACCGACTACGGACATTTAAAATAAGTTACTTATTCATGGATTAATCTGTAGGGGTTTTTGCTAGTCTATCAAAGTTGTTTAACCATTTTAAACATAAAAGACAGCGGACAATCATTTTAACATCTTGTTAGAAGTTTACATAAACCATTTTATGTTGATAAAAAGCCTTTATTGATGGATCTATTTGCATGAACAAGTAACTTACAAAAGCAACCATAGAAAAGTAATAGAAACTACGATTCAAGACTTTTCTTGAGATGAGAAGGATGATGATCTTGAAGGCAAGACTCCAAATAGAAATCCTCAAGTAGATGATACCCCAAGCATCTTCAAATACCCACTTTGCTAGGTTGTGCAACACCACGTTCAAAAACCCTCTTGCACACTAGATTTTCAGCCAAGAACATATGATCAAAGCTGAAAATCAGCCCCCGTTTTCAGCTCTAAATTGATTTTAGAGAGAAGGTTAGAGAGGTTTCTTGCTCTTGTGTGTGTGAGAGAGAAGTGCAAAATGGAAGAGTGTTCAAGTGGAGAGTCAATTGCATGCCCTTGGAACAAAACAATATGTTTACCAAGGCCAAAAAGGGGTGGCCGATTTTTTTCCCCATTTTTGGTTTCCCTCTCATTTTAAACTTTATAAATATACACACTCTTGCATTTTAGTTTTTAAAATTAAAACATTTTAATTTTATAGCACTAACGCGCTATTATTTGTCATTGTTTAACTAATTTAAGTAATGAAACAAATAATCCCTCATAAACAAATTATCTATATAATCTTGTTCATTTACAAAAGCAATGATTTAGAAAACCCGCTTTCTAAATTGGTGCTAATATTTATTTGTGTGATCTTATCAACTAATAAATATTTATCGGTGTTTGTTTGGCTTGTTATTGGGTATGACCTAGCTTGGATCATATCATATTAGCCACATCAATTTAATATGTATCTTGGGTAGATCAACCCCTTCAATCTCCCACTTGCACAAGATTCATAGAAGATTGATGCAAGCAGTAAATAACGCCTAGCAACGGTTTGCTACCCCTAATGTATATGACTAAGTGCCATTCAATAACATCATCCCTTTCCAATACCTTACTTGAATATGATTTAGGTTAATTAATCATTTATCCTTTTGTTACAGATGTCATGTTAAATCCTAGAGACACAGAATTGTCATTCTCCGATGATTTAACTTTAACAGGCTTTAGACATCTAACACTTAACGAATAAGAGGAACAAATTCCATCTTGACTACATACGCCTCTTACAATCACCTTATATCATACCTGAACCTAGCCTTATGTACTGCCAATCTTTCAGAACAGCAAAGTACTAAGTCAAAGTACAATACTTGGTAAATATCAAGACCCAATATGTATCTCAAGTCTGAGGATACAATGATATTCACCTTTACTCAATATCTCTTCTGACTAATCACTAAGAGTCCATGCAGAAATAATTGAGAGCGGGTCGGTCCAATATCTATATCCCATAGATATCAATGAACCTTGGTAGCAACCTCTTGCTTTATATTCATACCTTATGAATATCAACCAATCCAAGTTCATTATAGTCTTACATTCATAGTTGTTCCCCACAGTATGATCGACTACGGACGTTTAGAATAACTTACTCATTCACGGATTTAAACATGCTAAAATAGAAGAACAAATGAAAGTTATAAACCATATAATTAGGTCAAATAACATAAGTTCAAATATCCAAATACAAAGTATAAAATCAAATCCAGTCACTTGAATATCGAAGTCCCATGGCACAAGCATGACCTTCATGCTTTCCTTTTCAAGGAGCTTTGTGAGTGGATCCGCAATGTTTTTATCAGTGTGAACTTTGCGAATACATATCTTTCCCTTTTCAACTTCATCCCTTATGTAGTTGAATCTCCGCTCAATGTGCCTTGTTTTCTGATGTGCACGGGGTTCCTTGATTTGAGCAAACGCACCCTCGTTATCACAAAGAATCTCCAGAGGATCCTGAATGGAAGGGACTACCCCTAGATCGGCTATAAATTTCTTCAACCATGCAGCTTCCTGTGCTGCCATTGAAGCGGCGATGTATTCTGACTCTGTAGTGGACAACGCTGTGACCTCTTGCTTTGAGCTTTTCCAAGAAACAGCTCCCCCATTCAGAATAAAGATGTACCCCGATTGAGATCGTGAATCATCTCGATCGGTTTGGAAACTCGCATCCGTGTAACCTTTTACAACGAGTTCCTCTTCACCAGACCCGTAGATCAAGAACATGTCCTTAGTCCTCCTTAGGTGCATCAGAATGTTCTTGACAGCCATCCAATGACTATCACCAGGATTTTGCTGCTATCTACTTGTCATGCTTAAAGCGCATGACACGTCCGGTCTAGTGCATATCATTGCATACATGATGGATCCTATAGCAGATGCATATAGGATTGCCTTCATTCTATTCTGCTCCTCCTTTGAGCTTGGACATTAAGTCGTACTCAATATTGTCCCTCTTTGAATAGGTACAGTCCCTTTCTTAGAGTTTTCCATCTTGAACCTTTTCAAGATTTTGTCAATGTATGCACTTTGATTCAAACCAATCAGCCGCCTTGATCTATCCCTATAGATCTTTATTCCCAGAATATAGGCGGCTTCACCAAGATCCTTGATGGAAAAACAACTTCCAAGCCAGGTTTTTTACACCTTCCATGGTTGGAATGTCATTTCCAAATAGTAATAAGTCAACAACATATATACTAGGAAGGTTATTTTGCTCCCACTAGCCTTCGTATACACACAAGCCTCATCAGCATTTTGATGAGGCCAAATTTCTTTACCTCCTCATCAAAACGTGATTCCAGCTTCTCGATACTTGTTTCAATCCATAATTGATTTCTTTAACTTGCATACTTTATTAGGATGTTTTGGATCGACAAAACCTTCAGGCTAAACCATATAGACATCTTCCTCAAGATATCCATTTAGGAAAGCGGTTTTGACATCCATTTGCCAAATCTCATAATCATAATGAGCAGCTATGGCAAACAGTATCCTTATTGACTTAGCATCGCAACAGGTGAGATAGTTTCATCATAATCAACCCCTTGAGTTTGAGTGAAACCCTTTGCTACAAGTCTAGCCTTATAAGTATCCAAGTTTCCATGCATATAGGTTTTCTTCTTGAAAATCCACTTACTTCCAACTACCTGGAGTTAAGTGGTGGTACAATAAGTTCCCAAACTTGATTGTCATACATGGATTGCATCTCAACGTTCATGGCTTCAAGCCATTTGTCACAATCCAAATTGGACACTTCATCATGATATGTGGTTGGTTCATCTGAATCTACCACATAGCATCCATCCATGAAAAACCATATCTTTCAGGTGGATTACTAGTTCTACCACTTCTATGAACGTTTTGTGTGTATTGATCAACCGCTTGATCATCCTCAACATCCTCATGTTGAGTGCTAGTTTTAACCAAACGTGCATCGGGCTGTGGTTCTTAATCCTCCTCAAGATCCACTGTTCTACTACTAGTTTCTTCCATAAGGAACTTTGCTTCTAAGAACTCACCCTTTCTGGCAACAAATACCTTTTGTTCCAGTAGATCATAGAAATAATATCCCATAGAATCTGTAGGATATCCAATAAAGATACACTTGGTGGATCGGACTTCCAATTTGTTTAGGGTGGGAGTCTTAACATAAGCCTCACAACCCCAGACCCTTAAGTATGATAGGGATGGAACTCTTCCATGCCATATCTCAAAGGGTGTCTTTTCCACCTTTTGGTTGGGGCCATATTCAGAATACAGGCCGCGAAGAGCAAAGCAAAACCCCAAAATGATAGAGGCAATGTGCTTCTAGCCAACATAGATCGAACCATATCCAATAATGCTTGATTTCTCCTCTCAGACACACCATTATGTTGGGTGTTCTAGTGGAGTGAGTTGCGAGACAATCCCGCAACTCCTAAGATGATCTTGAAAAATCATCACTTAGGTATTCACCACCTCTATCGGTGCAGAGAACTTTAATTGACTTGTTGAGTTGATTTCTAGTTCATTCTTGAAGATTTTGAACATTTCAAAAGCTTCATCTTTGTGCCTTAATAAGTACACATACGCATAGCGACTATAGTCGTCGGTAAAGGTATGAAGTATCTTTCACCATTCCTAGTCATTGGCTTAAAAGGACCACATACATCCGAATGTATGATACCTAATAAATCTTTTGCCTTTCGTTAGTTCCACTAAAGGGTGCCTTAGTCATTTTTCCTCGTAAACAAGATTCACATACATCAAATGAATCATATTCATTGTTTTTAAAAGATCATTCTTTGAAGTGTTTGTATACGTTTCTTGTTTATATGACCAAGACGACAATGCCAAAGGTAGGTATCACTCAAATCCAACTTGAGTTTCTTGTGCTAGCTTGGTACAATGAACTATTTTAAGTATTTTCATGAACCAATTCATAAATACAATTAATAGGAATAGCTTTAAAATGGAACATATCATTTAAAGAAACATGAATATCATTTCAACAAAAGATAATACATAAGCATAATGTCTTAATTGGGATACAGAGATAATGTTCCTAGTCAAACTAGGAGCATACAAAACATTCTTCAAAGTTACTTCCAAACCATTTGGAAGTTTTAGGATGTACTCCCCACGAGCTTCAACTTGGACTTTGGCTCCATTCCCATGAAAAGGCTAACATCCCCTTGTTTGAAATCCCTACTTCTTTTGAACCCCTGCAACAAATTGCAATATGAGTTCCACATCCGGTATCCAATACCCATGGTTAGAAGCTATAACATTAAGATCAATATGAATCATGTAAATTGTACCTGAAGTTTGCCCCGCATCCCTCTTTTCTCTCAACTCTTGAGATAGACTAGACAATTTCTCATCCAATGCTCTATCTCATCATATTTGAAGCATGGGTCGCTTACAGCAACCTTTTGCTTCTTCTCCTTGGGCTTCAGGCATTCCGCCATAACAACCATCTTCCCTACCCCCCCCCAACTTGCCCCTTTCCTTTGGCAACACTTGCCTTAGTAGGAGGTAGAGACCTTCTCCTTCTCCCACCTTCATTAATGGTGAGAACGGGTAAAACCCTTTACCCATTCCCGCCTCGGCTGATTTGAGCATTGAATGAAGTTCATTTATGCTCTTGTCCCATCCGTTCATGTTGTAATTCATGACGAATGGCTCAAACCTTTTAGTTAGGCCATTAAAGATCAAATCCGGGACAATTTAGCCTTTGAAGGCGGTCGATGTGGCTTTTCATCTTAAGAACATAAGATGAAACTGATTGGGATTCCTCCATCCGACATGCATGAAGCGCTCGAACCGTTTCGAAGCGCTCCACCCTAGCTTGTTGCTGGAACGTTTCCCGCAACTGAGTGATCATGTCATAAGCTCCATGGAGCTCATACTCCTTTTTGAGGTCGGGTGTCATACTTTCTAACATTAGGCAAGAGACTTGGATGGAGTCTTCCACATATCTAACCCAATCATTATAGGCCTCCACATCCTCCTCTTTGTTAGGTTCATCGGGGATGGAATCATCAGGATGTAGGCCTGTTTTCTCGCTTGAGAACGATTCTCAAGTTGCGGTACCAATCCATGAAGTTGTTAGTGTTAGACGATCCCTTTGAAGGATCGCCCTTACAGATTGGTTGTCTTGGTTTGGTACATCGTTATTAGCATTGTTGTTGTCGGCCATCTACAAGATTTTACAAAGTTCCATTTTAGTATTCGTTGATATAATTATATTTCATTTATTAATACCCTTTTATGTCTCATAGACGATTAATAAATAAAAGTTTTGAATCCAACGTTATATTTAAATATTGGTTAGGTGACCTTTATCCCATTATTTAAATTAACAAGGTAGTCATGAATGACAATTGCAACCTATTGCAACTTCTAGTGGTATGGGATCATTTGAACATCTTATGTTTATAATGGCATGTTTATCCCATCAACACCTTTGTAAAACATATTTTAGGTGATCCATTCATTATATTTTACAAATCAAGTCATCCTACTTACACACACGTGTGAGTTTACTACATAAGTGGTTAGATGACCTTTATCCCACAAACATGGTATTCTCACCTCAAGTTATAAGTTCCCTCAAAGTGGTTAGGTGACCTTTATCCCACTAAGAGTTGCAAGTAACCTAAGTGTTGTGTAAAAGGATGGTGTTAAACTTGTTTTCAAAAGGGATTTACATTTTCACAATTCTAGTTTAGAAAGGTCTATGTACCATATGATTGTATGCATTCAACCATATGGTACCCTATTGGTTCTTTTAAATAAACCATTTTATTTTGCAAGCCATTAACCCTTTTATAAAACCATTCTATTGTGCTCAATGATTTGAGAACCAATTTCTTGTTGTAGCTTGTTTTAATTGACGGTCTGTTAATCTATCCAAATATTCAAAACAAAACATCAACATAAGCATTCAACCAAGCGTAAACAATTCATTCACATATGCATAACAAAGCGTACTAAATTGACCACACTTGTTTAGCCAAAACAAGTGTGTCAAAAGGTCTTGTCCTAAGGGATAAGAACATGACACAAGGATGACAAAAGGACTCCCACTTGAATCCACATCTTCAAGCATCCTCTTTGTCCATCTTTACTTCAAATCTTGATCTTGAGCATCCTTACAAATATGTATCCTAATACAATTTTTTCTAATAAAGGAAAACACCTAATCTATTTATTACAAACCAAATGAATAAATATACAAAACAAGATTTGAAACATAAAACTAAATTATTACATTAACCAAATGAATGAATCATGACAACTAATCAATCAATCCACAAGGTCTAGGCTTGTTATGCATAACCAAACAACATATCCAAATATGTAAATCACCCAACTCAAGCAGGTTTCATTTAATTAAAAAATCCAACAAATTTTTTTTATATTCACTGCTGCGACAGCAGCATTTATTTAAAAAAATTGGATTTTTCAATTTTTAACTAATTTAAAATCACAAGATTCAAGCCATCTCAATGCATATAAGATTAAGCAACTTGAATCAAGAGAAACCAAGCTAAATCTTAAGTTCTAGGGTTTCTAATACCCCAAGAAAAACTCAAAATTTCGATCTAAAGAAGTTAGTGTCCATGCAACCGGCTCTAGATGCCATTGTAGGGGTTTTTGCAAGTCTATCAAAGTTGTTTAACCATTTTAAACATAAAACGCAGCGGACAATCATTTTATCATCTTGTTAGAAGTTTACATAAACCATTTTTATGTTGATAAAAACCCTTTATTGATGGATCTATTTGCATGAACAAGTAACTTACAAAAGAAACCATAGAAAAGTAATAGAAACTACGATTCAAGACGTTTCTTGAGATGAGAAGGATGATGATCTTCAAGGCAAGACTCCAAATAGCAATCCTCAAGTAGATGATACCCCAAGCTTCTTCAAATACCCACTTTGCTAGGTTTTGCAACACCACGTTCAAAACCCCTCTTGCACACTAGATTTTCAGCCAAGAACACTATGATCAAAGCCGAAAATCGGCCCCCTTTTTTAGTTCTAAATTGATTTTAGAGAGAAGGTTAGAGAGGTTTCTTGCTCTTGTGTGTGTGAGAGAGAACTGCAAAATGGAAGAGTGTTCAAGTGGAGAGTCAATTGCATGCCCTTGGAACAAAGAAATATGTTACCAAGGCCAAAAAGGGGCGGCCGATTTTTTTTCTTTTTGGTTTCCCTCTCATTTTAAACTTTATAAAATATACACTCTTGCATTTTAGTTTTTATAAAATTAAACCATTTTAATTTTATAGCACTAACACACTATTATTTGTCATGTTTAAGTAATTTAAGTAATGAAACAAATAATCCCTCATGAACAAATTATCTATATAATCTTGTTCATTTACAAAGCAATGATTTAGAAAACCCGTTTCAAAATTGGTGATAATATTTATTTGTGTGATCTTATCAACGAATAATATTTATCGGTGTTTGTTGGGCTTGTTATGGGTATGACCCGTCTTGGATCATTTCACATTAGCCACATCAATTTAATATGTATCTTGGGCAGATCAACCCCTTCATAATCATGCAAAATTGGAACAAATGAAAAATATAACCATATATTATGTCAAATTACACAAGTTCCGATATCCAAATACAAAACTTGATCAAGTCCATCACTAGAATATCAAAGTCCTAAGCACAAGTATGACTTTCATGCTTTGTCCATTCAAGGAGCTTCGTGAATGGATCCGCAATGTTTTGATCGGTGTGAACTTTGCGAATACATATCTTTACCTTTTCAACTTCATCCCTTATATAGTCGAACCTTCGTTCAATGTGCCGAGTCTTTTGATGTGCACGAGGTTCCTTGATTTGAGCAAGCGCACCCTCGTTACACAAAAGATCTCTAGGGGGTCTTGAATGGTAGCAACAACCCCTAGATCAGCAATTAACTTCTTTAGCCATGCAGCTTCTTAAGTTGCCAATAAAGCGGAAATGTATTCTGATTCTTTTGTAGATAGTGCCACTACATCTTGCTTTGAGCTCTTCCAAGAGACCACTCCTCCATTCAAAATGAAGAAATGTCTCGACTGTGATCGAGAATCAGCTCGATCAGTTTGGAAACTCACATCCCTGTAACCCTTTACAACGAGTTCCTCCTCCCCAGATGCTATATTAAGAACATATCCTTAGTGTTTCTAAGGTATTTCAAAATACTCTTAACTGCCATCCAATGACTATTACAGGATTCTGTGGATATCTACTTATCATGTTAAGTGCACATGACATGTCCGACCTAGTACATATCATTGCATACATGATGGATCCTATAGCAGCTGCATATGGGACTCCATTTATTCTTTCTTATTCACTTTTGAACTAGGGCATTAAGACGTACTCAATATTGTCCCCTTTTGAATAGGTACCAAACCTTTCTTAGAATTCTTCATCTTGAACCTTTTCAAGACTTTGTCATGTATGCAATTTGGTTTAAACCTATCAACCGCCTTGATCTATCCCTACAGATCTTTATTCCCAAAATATAAGCGGCTTCACCAAGATCCTTAATTGAAAAACAACTTCCAAGCCAGGTGTTTACACCTTCCAAGGTTTAATGTCATTCCCAAATAGTAAAATGTCATCGACATATAATACAAGGAAAGTAATGATGCTCCCACTAGCTTTCTATATACACAAGCCTCGTTAGCATTTTTGATGAAGCTAGATTTCTTTACTTCATCATCAAAACGATGATTCCAACTTCTCGATGCTTGTTTCAATCCATAGATTGACTTCTTTAACTTGCACACCTTATTAGATGTTTTGGATTGACAAAACCTTCAGGATGTTCCATATGGACATCTTCCTCTAGATATCCATTTAGGAAAGCGGTTTTGACATCCATTTGCCAAATCTCATAGTCATAATATGCAGCTATGGCAAACAATATCCTGATAGACTTTAGCATTGCCACAGGAGAGAAAGTTTCATCATAATCAACACCTTCAGTTTGAGTAAAACCTTTTGCTATAAGTCTATCTTTGTAAGTATCCAAGTTTCCATGCATATCGGTTTTCTTCTAGAAAACCCACTTACTTTCAACTAGCTTGGATTTAAGAGGTGGTGTAACCAATTCCCAAACATGGTTATCATACATGGATTGCATCTCGATGTTCATGGCTTCTTGCCATTTGTCAAAATCAGGTTTTGACATTGCATGACGGTATGTGGTCGGTTCATCAAAATTTACCACATAACATCCATCCATGAAAAATCCATATCTCTCAGGAGGAACACTACTTCTACCAGATCTGCGAATGTTTTATGGATCTTGATCATCCACATGATCAATCTCAACATCCTCATGTTGATTGCTAGTATCAACCAAATGTGTATCATCTTGTGAATCTTGAACCTCTTTAAGTTCCATTGTTCTTCCACTAGTTCCTTCCGAAAGGAACTTATTTTCCAAGAACTCTGCTTTCTGAGCAATAAACACTTTCTGCTCTGTTGGATCATAGAAATAATATCCAATACAATCTCTACGATATCCAATAAAGATACACTTAGTGGATCGGCTTCCAGTTTGTTTTGAGTGTATTGCTTAGGATAAGCCTCACACCCCCAAACTTTTAAATATGACAATGATGGAACCTTTCCATGCCATATTTCGAAAGGTGTCCTTTCCACTTTCTTGGTTGGGGCCATGTTTAAGATACGGGCCGCGGAGAGCAAAGCAAAACCCTAAAATGATAGAGGTAGTGTACTTCTAGCCATCATAGATCAAACCATATCCAATAGAGTCTGATTTCTCCTATCAGACACACCATTATGTTGTGGTGTTCCATGTGGAGTAAGTTGTGAGACAATCCCACAACTTCTAAGATACTCTTGAAATTCACTACATAGGTATTCACCTCCTCTATCCGTATGAAGAATCTTGACTATTTTGTTGAGTTGATTTTTTACTTCATTCTTGAAGATTTTGAACATTTCAAAAGATTCATGTTTGTGTATTAATAAGTACACATACCCATAACGACTATAATCGTCGGTAAAGGTAATGAAGTATCTTTCACCACTCTAGTGATCGGTTTAAAAGGTCCACATACATCCAAATGTATGATCCCTAGTAAATCTTTTGCCCTTTCATTAGTCCCATTGAAAGGAACCTTTGACATTTTACCTTATAAACAAGACTCACATACATCAAATGAATCATTTTCATTAGTTTTTGAAAGACCATTCTTTTGAGGTTTTTGCATACGATTTTTGTTTATGTGTCCAAGGCAACAATGCCAAGATAGGAATCACTCAAATCTGATTTGAGTGTTTGTGTGGTCGCTTGGTACATTGAGCTATCATATGTTGTGTTATCATAAACCAATTCATAAATTCCATTACAAGGCATAGCCTTAAAATAAAACATGATTCAAACAAACATGGTTATCATTGTCAACAAATTTGAAATCAAAACCATATTGTCTTAAAAGGGATACAGAAATAATGTTCCTAGTCAACTAGGAGCATATAAAACATTCTTTAAATTACTTCCAAACCACTTGGAAGCTTCAAAATGTAGTCTCATTTGGCTTCAACTTGAACCTTTGCACCATTGCCCATGAAGAGACTAATTCCCCTTTTGCATAATACTCACTTCTTTTGAACCCCTGTAACAAATTGCAAATATGAGTACCACATCCGGTATCTAATACCCATGTGTTAGAAGAAATAACATTTTGCTTAACATGTATCATAAAGATTGTACCTGAGGTTTGCCCCGCATCCCTCTTGGCTTTCAACTCTTTGAGGTAGAGTGGACAATTTCATTCCAGTGGCCTACCTCACCACATTCAAAACATGGATCATTTTCAGCAACCTTTTTCTTCTTTTCTTTCAGTTTCTTGGGTTCCACTTTAGCTTTTCCTATACCCTTCACGTGACCTTTCCCTTTGGCAACACTTTCCTTGGGGTCGTGGTGGTTCTTTTCTTACTACCTCCCTCATTGATCGTAAGGACGGGTAGAACCTTTCTACCTATCCCCGTCTCGGCCGTTTTGAGCATTGCCTAAAGCTTACCATGCTCTTGTCCCATCCATTCATGTTACAGTTCATAACAAAGCTTTCAAACTTCTTGGATAGGGAGTTGAGGATCAAATCTGTAGCAAACTCGTTGGAGACACGGCAGTTAAGCCTTCGAGGAGATCAATATGGCTCTTCATCTTAAGAACGTAAGATGATACCAATTGGGTCTCGTCCATGCAACATGCATGGAGTGCTCAAACCCTTTCGAACTGTTCCACCCAAGATTGTTGTTGGAACATTTCCTTCAATTGGGTGATCGTGTCATAGGCATTATGGTTCTCAAAGTCCTTTTGCGAATCGAGAGTCATACTCGCCAACATGAGACATGAGACTTGCACGGAGTCCTCGGTGTACTTGGCCCAATCGTTAAAGGCCTCCATGTTATCCTCATCGGGTTGATCGGGAATAGGATCGTCTAATACATAGGATTTCTTCTCTTGCTTTAGAACAATTCTCAAGTTTCGGTACCAGTCCATGAAGTTCCCATGGTTGAGACATTCCTTTTAAGGATAGTTCTTAGTGATAGTTATGGACGGTTGGGATTGCGTTGTTATTAGCTGCCATCTACAATTTTACAAAGTTCAATTTTAGCATTTTTAATATCAATATATCTTAATTATTAATACCCTTTTGTCTCATAGACAATTAATAATTAAAATCTAGAATGCAACGTTACATTTAAATATTGGTTAGGTGACCTTTATCCTTTTATTTAAATTAACAAGGTAATCAACGTTTGGCAATTGTAACCTATTACAATTTCTAGTGTATGGGATCGGTTTAAAAATCGTATGTTTTGTTTGGCATGTTTATCCCATCAACACTGTTTGTACGTCATGCCTCAGTGATCCTAATGCATGATTTCCAAATCAAGTCGTCCTACTTAGACACACGTGTGATTTTACATATATAAGTGGTTAGGTGACCTTTATCCCATAAATACGGTAATTTCACCTCAACTTCACAAGTTTCTATATTTTGGTTAGTGACCTTTAGCCCATAAACAAGTTGCAAGTGAATTGAGTGTTGTTTAAAAGGATGGTGTTAACTTGTTTTGAAAAGGGTTTTTGTAGTTTCCAAAATTCTAGTTTTAGAAAAACCTTTATACCATACTATTTGTATGCATTAAAATGCATGGTATTTTATGAAAAACAAATTTCATGATTCCTTTTATAAAACTCATTTTTTAAATCATTAACCCTTAATAAACTCATTTTATTAATTCCTTTAATGAATTTTTAAAGAACCAATTTTATGCTTGTTTTATCTTAGTTGTTTAACTAGTTTATCAATTTCTACCAAAATGTCAAACTCATCCAACAACAAAATAAACAACCAAACAAGTGTGTCAAAAGGTCATTTCTAGGGTAAAAACATGACACAAAACTTGTGTCGGTTATGCTCCCACTTGAACCTCCATCCAAATGCTTCAAGCATCCTCTTTGTGTTGTGATTCCACCATCTTCTTTAGGCACCATCTTTGTCTTGCAAATCAGCCCCAAAGTACAAGATACATAGAAAAAATCCTAGTACATTTTTTCAAGAAAAATAAAGTACAACCTAATCTATTTATTACATACCAAATGAAACAAATAAATTACACGCCTTTATTACAACAAATGAAATCACAACCAAACATCCAAACACAAGGTCATGGCTAGGTTATTTGCACCAAAATACATCCCATCCAAATATGTGTAAAAAAAACGTGAATGGCACCCTTTTAAACCCCAAAATTTCAGCCAACATTAACCAAACATAAGTGTGTTTTTGTCCAAACAAACAAGCCATCTTATGGCATTAACTTTTCAATATCTTTACTATGCATATAAAAGTAATATCTTGAAAACAAAGAGTTTACCATGGGTGAAATTTCCAGCCCACTTTTTACTCAAAAAGGACCCAAAAAATTTGATATTTTGAAGCATGCATCCATATAACCGGCTCTTGATGTCATTGTTGGTTTTCTAGATGTTTATCAAAGTCATATTAACCATTAATATGTAAAAACGCAGCGGAGTTATAATCAAAAACTATTTGAAATTAGTTAGTTTATGTATCAAATATATTTGATTAAAACAAAACCCATGAACAAGGATCGTTATATGAAAGAACATGCTATCAAAAACACATAACAACATCATGAACTACCTCTTAGAACGTGGGTTTGGAGGTGTAGAAGATGATGTTTGAAAGCTATTCTTTAACCAAGAAGACCTCAAGCTTGTATACCCCAAGCCACCAACTAAACACCTATGGAAGCTAGGATCCTAAACACTATTTTTAGCTATAAACACCCTTGTTCCAGCCAAGTTTTTCCAGCCCTTTGCTGCTCTCTTTCTGCCGAGAATATGAGAGAAAAAAGGGGAGAAAAGCAATTGATTAACTTAACAAGTGAGAGAGTTAAGTTGCATGTGAGTTTCTCCATCTTATGAAGCAAGCTCCAACTAATGGGTGGGCCTTTTTTCCAGCCATTTAGGCCGTGAATCAGCTGGTCCAATGAGGGGCTTTCTTTTCAAATTTTCCACCCAACTTATTTGTAACAAGTCTCACTTAAACCTTTTAAATAAACTTGTAATATTAAACCTTTTAATAATGTTATTTAACCTATTAAATAACAATATAAAGTAATCTCTCAAATAAATAAACCCAAGTTATTTATTAATTTCTTAAGTGCATCTATTTAGAAAACCACTTTCTAAATGTATTAAGTGTTGTTATTTATTTAATTGATCAAATCAATTAACAAATAATGCAGGTGTTTGTCTAGCTTGTTATTAGGTATGACCCGACTTGGATCATATCACACTAGCCATATCAATTTAGTGTATATCTTGGGCAGACCAAATCCTACAGTTTGACAATAAAAAACATGCCCAATTTCTAAAAATAAATAGGGATCAAAAGTTTGGATACTCTTCTGACTATTCAGTTGATGTTGATGTGATGAACCAACCAAGATATAAACAGAAATCAACCATAAACCTATCCCCTAAGTCACAGTTTAGAGGAAAGTACTGACAAGTTACTATCATGGATAGGAACGGGAAACCCAAGACCATCATGGCTTGGGTTCCACATTCTAATTAATTCTTTTTGTGCTTGCAGGGTCATTCATACAGGTCCAATAACTTATAGTACGTGGATAGTGGGTGCTCCCGACACATGACTGGAGACATTCCCTCCTTCATGATATCATGCATATTCAAGGAACTACTGTGGTTTTCGTGGAGATTCACAAGGTGGCAGAATCACTGGTGAAGGATACGTGAAAAATGGGATGTTGAGCTTTGAGAGAGTGAACTACTGTGAACAACTAAATTTCAATATGCTCGGCATGTCTCAGATCTTTGACAAGAAATATTCAACTCACTTCACTGACACTCATTACCACATTTTGAAACCAGGATTCCAAATTCATGAAGAATCGGTTGTCTTGAAGACCTGAGGAAGAATAACACCTATGTCATAAAACTCAATTCTGCTTTACAAAAAGAAGAAACATGTCTTTTGTAAAAAGCTGAAGGAATTGATCTGCCCAAGATACATATTAATTGATGTGGCTAGTGTGATATGATCTAAGTCGGGTCATACCCAATAACAAGCTAAACAAACACCAATAGATAATTTATTTGTTGATAAGATCATACAAATAAATAAAGACACCAATTTAGAAAATGGGTTTACTAAATCATTGCCTTTGTATATGAACATCATTATTTGGATAATTGCTCAAGAGATACCATTTGTTTCATTTTTAGTATTACTAAATGGTGACAAATAAAAGAACTAAGTTTATAAAGTTTAAAAACAAGTTTCAACTTTATAAAATAAAAGAGTAGGGAGTGTTTAATTGTATCAATTAAACAAAACAATGGAATCCATTGGATGGATTTTGCGGCCGCCCATGAGGGCCATTGTGGTCCCACTTTGTCTTGTAAACACACAAGATTTAAACACACACAACTCCCAACTCTTGTAGATTATCTCTCTTACATGCAAAGGCACCTTTCTCTCCCAAAAACTCTCTCTTTCTCTCGGTTTTGAAGCAAGAACAAGTTGAGTTTTTCAGCCAACAAAAGTGGTTTTGTTGCTGAAAATTGCTGTCAATAATCCTAGCAAGCAAAGGTGTTTGTACAAAGCTTGGGGTATCATCTCTTGAGGATTTCTTCCTTGAAGTTCCAGCCACGATTTCATCCTCTTTCATCTCTCGGAAGTCGATTTCTAGCAGCTACAAAGGTTGTAGTTTCATCATCTTATGTTTATCTTATTGTATGCATTTTCGTATAATGATCCATGGCTTTGGGGTTTGTTTATTAATGGGTTTAATAATCATCACATTAACATGTTTTAAAACTAAAATCCGCTGCGTTTTCATATAAACAAGGTTATATGAGCTTTGATAAAAATGTTAAAACCCCAACAATGGCATCAAGAGCCACTTATACGAATGCATACATATATTATACATACTAGTTCTCGGTTTTTTGGTGCTTGACACCACAAATCCGAGAATTAGAAGGCTGTTTTTTGGTCACCCCTTTTGTTTTAAAGATGTTACTTTATGCATGTAAGGATCTTTAAAAATATAAATCATTAGATGATTGTTTGTTAGGACTAAACCCATTTGTTCTTGGTTTATGTTGGCCAAGAAAATGGGTTAAAAGGGGCCGCCAAAATCGTGACATTAGGATACGTTTGAATATGTTGTGTTGATTATGCATAACAAAGCCTAGACCATTTGGATTGAATGATATTGGTTGTCATGTTATATTCATTTGGGCATGTAATAATTTAATTTTTGTTTCAAGTCTTGTTTTGTAATCTATTCATTCATATGGTTTGTAATAAATAGATTAGGAGTTTATCTTTACTAGAAAAATGTATTAGGATACATATTTTGTAATGATGCTCAAGATCAAGACTTGAAGAAAAGATGGACAAAAAGGATGCTTGAAGATGTGGATTCAAGTGGGAGTTCTTTTTGTCAACCATGTGTCATGTTCTTAACCCTTAGGACAAGACCATTTGACAACTTGTTTTGGCTAAACAAGTGTGCTCAACTTAGTATGCTTTGTTATGCATATGTGAATTGTTTGGTTATGCTTGGTTGAATGCGTATGATGTTGTTTGTTTTGAATATTTGGATGTGATTAACAAACCATCAATTAAAACAAGCTATAACAAGAAATTGGTTCTCAAATCATTAAGCAAAATAGAATGGTTCTATAAAAGGAGTTAATGGTTTGCAAAATAAAATGGGTTTTATTTAAAAGAACCAATAGGGTACCATATGGTTGAATGCATACAATCATATGGTGCATAGACTTTTCTAAAACAAGAATTGTGAAATTGTAATCCCTTTTGAAAACAAGTTAAACACCATCCTTTTACACAACACTTAGGTTACTTGCAAACTCTTAGTGGGATAAAGGTCACCTAACCACTTGAGGGAACTTGTAACTTAAGGTGAGAATACCATATTTGTGGGATAAAGGTCACCTAACCACTTATGTAGTAAACTCACACGTGTGTGTAAGTAGGACGACATGATTTGTAAAATATATTGAATGGATCACCTAAAATATGTTTTACAAAAGGTGTTGATGGGATAAACATGCCGTTATAAACATAAGATGTTCAAACGATCCCATACCACTAGAAGTTGCAATAGGTTGCAATTGTCATTTATGACTACCTTGTTTATTTAAATAATGGGATAAAGGTCACCTAACCAATATTTAAATATAACGTTGGATTCTAAAATTTTATTTATTAATGGTCTATGAGACATAAAGGGTATTGATAAATAAAATATAATTATATCAACGATTACTAATGGAACTTTGTAAAATCTTATAGATGGCCGACAACAACAACGCTAATAACGATGTACCAAACCAAAACAACCAATCCCTAAGGGTGATCCTTCAAAGGGATCATCTAACACCTAACAATTTCATGGATTGGTACCGCAACTTGAGAATTGTTCTCAAGCAAGAGAAGCGGGCCTACATCCTTGATGATCCTATCCCCGATGAAGCTAACGAGGAGGATGTGGAAGCCTATAATGATTGGCTTAGATATGTGGAAGACTCCATCTAGGTCTCTTGCTTAATGTTAGCAAGTATGACACCCGAACTCCAAAAGGAGTATGAGCTCCATGGAGCTTATGACATGATCACTCAGTTGCGGGAAACGTTCCGGCAAGAAGCTAGAGTGGAGCGCTATGAAATGGTTCAAGCGCTTCATGCATGTTGGATGGAGGAATCCCAGTCAGTTTCATCTTATGTTCTTAAGATGAAAAGCCACATCGACCACCTTCAAAGGCTAATCTGTCCTGTCTCAAAAGAGTTGGCCACGGATTTGATCCTTAACGGCCTAACTAAAAAGTTTGAGGCATTCGTCATGAACTACAACATGAACGGATGGGACAAGAGCGTAAGTGAACTTCATTCAATGCTCAAATCAGCCGAGGCAGGAATGGGTAAAAGGGTTTTACCTGTTCTCACCATTAATGAAGGTGGGAGAAGGAGAAGGTCTCTACCTCCTCCTAAGGCAACTGTTGCCAAAGGAAAGGGGCACGTTGGGGGAAAGGGGAAGATGGTTATTAGGGCGCATCCTCCGAAGCCCAAGGAGAAGAAGCAAAAGGTTGCTGTGAAGGACCCATGCTTCAAATGTAGTGAGATAGGGCATTGGATGAGAAATTGTTCAGTCTATCTCAAAGAGTTGAGAGAAAAGAGGGATGCGGGGCAAACCTCAGGTATAATATACATGATACATGTTGAGCTAAATGTTATTTCTTCTAACACATGGGTATTAGATACCGGATGTGGAACTCACATTTGCAATTTGTTGCAGGGGTTCAAAAGAAATGAGCATTATGCAAAAGGGGAAATAAGTCTCTTCATGGGCAATGGTGCAATGGTTCACGTGGAAGCCCAAGAAGACTACATTTTGAAGCTTCCAAGTGGTTTGGAAGTTATTTTAAATAATGTATTATATGCTCCTAGTTTGACTAGGAACATAATTTCTGTTTCCCGTTTAAGACAATATGATTATGATTTCAAGTTTGTTGACAATGATATTCATGTTTCTTTAAATCATGTATTTTATTTTAAAGCTATACCTTGTAATGGTATTTATGAATTGGTTCATGAAAACGCAACATATGATAGCTCAATATACCAAGCAACCACCAAAAGACTCAAATTAGATTTGAGTGATACCTACCTTTGGCATTGTCGTCTTGGTCATATAAACAAGAAACGTATACAAACACTTCAAAAGAATGGTCTTTAAAAACAAATGGATGTGATTCATTTGATGTATGTGAATCTTGTTTACAAGGAAAAATGACTAAGGCACCCTTTAGTGGAACTATCGAAAGGGCAAAAGATTTATTAGGTATCATACATTCGGATGTATGTGGTCGTTTTAAACCAATGACTAGGAATGGTGAAAGATACTTCATCACCTTCACCGACGATTATAGTCCCTATGCGTACATGTACTTATTAAGGCACAAAGATGAAGCTTTTGGAATGTTCAAATCTTCAAGAATGAAGTTGAAAATCAACTCAACAAAACAATTAAAGTTCTCTGCACCGATAGAGGTGGTGAATACCTAAGTGATGTTTTTCAAAATCATCTTATGAGTTGTGGGATTGTCTCACAACTCACTCCACCTGGAACACCACAACACAATGGTGTGTCTGAGAGGAGAAATCGAACCTTATTAGATATGGTTCGATCTATGATGGCTAGAGGCACATTGCCTCTTTCATTTTAGGGTTTCGCTTTGCTCTCCGCGGCCCGTATTCTGAATATGGCCCCAACCAAAAGGTGGAAAAGACACCTTTTGAGATATGGCATGGAAGAGTTCCATCCCTATCATACATAAGGGTCTGGGGTTGTGAGGCTTATGTTAAGACTCCCACCCCAAACAAATTAGATGTCCGATCCACCAAGTGTATCTTTGTTGGATATCCTAGAGATTCTATGGGATATTATTTCTATGATCCACTGGAACAAAAGGTGTTTGTTGCCAGAAAGGGTGAGTTCTTAGAAACAAAGTTCCTTATGGAAGGAACTAGCGGTAGAACAGTGGATCTTGAGGAGGATCAAGATTCACAGCCCGATGCACGTTTGGTTGAAACTAGCACTCAACATGAGGATGGTGAGGATGATCAAGCGGTTGATCAATACACACAAAACGTTTACAGAAGTGGTAGAATTAGTAATCCACCTGAAAGATACGGGTTTTTCATGGATGGATGCGATGTGGTAGATTCAGATGAACCAACCACATATCATGATGCGGTGTCCAATTTGGATTGTGACAAATGGCTTGAAGCCATGAACGTTGAGATGCAATCCATGTATGACAATCAAGTTTCGGAACTTGTTGTACCACCTCTTAATTCCAAAGTAATTGGAAGTAAGTGGGTTTTCAAGAAGAAAACCAATATGCATGGAAACTTGGATACTTACAAAGCTAGACTCGTAGCAAAGGGTTTCACTCAAACTCAAGGGGTTGACTATAATGAAACCTTCTCACCTGTTGCGATGCTAAGTCTATAAGGATATTGTTTGCCATAGCTGCTCATTATGACTATGAGATTTGGCAAATGGATGTCAAAACCGCTTTCCTAAATGGATATCTTGAGGAAGATTTCTATATGGTTCAGCCTGAAGGTTTTGTCGATCCAAAACATCCTGATAAAGTATGCAAGTTAAAGAAGTCAATCTATGGATTGTAACAAGCATCGAGAAGCTGGAATCACTGTTTTGATGAGGAGGTAAAGAAATTTGGCTTCATCAAAACGCTGATGAGACTTGTGTGTACAAGAAGGCTAGTGGGAGCATAATAACCTTCCTAGTATTGTATGTTGACGACATACTACTATTTGGAAATGACATCCCAACCTTGGAAGGTGTAAAAACCTGGCTTGGAAGTTGTTTTTCCATCAAAGATCTTGGTGAAGCTGCCTATATTCTGGGAATAAAGGTCTATAGGGATAGATCAAGGCGGCTGATTGGTTTGAATCAAAGTGCATACATTGACAAAATCTTGAAAAGGTTCAAGATGGAAAACTCTAAGAAAGGTAGTGTACCTATTCAAAGAGGGACAATATTGAGTACGACTCAATGTCCAAGCTCAAAGGAGGAGCAAAATAGAATGAAGGCAATCCCATATGCATCTGCTATAGGATCCATCATGTATGCAATGATATGCACTAGACCGGACTTGTCATGCGCTTTAAGCATGACAAGTAGATACCAGCAAAATCCTGGTGATAGTCATTGGATGGCTGTCAAGAACATTCTGAAGTACCTAAGGAGGACTAAAGACATGTTCTTGATCTACGGATCTGGAGAAGAGGAACCCGTTGTAAAAGGTTACACGGATGCGAGTTTCCAAACCGATCGAGATGATTCACGATCTCAATCGGTGTACATCTTTATTCTGAATGGGGGAGCTGTTTCTTGGAAAAGCACAAAGCAAGAAGTCGTAGTGTTGTCCACTACAGAGTGAGAATACGTCGCCGCTTCAATGGCAGCACAAGAAGCTGCATGGCTGAAGAAATTCATAGCCGATCTAGGGGTACTCCCTTCCATTCAGGATCCCCTAGAGATCTTTTGTGACAACGAGGGTGCGATTGCTCAAATCAAGGAACCTCGTGCTTATAAAAAGACTCGGCACATTGAACGGAGATTCAACTACATAAGGGATGAAGTTGAAAAAGGAAAGATATGTATTCGCAAAGTCCACACTGATAAAAACATTGCGGATCCACTCACAAAGCTCCTTGAAAAGGCAAAGCATGAAGGTCATGCTTGTGCCATGGGACTTAGATATTCAAGTGACTGGGTTTGATGTTGTACTTTGTATTTGGATATTGGAACTTATGTTATTTGACTTAATTATATGGTTATAATTTTCATTTGTTCTCCTATTTTAGCATGTTTAAATCCGTGAATAAATAAGTTATTCTAAACATCCGTAGTCGATCATACTTGTGGGAACAACTATGAATGTAAGACTATAATGAACTTTGATTGGTTGATATTCATAAGGTATGAATATAAAGCAAGAGGTTGCTACCAAGGTTCATTGATATCTATGGGATATGGATATTGGACCGACCCGCTCTCAGTTATTTCTGCATGGAATCTTTGCGATTAGTCATAAGAGATATTGAGTAAAGGCGAATATCATTGTATCCTCGACCTGAGATACATATTGGGTCTTGATATTCACCAAGTATTGTACTTTGACTTAGTACTTTGCTGTTCTGAAAAATTGGCAGTACATAAGGCTGAGTTCAGGTATGATATGAGGTGATTGTGAGAGACGTATGTAGTCAAGATGGAATTTGTTCCTCTTATTCGTTGAGAGTTAGATGTCTAAGGCCTGTTAAAGTTAAATCATCGGAGAATGACAATTCTGTGTCTCTTGGATTTAACATGACATCTGTAACAAAAGGATAGATGATAGATTCACCTAAATCATTTCAAGTAAGGTACTTGAAAAAGGATGATGTTATTGAATGGCACTTAGTCATATACATTAGGGGTAGCAAACCGTTGCTAGGCGTTATTTGCTGCTTGCATCAATCTTCTATGAAACTTGTGCAAGTGGGAGATTGAAGGAATTGATCTGCCCAAGATACATATTAAACTGATGTGGCTAGTGTGATATGATCCAAGTCGGGTCATACCCAATAACAAGCTAAACAAACACCAATAGATAATTTATTTGTTGATAAGATCATACAAATAAATAAAGACACCAATTTAGAAAATGGTTTTCTAAATCATTGCCTTTGTATATGAACATCATTATTTGGATAATTGTTCAAGAGATACCATTTGTTTCATTATTTAGTATTACTAAATGGTGACAAATAAAAGAACTAAGTTTATAAAGTTTAAAAACAAGTTTCAACTTTATAAAAATAAAAGAGTAGGGAGTCTTTAATTGTATCAATTAAACAAAACAAATGGAATCCATTGGATGGATTTTGCGGCCGCCCATGAGGGCCATTGTGGTCCCACTTTGTCTTGTAAACACACAAGATTTAAACACACACAACTCCCAACTCTTGTAGATTATCTCTCTTACATGCAAAGGCACCTTCCTCTCCCAAAAACTCTCTCTTTCTCTCGGTTTTGAAGCAAGAACAAGCTGAGTTTTTCAGCCAACAAAAGTGGTTTTGTTGCTGAAAATTGGTGTCAATAATCGTAGCAAGAAAAGGTGTTTGTACAAAGCTAGGGGTTCATCTCTTGAGGACTTCTTCCTTGAAGTTTCAGCCACGATTTCATCCTCTTTCATATCTAGGAACTCGATTTCTAGCAGCTACAAAGGTTGTAGTTTCATCATCTTATGTTTATCTTATTGTATGCATTTTCGTATAATGATCCATGGCTTTGGGGTTTGTTTATTAATAGGTTTAATAATCATCACATTAACATGTTTTAAAACTAAATCCGCTGTGTTTTCATATAAACAAGGTTATATGAGCTTTGATAAAAATGTTAAAACCCCAACAAAAGCATCTTTTAATGAGCCACAACTTTGGCACAGAGGTTTGGGACACACCAATTTCAAAAACATGAAGAGATTAGTCAAGGAAAATCATGTCATTAGTTTACCCCAAAAAGAATTTCACTTTATTGATCACTGTTCAGCGTGTCTCAAAGGAAAACAACATAAGTCTTCCGACAAGACAAAACTGGTGAACACAAATGATTCTTTATTAAAGCTACTTCATATGGATCTTTTTGGACGAACTCATGTTATGAGTATTGGAAAGAAATAGTATTGTTTGGTGATCATAGATGATTTTTCTAGATTTACATGGATCTTCTTCTTACTTCATAAAAACGAAGCATCCCAACTAATAAAAGATTTTATCACAAAAATTGAAAACCAACTTAGTTAAAACAATTAGAAGTGATAATGGGAAAGAATTTAAGAATAAAGATATGAGTTTATTTTGTACAACCAAAGGCATCATTCATCAATTTAGTGCAGCTAGAACTCCTCAACAAAATGGGGTAGCTGAAAGGAGAAATAGAACACTAATTGAAGTAGCACAATCCATGCTAGCCGATGCTAAACTACCAATTAGCTTTTGGGCAGAAGCAGTTAACACATCGTGCCTTGTAAAAAATAGAACTTTGATTATAAAAGAAAGCAACAAGACTCCTTATGAACTTTATCTTTCAAGGAAAACCATATATTGGATTTTCAAGTCATTTGGTTGTCCTGTCTCAATATTAAATACCCGAGACCATTTGGAAAGTTTTCATCCAATTCTGATGAAGGATTCTTTGTAGGTTATTCTTCTGTCTCAAAGGCTTATAGAGTGTTTAATCCTAGATTAAACATAACTGATGAATCAAAAAATGTTCAGTTTAAGGAACATTCATTTCCCAAGTCAACAAATGTTCCTGACTGGTTTTTGATATTGATTCATTTACAACATCTTTTGATCAATTTCACTTGTCTAATGCGGGAAACCTACAATCAGCTGAATCTTCATCATTAGTAGAAAGAAGGAATGACTTTCCAATGATTCCTCCAACTTCTACTGATTAACTTAATAAAGATGTCCTACTGAAAGCTGATCCTGTCAGACAATCATTTCAAAATCAAAGTCTTTCAACTGAGGATGGTCCTAGCATAATACCATCTCCTTCAGAAGAACAATCCACTGAAGTCAGAACTCAAGATCATGCTACACCTCCAGTTGAAACTGAAAGATCTTTGAATGATGGAAGTAATCAAAGTGCTACTCATGTTGAAGCAAGAACTGGAACAGTCTTTGATTATTTTCATAACTCCCCTATCGTACAAGATGAAGTTGCCTCCCACCAAGATGATCTGAATGTCTCCAATCTTGATGTAACCATTGCTGGTGACTCAATTCCAACCACCAGAATACACAAGAATCATCCAGTAGACAACATCATTGGTGAACTTAATGAACGGTGACAAGAAGCAAACCAAGAATAGCAAACATCTGTTTGGTCTCTTGCTTTCTTTGTTAAACATTACCCAAAAATATCAAAGAGGCTCTTCAAGATAATAGTTGGATTAAGGCAATGAAGGAAGAGTTGCTACAATTCACGAAACAAAAAGTATTGCAACTGGTAGATCTTCCTGATGGACAATACATTATCAGTACCAGGTGGCTATACAGGAATTAAACTGATGACAGGGGAATTGTCATTAAGACTAGTGGCTCAGGGGTATACGCAAGAAGAAGGAATTGATTATGATGAAGTGTTTGCTCCTGTAGCCTGACTAGAAGCAATACGACTCTTTCTACCATATTCAGCATCCATGAAATTCACTGTTTATCAAATGGATGAGAAATGTGCTTTTCTATATGGAAAGATTGCTGAAGATGTCTATATGAGTCAACATCCTGGATTTGATGACCCAGATTTTCCACACAGGGTCTACAAGCTTGACAAAGCCTTGTATGGTGTTCATCAAGATCCAGAAAGTGGTACGAGACTCTATCGTGTTTTCTTCTTGAAAACGGATATGAAAGAGGAAAGATTGATCATACTCTCTTGAGAAAGAGAAAAGGAAAAGACATGTTGCTAGTTCAGATATATGTGGATGATATAATCTTTGGCTCGACAACAAGTTACTCTACAAAGACTTTGAAGACCTCATGCATTCAAAATTTCAAATGAGTGCTAGGGAGGAACTCACATTCTTTCTGGGAGTGTAAGTCCAATAGACAACAGATGGAATCTTCATCAATCAATCAAAATACATGGAAATAATATTGAAGAACTTCAAGTTTGCTGATTGTCAGTCCATCAAAACTCTTGTTGACACTAAAGTGAAGATTGGTCCAGATCGTGAAGGTTAACTAGTGGATCAGACTCATTATCGTTCTGTGATAGGTTCACTTATGTATCTAGCAGCCAGTAGGCCTGACATTATGTTTGGTGTTTATGTGTGTGCCAGATATCAAGCAGATCCCAAGGAATCCCATGTGAATGCAGTCAAGAGGATATTCAGATATCTTAAGGGCAAGCCTGCTATTGGATTATGGTATCCAAAGAACACAGACTTCAATCTCTATGCATACACTAACAGTGATTATGGGGGATGCAATTTCAACAGAACATCCACTTCTGGCGGTTGTTAATTTCTTGGTCCCAGATTGGTCTCCTGGCAGTGCAAGAAGCAGACAAATGTATATGTTTTGACAGCAGAAGCTGAGTATATAGCAACATCAGCATGTTGTTCTCATATTCTCTGGATTCATAACCTGATGCTTGATTATGGTTTTAACTTTTTGCACACTCCAATTCACATTGACAACATAGCAGCTATGTTCATAACAAATAATCTAGTTCAACACTCAAAAACAAAACACATTGAAATTAGATATCATTTTTTGAGAGATTGTGCTGAAAAAGGGTTAATCAAATTGATACAGGTTCATATTGATAATCAATTAGCTGATTTATTCACTAAGGCATTTGATCCAACTAGATTTGAATTCCTAGTTCAATCAATTGGCATGATTAATCTTGATTAAAAAAACAAAATCAACAAAATATTAAAAAATTTCAAAAATACTAAAAAAATTAAAAGAAGAAGGATATGGTTTATACAATTGGGAAATGATATAATTACAGTCGTTATATCATTCACTGTGCTTACTTATAAATCTCAAATGACTGACATGACTTATCTGATATGCGGATAGGCTCAACATGGAAAAGAAATCACATGCAGTGATGAACTAAAGCTTATATTCAACTATGAAGCTTTTATCTCATAGTGTGTGTAAGTATTGGCTTATCCAAATGTGTGTGTGTAGCAACAAAACACACCAGGTAATGATATCATATGAATCTCTTTTACTTACATCCGTTTCTCTTCTGTTTTGTTAAACAAAGATCTGGAGAAACAAGCACATGGTGCTGATGTCATGATCCATCAAGATTACCAATGAGGAACACATCCAACTTGGATGAAACAAAAGAATAAAATACAGTCCAAGTGAATGAAAGAAAAGAATCCTAAGAGATCACCTTCCCAATTGATGTTAAAAGAATCCCAATGTGGATCAAACTGATAAAAGGATCAAAACAAAATAATTCCAATGAGGATCAAACAAAATGAAATTTCGTATTTTAAGTAACCTGGTCATGTAAGATGTTAAAAGTTCTAATATACATTGCATGCAAATGGTTGACCTTTTCATGCTTTTGAGATTGAGGTACATGTTGAATACCCAATCAACTCAAAACATGATAAGATCATTTGCATTAAAATATTAACGAAGTATGAGTTTATGAGGATAAACATACCTTCAATCAATATGTCATGAACATGTCTGTTTAACTAACAACTACTTGCACTTATGAAAGGTAAGATTCATATGATACCAAAGAAAAGTATATCTCAACTTCTTGTCCGGATAAGAAAGCAAAAATCACAAAAAGATTTTCTATTTAAAATTTTCAAATCTTTAAAAGTTTCTATCTCTTATGGATATAAACTTTAGGTGGAGTAACTAAAATTTAGATCATTTTGTATAGTCGTTTCCTTTCTTAAAAAATAGAAAATTCAAAAACAGATTGAAAAATCAGAAAACTGACTGTGTTGGTGCAGAAGATATACCATAGTATCTCAGTTTTTGCAGACATCTTGAAGCGCAAAAGTCCAAGATCAGTCAACTCTGGGAAACTTGTATCACCTCTGATGTACGAGTCAATCCAAGCAAGATTGACAACCCAAGAAATAGTTAAAACTTCATAAGCAAAAGCAAAAGACTCATCTTAATAACAATCAAAAAGCAAAAGACACCGATTCATAAAAGCATCAATGCAAAGACAACCAAAACGATCCACATCATAAACATTAAGTGTTGACAAGTTCAAAACTTCATGCAGGTAAGAGCATTGGTTAATGTGGGTGAAGGTAACCCAAGCACATAACCGATGCGAGTAATAATTTTGATTCATGTAAAACACATGTGAAAGTAATGTCGATAAGTTTACTGAACAACATTAGTCTCACTAAAAATATCAACAAAGTTTTCAAGTATAAAAACTAATGCGGGCAAAAAATTTGTTCTTCCGCATTTGTTTTTCTTCAGCTGTATTTCTCAAAAAATGGCTGAAATTCAATACTTAAATTAGTTGTATATTTGTATCATCACAAATGAGAAGTGTGCTCACACTCTTCTGTCATCATGTTTGAAGTTCAAGAAATGCGGACAGCCTAGTTGTTCATCCGCATTTGTTGAAGTAAATACGGGAAGACAAATTTTCTTCAAACACTTTCTGTGAACAAATGCTGAGTAAGTAGATCATCCGCGTTTGCTATAGTGTTAAAGTGTCGGAAATTAAACCTTCCGCATTTGCTACAGTAAACAAATGTTGGTTATTTTGATCTTCCTCATTTATTCCAGTAGTCGACCGCATTTTTGTTTTTAACTCTTGTAAAATTAAAATGGATATTAAAAGGGCTATTTAAACAGATCGTTATAGTTCATTTAATACTTTTCAAACTTGATAGACTCCATAGTTCAACGAGTGAAACACCATTCATACAGTCACTACAAAAAAGTGTTATACAGTGACACACAAAAAGTGTCACTGAATGCTCAAAAAGTGCCACTAATGGGCCCTGTATGAATGTGTGGCACACAGAAAAAGTGCCACTAGAAGCCGTGCCACTAAAGCCATTTAGTGGCACTTTTTTGTGTGCCACCTATTCTTGGAAAGAATTTTAGTGGCACTTTTATTTTTGCCATAATATTAATTACAAAATATCTATACCAATTTAGTGGCATATTTTTTTTGCCATAAATTTAAAAAAGGCTTTTGTGGGCGCGAATGATATGCCAATAAATGTATTTCTAGTTAGAGATTAATGATGGTTTTGAATCATTATTAAATTACAATTAAAAAATTGAAATGGAAAACACTTAAAGCTATATTATCATAACATAGATTATGGTTTGAATCCAAAACATGTTCCAATGTTAGCAAAAAAATACATAATAAGTTCCAAAATTTCAAGTATTTACAAACAAAGTAAATATGCTTTTTCTGATCGTCAACTCTTGTAACACCCGGAAGTTCGACTCTTTGATAGACTATGCGACTGAGCCTCAGTCGCCTGTGATTTATGCGACTGGAGGCCAACCGCATGGCTATTCGGCCGATTGAAGCTCAACCGCACGATTGGAGTTCAACCGCCCGAATGAAGTATGAGCCGCATGGAACACGTGCGATTGGGGTCCAATCGCATAGTGTTGATGCGACTGAAGGTCCAGTCGCCCCTGGACCAGAAGCAACTGAGCTGTGGGTATAAAAGGGGAGCAGCTCCACTCTCCTCCCATTTTTTAGTCGGGGAGAGAGAGCAGAGGGCGACAGAGAGCAGAAAGAGACCGAGAAGATAAAGAAAGAGGGGAAGGTGCTGCCCGATTGTCGAGAAGCAAGCTAAATCGAAGCTCACCAACTCCTACCTGACAATGTGAGTTCTAGGACCCCTCATTTACATGTTTTCTAACGATTTTGGGGCTGCAAACACATTAAAACCCTAGTTTTGAAATAGTGTATGTTTGACCCATTTGGGTAATTTCTTGAGTAATGAGTTTATGGTATGAATTAGGACTAGTATATGCTTGTACGAGGTCCTAGTAGGAATCCCTAAGGCTTGGGAGGGTCGAAATGGGCTAAAAATGGGTTTATGATGACTGTGGGGACGGGGGTTCGCGACTGCTGTTCATGAAGAACTCCAGTCGCTGCCCAGTTAGGGTTATGCGACTGAAGGGCCATTCGGCCGAATGAGTAATAGTTGATGTCCAATCGCCCGACTGAGACTCAGCCGCCCGATTGAGTCTCAATCGCACGATAGGTGATGCGACTGAGAGTTTCGGTCGCATGAGTTCAATCGCAGAGTAGTTCAGTCGCACGGTTAAGAGTTAGTCGCATATAACCCAGTCGCATAGTGTCTAGTCGTAGGGAAGGAAGTTCAGTCGCACGGTTGAGTACCCATTCGCATGATAGCCCAATCGCATGACCCAGTCGCATGGAGGACATGCGACTGGTGGTAGTTCAGTCGCCCGGACAGGGCTGATGTGAGTGAATGTAGAAGTGTATGCATGATGTATGTATGTTAGTATGATGTAGGTATGTTAGTATGATGTTGCCATGATAAATGGTGAATACTGATGATATGTAAGTATGTATGTTCCTTATGTATATGTGTTTTATCTTTAATAACTTTACGTGAATGAATGAACGAAAGAAACGAATGTATTAAGAACGTAAAGTGAAAGATAATGAAAGAAGGAACATGATGAATGAATGCATGCATTAATGAAAGAAAGTAAGAAAGGCTTGCAAGCATATGAAGGAGGTGCACACCCCTGGCAGGTGTTAGCTCAACGGTGTACGGGTTAGCTACCCCGAAGGATGTACATCGGGTCAATCATTGAGATTGATAATGAGGTGAGCAACTTCGTGTTGCAAGAGACTCGGTTAGCAGGCAATCATAAGATTGTCACTGAGGTGAGCAGTCGCGCACTGCAAGAGACTCGGCTAACGTATGTTAGAAGTAAAGTGAAAAGATGAGTGGTGCATGTACCTACCCCAGGTGACTGGATCAGCTTTGTGCACAACGTTCGTGGCTAACAACCACAGGTCCAGCACCAGTAGTATGTATGATGAACGGGGGTATTGTACATGTCACCGAATGTAATGAACGTTCGAACGAAAGTAACGAAAGTTTGAATGAATGTAATGAATGTTCGAACGTAAGTAATGAATGTATGAATGAAAGTAAAGTACGTACGAAAGTACGTGAAGTATGTATGTATGAAAGTAAATGAGAATGATGAAGTGTACACGAATGAAAGTAAGTAATGAATGATGAGATAATAATAATATTATCTACGTGTACGTATGATGTGTGAACACATGTAGGAAAGAGCAGTTAATGAGTATGAAAGTATGTTTATTATAAACCTAGAACTCACTCAGCAACGCTGACTTTTATGTGTTTTCCAGTTCGCAGGTAGTGTTGCTGAGGATGGCACGAGGCGGCTACTGAGCTCTTTTGGGATGGCATTCTCCATTTGATAATGCTGCAACGTCATGCGTTGTGGGTCTATAACGCGCGCAACTCATCACGTTGCATGCTATCATGAGATTTCTTGAGTATTCCCCGAAAAGGGATTAGTTAAGGAATCTTCTTTAGATTTTGATAAGTTCGCCACGCATTGGAAGCGTGCGCGTAGCACATGCAACGAAATATGTTGCATGCGTGTGTCAAGAGTATTCCGTCAGGGTTCCGATGTACGGAATTACCTAAGGAATATTCTTTAGTATAAAAATATAATTTTTATATGTTTGAACTTAATATCTCCTCTAGAGGTCGCTGTATGATCTCATGAGGAGGAACAAAGTAGAGAAAGCTTCATTTTGTAATTGATTCAATGATGTAATGACTATTATGAATGAATGAGAATGTATATATTTTATCATTTCCGCTGCGTTGATTTATGATTATATACATTATGTACGTTATATGTGCGATGAAGAACCAACCGTAAGGTGCCCGGTGAGCGGGGCCTTACAAGTTGGTATCAGAGCAAAAGTTTAAGTAAAATGGGTAAATTTTCATAATAACCTAAACTTAAACTGAGAATGGGACAGGGAGAATGAGAATGCCATCTGAGCAGTCGCGAACCCCGTCCCCACAGTCATCATAAACCCATTTTTATCCCATTTCGACCCTCCCAAGCCTTAGGGATTCCTACTAGGACCTCGTACAAGCATATACTAGTCCTAATTCATACCATAAACTCATTACTCAAGAAATTACCCAAATGGGTCAAACATACACTATTTCAAAACTAGGGTTTTAATGTGTTTCCAGCCCCAAAATCGTTAGAAAACATGTAAATGAGGGGTCCTAGAACTCACATTGTCAGGTAGGAGTTGGTGAGCTTCGATTTAGCTTGCTTCTCGACAATCGGGCAGCACCTTCCCCTCTTTCTTTCTCTTCTCGGTCTCTTTCTGCTCTCTGTCGCCCTCTGCTCTCTCTCCCCGACTGAAAAATGGGAGGAGAGTGGAGCTGCTCCCCTTTTATACCCACAGCTCAGTCGCATCTGGTCCTGGGGCGACTGGACCTTCAGTCGCATCAACACTATGCGATTGGACCCCAATCGCACGTGTTCCATGCGGCTCATACTTCATTCGGGCGGTTGAACTCCAATCGTGCGGTTGAGCTTCAATCGGCCGAATAGCCATGCGGTTGGCCTCCAGTCGCATAAATCACAGGCGACTGAGGCTCAGTCGCATAGTCTATCAAAGAGTCGAACTTCCGGGTGTTACAAGTCCACCCCCCTTATTTTAAAATAAGGGGACGAAACCTAAAATAAGGGGGGTGGACTTGTAACACCCGGAAGTTCGACTCTTTGATAGACTATGCGACTGAGCCTCAGTCGCCTGTGATTTATGCGACTGGAGGCCAACCGCATGGCTATTCGGCCGATTGAAGCTCAACCGCACGATTGGAGTTCAACCGCCCGAATGAAGTATGAGCCGCATGGAACACGTGCGATTGGGGTCCAATCGCATAGTGTTGATGCGACTGAAGGTCCAGTCGCCCCTGGACCAGATGCTACTGAGCTGTGGGTATAAAAGGGGAGCAGCTCCACTCTCCTCCATTTTTCAGTCAGGGAGAGAGCAGAGGGCGACAGAGAGCAGAAAGAGACCGAGAAGAGAAAGAAAGAGGGGAAGGTGCTGCCCGATTGTCGAGAAGCAAGCTAAATCGAAGCTCACCAACTCCTACCTGACAATGTGAGTTCTAGGACCCCTCATTTACATGTTTTCAAACGATTTTGGGGCTGCAAACACATTAAAACCCTAGTTTTGAAATAGTGTATGTTTGACCCATTTGGGTAATTTCTTGAGTAATGAGTTTATGGTATGAATTAGGACTAGTATATGCTTGTACGAGGTCCTAGTAGGAATCCCTAAGGCTTGGGAGGGTCGAAATGGGCTAAAAATGGGTTTATGATGACTGTGGGGATGGGGGTTCGCGACTGCTGTTCATGAAGACTCCAGTCGCTGCCCAGTTAGGGTTATGCGACTGAAGGGCCATTCGGCCGAATGAGTAATAGTTGATGTCCAATCGCCCGACTGAGACTCAGCCGCCCGATTGAGTCTCAATCGCACGATAGGTGATGCGACTGAGAGTTTCGGTCGCATGAGTTCAATCGCAGAGTAGTTCAGTCGCACGGTTAAGAGTTAGTCGCATATAACCCAGTCGCATAGTGTCTAGTCGTAGGGAAGGAAGTTCAGTCGCACGGTGAGTACCCATTCGCATGATAGCCCAATCGCATGACCCAGTCGCATGGAGGACATGCGACTGGTGGTAGTTCAGTCGCCCGGACAGGGCTGATGTGAGTGAATGTAGAAGTGTATGCATGATGTATGTATGTTAGTATGATGTAGGTATGTTAGTATGATGTTGCCATGATAAATAGTGAATACTGATGATATGTAAGTATGTATGTTCCTTATGTATATGTGTTTATCTTTAATAACTTTACGTGAATGAATGAACGAAAGAAACGAATGTATTAAGAACGTAAAGTGAAAGATAATGAAAGAAGGAACATGATGAATGAATGCATGCATTAATGAAAGAAAGTAAGAAAGGCTTGCAAGCAAATGAAGGAGGTGCACACCCCTGGCAGGTGTTAGCTCAATGGTGTACGGGTTAGCTACCCCGAAGGATGTACATCGGGTCAATCATTGAGATTGATAATGAGGTGAGCAACTTCGTGTTGCAAGAGACTCGGTTAGCAGGCAATCATAAGATTGTCACTGAGGTGAGCAGTCGCGCACTGCAAGAGACTCGGCTAACGTATGTTAGAAGTAAAGTGAAAAGATGAGTGGTGCATGTACCTACCCCAGGTGACTGGATCAGCTTTGTGCACAACATTCGTGGCTAACCACCACAGGTCCAGCACCAGTAGTATGTATGATGAACGGGGGTATTGTACATGTCACCGAATGTAATGAACGTTCGAACGAAAGTAACGAAAGTATGAATGAATGTAATGAATGTTCGAACGTAAGTAATGAATGTATGAATGAAAGTAAAGTACGTACGAAAGTACGTGAAGTATGTATGTATGAAAGTAAATGAGAATGATGAAGTGTACATGAATGAAAGTAAGTAATGAATGATGAGATAATAATAATATTACGTGTACGTATGATGTGTGAACACATGTAGGAAAGAGCAGTTAATGAGTATGAAAGTATGTTTTATTATAAAACTAGAACTCACTCAGCAACGCTGACTTTTATATGTTTTCCAGTTCGCAGGTAGTGTTGCTGAGGATGGCACGAGGCGGCTACTCAGCTCTTTTGGGATGGCATTCTCCATTTGATAATGCTGCAACGTCATGCGTTGTGGGTCTATAACGCGCGCAACTCATCACGTTGCATGCTATCATGAGATTTCTTGAGTATTGCCCGAAAAGGGATTATTTAAGGAATCTTCTTTAGATTTTGATAAGTTCGCCACGCATTGGAAGCGTGCGCGTAGCACATGCAACGAAATATGTTGCATGCGTGTGTCAAGAGTATTCCGTCAGGGTTCCGATGTACGGAATTACCTAAGGAATATTCTTTAGTATAAAATATAATTTTATATGTTTGAACTTAATATCTCCTCTAGAGGTCGCTGTATGATCTCATGAGGAGGAACAAAGTAGAGAAAGCTTCATTTGTAATTGAGTCAATGATGTAATGACTATTATGAATGAATGAGAATGTATATATTTTATCATTTCCGCTGCGTTGATTTATGATTATATACATTACGTACGTTATATGTGCGATGAAGACCACCGTAAGGTGCCGGTGAGCGGGGCCTTACAACTCTATTCCTAGTAATCCATGAATGTTGCTATCTCTACTTCACCAACACTTCACATTTTGTCAACCCTTCCTTCATCATCGTGACTTTTTGAAGATGATATTTCATTACTAGATGAAGAACCAACACGAGGGACCTAAAAAATACAAAGTAATGAAAATAGATGTTAATACAAAGTAGTAGGGACGAGCAACTATAAGATATAAGGACCCAAATATGTGTACATAAAGTAATAAATGGGTCAAACAAGTTAAGTTGTACATACACTAAATAAATGGGTCAAATAAGTAAAGCCATATATATAATAATAAACGGGTCAAACAAGTAATACATATAGTAATAAATGGCTCAAAAAGTAAAATTATACCTACGGAATTAAACAGGTCAAACAAGTAAAGCTTGCATATAGTAATAAACGGGTCAACAAGTTAAGTTGTACATATAGTAATAAATGGGTCAAATAAGTAAAGTTGTATACATAATAATAAACGGGTCAAACAGTTAAGTTGTACATGTAGTAATAAACGGGTCAAACAAGTAAAGCAATGCATATAGTAATAAACGGGTCAAACAAGTAAAGCTATGCATATAGTAATAAACGAGTCAAATAAGTAAAGCTATATATATATAATAAACGGGTCAACCAATTATGGCACATACAAAGTGTCACTAAAACTATATTAGTGGCACAAAAGTTAAATACCATAAAAAACGTGTGCCACTAAATGGCACTTTTTTGTAGTGAGTTCTTCATTCATCATCAAATTCATCAACAACATTCTGATTTGTGTGTTCATCTAACTTCACACTGCCTATATTTGATCTTACACCATCCGAGTGTCGAAAACAAGGTGATTCTCAGATGCATTCGAAGAACACATTTCAAAATTCAGAACCCTAGAACTGAAATAATCTCAAAAAAACCACAAACTAAGGATTGATAGACAGTTTTGAGTTCAATGACACAAATGATCTTGAAAATCAACGCAAACAAGTGATTTTCAAAACCCTAATTATCCTTTGGATGAACATTGGATCATAAAGCTGAAAAAGTTGACCTCAAAAACTATGATTGAATGTAAAAAGAGATTTAATCAGAATACCAACATCAAAATAATAGATAATGCATAATAAACTGGTCATACACTGCTTACGGCGTGTTTGATACCATCTGACCGGGCTGACCCCTGACCCGGCTGACTCGGTCAGTCCGGTCAGGTCGTTTGTTTCCATTGCAATAGGTGCTGACTCGGTCTCCGGTCACTGACCCGGACTTTGATTTCAGATTGTCTGACCCGGTCATCTTCTTCATCGACTGCTTCATCTTCTTCATCGGCCGCCCCCGCAGGTGCATCGCCTCCACCTGCTTCCTCTCCGTCTCCCCCGCAGGTGCATCGCCTCCGCCCCTCCCCTTGGTCCTCTTCATCTTAACGGCCAGCAGGTGCTCGCGACCCCGAACTCCCAATCGGTCCTCTTCCTCCGTCCCTCCCCTTAATTTTCAACTGAAGTTGAACCTAGTGTTTCCATCATCTTCAACCTCTGTTGTTGCTGTTTCTCAATCACAAAATTCCCGATTCTTTCGGGTTATCCGTACACAAATTCATCCAATCGAGGTAAAATTTCATATATATTGGTTGTTGATTCATCAAGATAATGAAATTGAAGGATGTTTGGATTCAATTACTTGTTTTAAAGTCGTAGTGATTGGGTTTTGTGTATGTAGATGTGTATGTAGATGTATTGTATATAGATGTGTATATGCAAATAGCCAAGTTTCAGTCAGATGCTAAATCAAACAGTCAAGTTTCAGTCAGATGCAGACTCAGTCAGAACTTCTTACTGGGTCAGCTTCTGACTCAGTCAGATCTTACTCAGTCAGCACAATCAAACAGCCCCTTAATCAAGATTAGGTCAAATCCTATGCAACAGTACCTTGATTGCTTAATTTTGACCATCCAAAAGTCAAAACTGAAATAATCAACTTGATTTCACCAATGTAATTGATGATTTCTTATCCATATCTAACTCATATGCATCATGTGCGGAATCTAATGGCTAACCTTACATGGAGCAAGCTCCATAATGTCAGTGGTTATCTTGACCCTGATGTTCCTGAGGCAGAAGGTTTAAGACACATGATCAGATTCATCTAGACTACTAGAGTGGCTGATGTTGTTACTATCAGACCAATTAACTATAAGAACTTCATCAGATTATTCTGGGGAACTGCTGAAGTAACATATATAGATGGTGTAAGGACTCTTTTAGCAAGAATTACTAAAGATCACACTGTAGCCATCATTGAGCAAACTGTGTGAAAATGTCTACAGTTTGGTGATGATGCAGACACTCCATTGGAATTGGATGATGATGAGATTGTGGCCTTCTTTGCAAACATTGGCTATGAGGAGGATATGAGGGAAAACAGATTGTTAAAAGGTTGGTGGACTTGCAATGGAGAATCCTGATTCACATCTTCCAACACTGCTTGCCCAAAATGATGACTAATTGGAATGACATTTCTGTCACTACATCATTTGCCATATGTGCTCTGTGCACAAACCATCCATTCAACATGTCAGCCTATGTTTTGATGGTTTTGTCTCTAACATCAAGAGGGTAGATGTTCGTACATGTCCCTAGTTCCAGTTCTAATGTACTTTAAGGTTTAACGATTTTCATTTTGTTACACTGATGTAATCATTTGATATATGTAATGAAAGACTATTGAATGAATGAATATGTGTTATTGAGTAAGTATAAATGAAATACAATATGTGGTTGATGCTTATAATGTTTAATGTTTCATTGTTTATTTTGTGATAACGCATATTGAACTAACTATATGGGTTTGTGAATTGTATGAAGTTTTCATGCGAATGGACCATGCTAATGGACCATAGGCATGAACACTTCATGCAAATGGACCAGTCGCATGACTGAAACAGGAGACTGGATCAGTCGCACGATTGTAACATGAGATTGACTCAGTCGCACGACTGGACCTTCAGTCGTACGGAGGGATCAATCGCATGCTTCAGTCGCACGACTGAACCATGCTGATGGTTCAGTCGCACGAATGAAGACTCCAAACCTATAAATACCACTTAATTCGTGGAAAAAAACGGAACACTTCGAGAATTCACAACCCTAGCCGACCAGAACGTCCACGTCGTCCCTTCCAACTTCATAGAGCGTTTCTGATCATTCCTAATCAATTCTTTACATTTTCTAATCGAAATGAGAGTCTGGAAGAAGGAATTTGATAACTTCTCGTCAATCGAAAATGAGAGTCTGGATGACATTATCGATCGCTTCTATCATCTGATGAGTGAACTGCACATTCATGGAGTTAAACGTCTATGGAAGATAAGGTATCGAGTCTGGCTGATGGTTTACCTGATAAGTGGGATTCATTCATTTCCACTTTAAGACATAATGAAGTGCTGGAAACGTTTGATATAAATGACTTTATTCTGAAACTGAGAGAGGAAGAACTACGACAGAAGTACAAGTCCAAAAGGGAACCTACACTCAAAATCCGTCTCCATACAATGTGGCTCCTACTACAGCATCTTCAAGTGCACCCTTGCAGACTACTTTTGTGTCTAACACATCTGCAAATGTTCAAAGTGCATCTTCAGGTTGTGAATCAGGTTGTTTATCAAGTGTTCAACACTGTTCTGCAGAATCTCAACCAACGAAGTTAACGACAGAGAATCTGAGCAACGTAACTGTAGAAGTTGCTAAGGAGCATATGGATTTACTTGCTGATGTGGTCCATTCGTATGATGGGTTAGTAGCAGGGAAGATTGGTAATTGTCACTAAGCAGATGAAGATTACAAGCAAGTGAATGAAACTGAGCTAGAGAGGATGGATATCATGTGGGCCCTAGCTAGTGCTGTGCGAAGAGCTAAGAAATCGTCAAGAAAACGGGACAGAATCTGGTGGCCATAAAGGATACTACTTTGGATTCAACAAGTCAAAGGTCACCTGTTTGAACTGTGGAGAAAAAGGCCATTTCAAGAGAGCGTGTGTTAAACCTAAGAAAATAGGAAATGGTAACCCGTTTTCATCAACCAACAGATAAGAAAAAGACAAGAAGATAGCTCCAACCAGTCAGGACTCTGAAGCATGGTGGCACAAGGTGATGAAGGTCAAGACTGGTCTTTTCGCTTCTTATCTGACGTTGAAGCTAATATCGTGTTGGTTGAGCATCTAAACGACAACTCAGCAAGTGAGGGGGAGAACTTGGCTGAGTTGATACTGTTGATGTAAATGACTCAATGACTGTTGTTGATCGTCTGGCAGGGGATGAACTGAATGGTGCTTCTGAAACTCACCAGGAACCCCAGGTTGCATTGTTGCTGGCACCTCAAATTCTGCTAGGTAGGATCTAAAGAAACCCTATTCGATAAACATGCTTGTGTTGAATGCAATCAGTTTAGGGAATGCATTGATTAATATTTTCTAGGTTATTAGTACATAATGATAACTTGGTAAATGACGTAAACTTTGCACTGAAGCTAACAGAGTGTCGAAGCAAATGAAAGTAGTTTTAAAGAGAAAATTGAATTATTGAGGAAAACAACTAAGGGAAACCGAGGTTATGGCTTTTAACCAAGAAAGTGACATAAAGTTTTATTTAAATTCATTTGAGAAAATTAAAAAGGACAAAGCTATTCTTCAAGTGGAAAATGAGTCATTAAAACAAAGACTGCATAGTTTAGCTAGTTCCTCACATATCATAAAAACTTGGTTAAAGAATGAAACAATGGGGAAGGGATTGGTTTTAAAGTTGTGCCTCCACCACATGAGATCCTTTTGAACACAAAACAGCGTCCTGTTAACAATAATCCTATCAAGGATCATGTGGTGACAACTCCTTTGGTCAGTGATCCTGACACTGCAGTTAAATCTGCATCTCAGGTGACTGATCAGAAGGCATCAACTTCGGGCACAAAGGATGAAGTCTTAAATAGAGACTGGGTGGTAGAGGATGATCACGTGCCTCTTGGTTTGGGATCAATGACTGCTGTGTCAAAACCCAAAATTTCAAAAACAACTCAGTCTAAACCGGTCAAGCAAGATTTCAACAATGTGAAAAGACAAAACAACCAAAATGTTAAACAAATCAAATTTGTCAAAGAAGGTGAAAAACCAAGGTTGAGACCAAAAGGACAAATCCTGATGTGTACTCCTCACCCCTTAAAAGATCTCCTAGTCCTGTTGAGAGGAGATCATGCTATAACCGTGGACAAAGTGGACACACTTGTTCGTGCTGTCCTCGCTATCAGACAGCTAGACGTAAAATTGATTCGTTTAGGAAGTCAAACCTACTTTTTCAAAACAGAGGTCTAAAACACCTGCTAGGTCTTACACCCCTTCCCAACACCAAGACAATACAGACAAGCCACAGGAAAGTCTGTGATGCCTGAAGCAAAACAAATTTTGAAAATAGACCTAAAGTTCAAACTGTTAATCAGTCATCGGTTTACCACAAACAAGTCTTACACAAGGATGGTCTGTGGAAAGCTAAAACATCTGATGTGTCTGATAGTGATGATAAGAAGAAGAATGAAGTTTCTCCAACTCCAAATGGACAGTGGGTGGAGCTTGTGATGTGTGATGCCTCTGGGAAACCAAGCCTGTAAAGGCTTGGGTCCCCTCCTTAACTAATCTTTTTTTTGTTTTTGTGCTGGTTGTCCGCTACATTGCTTCTACTAACACATGGATTATTGATAGGGGGCATCCAGGCACATGATTGGGAATCACTCACTCCTTTTAAATGTCAAACAAATTAAAGGGGGACATGTTTCCTTTCTGGTAACAAAGGTGGGTACATCACAGCTTAAGGAGAAGTAGGTAATGGGAAGGTAAAATTTGATAAGGTAACTATGTTCAGCAGTTATAGAACAATTTACTTTCAACTTCTCAGATATGTGACAAGGCTATAATGTTATGTTCGACAATAGAAAATGTTACATTCTGAAGAAGGAAATGGATATCCCTGAGGAGCAGGTACTAATGTCAGCTTCAAGGTACAATGATTTGTACGCCTTGGACATGTCTAAAGCTTCTACAACTGAGTCCACTACTTGGTGCTTCTTATCAAAGGCAACGGAGAAGGAGTCCATTTCATGGCACAGGAATGGGACACATAAATCCTCGGAAGATGAATCATCTGATTCAGAACACCTTAGTTGAGGGAGTAAACTGTTAAGAACTTCCAACTTCCAGATTTTTGTATCTCATGAAAAAAGAAAAGCAGACTAGGAAATCTCACAAGTCCAAGTACGTCAATTCTATTGAGATGCCCCTAGAGCTTCTGCATATGGACCTATTTGGTCCTGTCAGTACAAGGAGTATAGCAGGAGACTAGTACTGATTTGTAGTCACGGATGACTACTCGAGATTTCCATGGGTGATGTTTCTAAAAGCTAAACAGAGACATTTGAATCGTTCAAAGTGCTCTTGACTACACTGGAGTCACTGTACAAACTGAAGGTATGGAAGGTTCATTCAGACAACAGGACTGAATTCAAGAATCAGTGGATGCATGCTTTCTACAAGAAAAGGGCATAGTTCATTAGTTTTCGTCCGCATACACGCCTAGATGAATGGAGTTGCTGAACGCAAGAATAGGAGCTTGATAGAAACTGCACGGACGATTTGGCAGAATCAAGCTGCCAGTACAATTCTAGAATGAAGCAGTTTCCAATGCGTGCTACAATCTTAACTGCGTATTGGTAGTCAAGCAACATGGTAAGACTTGCTATGAGTTGCTTCAGAAACGCAAACTAATCTAAGTTATCTGGAGCCATTCGGAGCTCCATGTATGTTACTGAAGAAAACTCCAGAAGGCAAGTTCAGTGAGAAAGCAGATGAAGGGATCTTTCTCGGATACAGCATACCTGACAAACGAGTCTATAACAATTCTATAGGTCAGGTAGAAGTGTGGTGCAACATAGATGTGCAAAGACACACCCCCCCCCCTGCTAGGAAAGGTCCATCTCATTCTTTGATTATGATGGATTTTTCAAATCCTTCAACCTTCCTCTAGCATGTTCAGATGACGAGATTGTTGCACAAATGATGTACTATGTCTTAAACGTTCCAAATCTGGATTTCAGCAGTACAGTACCTACTAGTGGTGCTTCTACCTCTACAGAAACTGCTCAGGACGTTAGTGATGACTCATCAAATGATGAAAAAAACAGTTGAAACAGGTATTGAGAATAACGTCAATCAAGCTGGAATTTCAGCAAATGCTAAGAATGCATCGGGGAACTGGATGCTGAACCTGTAGTCACAAACATGCATACTGAAGTTGTCGTTCCTACGACACCTGTGACAAGGATTAGTGTGAATCATCCCAGGAATCCATCATTCAGGATCTCCACTCCAGCGTTCAGGCGAGAAATCAGTATACTCTGCTGATTTTGCTGTTATTATGGAAAAGTGTTACGTGAATGATGATGTATTCAAATGTTTTGTTTCTAAAGTCGAGCCCAAACACGTAAGTGATACCTGAAGGATGAGGCCTGGGTAAATGCTATGTAGGAATAGCTGCTACAGTTCAAGAAGCTTTGAATGTGGATGCTCGTGGATAGGCCTAATGGAGTTATGGTTATTGGCACCAAATGGGTGTTACGCTGCAAGAAGGACGATCAAGGTGTAGTAATCAGAAACAAGGAAAGATTGGTAGTTCAAGGATTCAGACAAGCCTAGGGATTCGATTAGAATGAAGTGTTTGCACCAGTGGCAAGGATGGAAGCTATTCACATTTTCTGGTCTATGCATCCCACATGAAGATCAAGGTTTATCAGTTGGATGTTAAAAGTGCATTCTTCATGGGGAAATCCGTGAAGAAGTATACATCAGTCAACCCAAAGGATTTGAAGATCCTTACCATCGGGACAGAGTTTACAAGCTGGACAAGGCTCTGTATGGGCCACATCAAGCTCCTCGAGCTTGGTATGAGAAGCTCTCCACCCACCTATTAAAACATGGTTTTTGCAAGGGTGTGATTGACTGCACGTTGTTATCAAAGAAAAAGATGGAGATTTACTAATGGTGCAGATTTATTTGGATGACATAATCTTCGGTTCCCAAAATGAAGAATTATGTAAAGAATTGAATCTGTGATGAATGCAGATTGGAAATGAGTGCAATAGGAGAGATGAAGTTCTTCCTATGTTTACAGGTGGATCAGACAGCTACCGGTATTTTTCTGTGTCAGACTAAGTATGTTGGAGACATTCTAAGTCCATTTGATATGGAAAATGTCACTGTTGCACTTGCCACAAACCATGATGTGGCACCAGATGATAATAGGGATTTGGTGGATGCCACTATGTATCGTGGGATGATCAGATCTCTCATGTATCTCACTGCCTCGCGTCGGATATCATGTACGCCACATGTTTATGCTCCAAATATTAAGCCAAACCAAAAGTAAATAATCTGATCGGGGTGAAAAGGATTTTTTGTTATCTGAAGGGTACTCCAACACTAGGGTTTGTGGTATCCCACATGATGATGACTTTGAGCTAACTGCTTATAGTGATTCAGACTACAGTGGCTGCAAGATGAACTTCAAGTCAACATCAGCAGGGTGTCAGTTCTTTGGAAGGTGTTTAGTCACCTGGCAACGCAAGAAGCAGACATCTATTGCTATGTTAACATGTGAAGCTGAATACGTTGTGATGCAAGTTGCTGTTCACAAATCATCTGGATACAACATCAAATGCGGGACTATGGTTTGCAATTTTCAAACACTCCTATCTTTGTTGATAATTCTGTTGCCATAGCTGTTACTAAAATCTTGTTCAACACCTTAAGACTAAACAAATCGGCATAAAATTTCATACGTGATTGCTATGAAAAACAATTAATTGATGTGATTAAATAAACATGGATTTTCAACACGCCGAGCTCTACTCTAAACCTTTTGATAAACCCAGATTTTATATCAGTTAGAATCAACGGCATGAAAAAGAAATGTGACATAATTCTAGAAGATGCAAATACTTAGTCCGACACCTGTTTAGTTTCTTTTTTCTTTATTTTCTTTATTTATCTTATTTAATTTCCTGTCTTAAAAAATCCAAAAACACAAAAATATTTTCGGTTTTAGTATTTTAGGGGAGATTAGTTTAGTTTCAGTATTTATTTACTTGAAAAAATTCAACACTATGGAAAGTGATAGTACACAGGCTTCGTGTTACTTGGAACACCAAAAAGATTTTCCATTTTTGCAATGTTTAATTTAAATCATAGAAAATCATAAGTATGACAACTATAAGTCTGACGTATTGGAAGAAGGATAGTATGCTTGTCTATTACTGTACACGGAGAATGTAGTTCTAGGGAGGTGCTAGTCCATTATACGATGTATCGGTAGGTTCAACATAAAGACTAGTAGACATCATTGGTGATTCACTTAAACCTGAATCTATCAACAAGTTGTGAGTTCCCATGGTATCCCTGGTTTGCACAATCAATCAATTTCCAATAAGGGGTGAGGAGTAATTGAATGCCGCAAATGTGTGCAAAGACCTAAAAAACAGAGCAAAAGATGACAAAAGTCACTGCTGAAATGTATATTATAGTATATTGCTCTAAGAAGAAGATAGGTCTTGCGCCTCTCTGTTGTGCGATGACACTGACCTGAGGCTAGCATAACCTATCCGTTATGGGAATTCACTGTTGATTGCGCTTCTCTACTGTGCGATGGCACTGACCTGAGGCTTTGCATCTTTTTGAAAGCTCTTAGAACTAAAATCTTCTTAACCACCGAACCGCTCAAAAATCTCCTGAGGAAGATTGATTACCATATACTAGTGGGACACATAAACACTTGTTGGTCAAATCCACTTAATTATCACTGATGTGTGTCAAAAATCTGTGTATGGACTTAAGTGGACAAGTTATACGATAATCATCATGACTGCACCACCTGATGTTCAAAATCAATGTGTGTTACATAGCAGACCAGGTATGATTTCCAGTTGGCACTTAGAAGTCTTGGATGAATGAGAAAATATGATCTGTGAATATGTAGTTTCCTTTCAATATATCAACATAAAGTTCCAAGAAATTACGTTTATGCCCGTCTGATTCCATATGAATCTGTCTTAGAAATAAAGCTAATGCTAATAGACTGTTCTGCTCAGGGGGAGAATCATTTTAAAGTGAATATTAAAATGTCTTCAACTCTACCCAAAGAGCACAAAAATATGTTTATTTCAGTAATTTAGTGTAGTGTTTCTAGTTTTCAAGTTTTTCTGTTTGTAGTGTGTCAGTGTCAGACTATGCAACAAGATGTATCTCTGTGATTGTTACAAAAGGAACTGAACGTTAATCTTGAATCACCTGTTTCTGAAGAAAATTAAAAGGATCACGTCTGAGGTGATCGGGTGGATAAAAGGATCACGTCTGAGGTGATCGGGTGGATAAAAGTATCACGTGAGGTGATCGGTGTGATAAAAGGATCACGTCTGAGGTGATAGGGTGGATAAAAGGATCATGTCTGAGGTGATCAAAGGTTCTTTAAATTAAAATGGTCATGTCTGAGGTGATCAAATGCTCAAAATGTTTTATCAACTGTTAAAGGGGCTAAGTGTCAAATGGTCATAATGTCAAAAATCATAAGTATGAGGCATTTGCACGACCGGACCATGAATATGGACCAGTCGTACGATTGGACCATACGTATGAACCAAATCGAACGATTGGAGGTAACCGACTGTGACAGTCACATGAATGACCCTCAATCGCACGATTGGAGGTGACCGAATGGGCCAGTCGCATGACCGACCCTCAGTCGCACGAATCATGTATGCGACTAGGTTCAATCGCACGACTGGAGGAAACCTGGTATAAATAGTAGGGGAGTCGGTCGTAGTTGTTCATTCACTCCAATTGCCCACTCAACGCACGACTTAACATCACTCTGCCAAAATTTCGTTTGATCGAAATAGACCTTTGTTTGATGTATTCTGACGATTTGTACTGACTATACAGGTATTGCGCGACGACGTTCAACCTCCAGATTAGTAAATACATGTCAAAATGATCGAACTTAAGATCTAAATAGAACCGAGACTTAGTTTGGCAAATAAACCATTAAAACTAAGTATCTTGATCAAATAAAAGTTATTAGGAGTTTAGTCAGACATTTGCGAACCTAATGAGCCAAGCCACACGTCTAACATCATGTTTTGCTCAAAATTTGAATTTGAATGGACAAACAGTCTGTCATGCGAATGGACACCCTGATGAACCTCAATTGCACGACTGAGATGGACGAATTGCTCAATTGAATGACTGAAATATGCGTACGGGTTCGGTCACATGACTGAGGCAAGCGCATGAGAGAACATACGTCTAAGCCCAGTCGCATGGCTCAGTCATAGGTATGAGCTTATGCGCATGACTAGATCTCAGTCGTGCAGTCTATTCGCACGACTAGATCTCAGTCGCACAGTTCATTTGCACGACTGAACAAAAGTTTTCAAGTTCATTGGATCAAACTGTTACTCATTGACACTTACTAACGTTTATTTACTTTGTGTCACAGATGGGGAGTCGTTGGACGATGAGCATAAAGTATAACATTTGTGCTCATCTTTATCTGTCATCACGCAACACAGCTGAGTTCTCCGGTATCATTACTTTTCTACGGAGATTGAGGATCTTTTGTGCAATCTCAACACCATGCACACCGTACCGATCAGTTCAGTAGGCTTTCTAGGAAAGCACTGTGGTGGACCGGTCCTCCGAGCCCCATCGTATCAGGAGTTCCATCTTTGGGGAGGCTATAGAGATCACAGAGGATGATCTCAGGACTGTATTAGAGTTCAGAGATGATGTTGGTTGCCCCACACGACTGCATCCCTTACTGTTCGAGGATGTTTTCTGAGGGCTAAGTACTCGGGTGATATCAACGTAGGTGTGCTCAACAAAGCAACATGTGCCTCCAATTCAAGTACTTAGCCCACGTGCTATTGATATGCATCGCCTCATGGAAGGGAGGCTTTGACAAGCTATCTGATCAGAGGCAGAACGCCTACGTGGAGTTAGTGCTGAATCACCCATTCAGCTTCTCGAGAATGATCTTCACCTATCTGGTGGAGAACATTTAGGCAAAGGGCAGAGGAGCTTATGCATGTACCCATGCTTTATACAGATGATTATCGATCAGAAACTCCCTTCGCTACCCAAGGAGAAGGAGGACGCCGTGGTTCTAGAGGTGTTGGATGATGCCACTCTAGGACGGATGAAGGTATACCAGGGCAAGCAGGTGAAGCCCCCAGAAAGGCAACCGTTTAGGCATCTGGCCTGTGGCACAGCTAGGCGAAAGTGGCGCCACGATGACAACAATTCAGATACCGAGCAGATAGTTCTCCCGGATGACGACTCGGATGACGATGATAGTGGTGATGGTGGAGATACCAGCCCCTCTCAAACTAGGGCCACTTCTACTAACGTTATATCTCCACCATCTACCCAAGGTGGTACAGAAACTACCGGATTCCATCAGGATTTCCAGCCTGATGAGGAGGAGGAGTCAGACGAAGAGCCTCTGGTACGAATGGTGGGAAGCGGGTCGTGGCCACTGAGAGAGGCGTTAGGGCGGTAGGTGGACGCCAGGGCGAGTCTGGGGAGGCTACTTCTGATCCATCTTACTCCCCAGACTAGCCCAGTCGCCAAGGGGGAGCCTCCGTGTCAAAGGGGACACAGAAGAAGAGGATAGCTCAGCCCTATGGGAAGAAGGGGAATAGGCCAAGATTACATGCTTACCACCACCACTATCACACCACCCTCCACTACTACTACTACACCTCCACTTCCACCACTACAGCATACCATCCACCACACACTCACATACCACCACCCATATTCACCACAGCCACCACTACTGCCACTAGCCACCAAGCTAGTCCCTCATCACACACCACTTTCCCTACAGGATCTTCTCTACCCTCTATTAGGGTAGAGGAATAGCTGGAAGCACTAAACCGTATGGTGCTGAAGCTGTTGGCTGGCTGATGAGGAGAAGACTACACATATATGTTAGCTTGAGGAGTTCAATGCTTCCCAAGCTCAGCAGATCTCACAGCAAGCCTAACAAATTGCCCAACTCCAAAACATAAGGTGGAATCAGCAAAGAAGCTAGATGAGTTAGAGGCTGCCAATAAGACCATAATGTTCAAGCTCAAAGGATCTAAGGATGAGCCTCTTAAGATCAGAGAAGGAGATGATGATGATGATGATGATGATGGAGAAGATGATGAGAGTGATAATGATGAGGGCATGGTGATGGAGAAGCAAGAGGAAGGCGGGAAGATGATGATGATCAAGAAGGGGATGCAGCTGCATCTGCCTCTGCTCAGGGTCAGGAAAGAAGAACGAAGAACAGACCACACCAAGGAGCATCATCCTCTGCCCGCCCACTTCCCTGACTGCAGAAGATACCAGTATGATTCGAGACAAAAGAAAATTTTAGATGTCTATGTATTTATGAAAGCTTTGTACTTGAATCATGTTTTAATGTTATGTAAATTATTGTTTATATTTCATTATCAAATGTTTTTTATCTTGATTACTTACTAACTATTGATATGTTTACATGTTTAATTCAGCAGATCAAACATGTCAGCAAGATGAATATGATGTTGCTTCCCTACAGCAAATCAAATCTCAATTAACTATGATACTTGATTTGCAAGGGATTATCAGGAGGTCTGTGAGTTATACTCCTGAAGAAGGAGAAATAATTCATGATATACTGATGAGCAACTTGCTGAGATGTTCCGGTTGAACCCGGATGAGAATGTCAAGGACGCTCCTAACGTTGATGTGGCTAGTGTCGATGAGCTTAACGATGTGGATGAAACAGAGATTGAGGACGTCACAACCCAACATTATCCAGAGTACACTGACTGAGAGGGAAATGTGGTTCCCAACTTGGGAAGTACTCTCGACAGTGATACATTTGAGAAGCTGAATTATGTGGAAAAGGAAGCAGAGTCATCAACAAGCCAAGCCCAAGCCTCGGATGCCGATGTGGACATCAGAAAGGCTGAATGGGCGGCTTGTTTTGCAGCGCACTGGACTAAAGCCAAGTGCCTACACCAAGCTCTACAAAGTAAAGAAGCATCTCAAGGTGTTAGGCAAGATCATAGCATGGGCATACTTTGAGGATCTGAGTGTTTACGCAGTGAAGAGGGAGAAGGGAATAGAGTACTTTAGATTTCCACATGATCTAAAGACTCTTCCCGGTTTTGAGCTCAACCAGCTGGCACGCCTAAAGCTGCTATATGCCAACCGAAGAAGATGTCAGGCTGGTTTGAGGCTCCGTTGAAAAGAGAGTACCACACCAGGTGGGTTAACTTCAGACCTCAACAACTGAAGAGGTATATCAGAAGTTCTGAAGTTAATCACATTACTGGAAGGCCGACAGTTGTCTTGAAATGGCAACCTCCGCTCACAATGTCACGTATACCTATGAGGGAGATGCCACAAGACTTTACACCCCTTTTTTAATGGTGGTACTATGACTGGCGTACTGAAGAAGCCGTTATTGTGTTGGATCGAAAGGGGAGTTTGGAGACAATAATGGTGTTCGACCCAATGTGGCTCACGAACTTGTCAGCAAACGATGTATATACTTTGTACAAGTGGCCACTGTTTTTTGATACACAGGATATCATGCAAGCACTTCAGTTTCAACAAGTTATACATTTATGCTTTGCATTTGATATTCATGCTGGGGTTTCAAAGGAAGAAAGATTCAAGAGATATGAAGAGTTTGCAAAGGAAGTCAAAGAATACGTAGAACTAGGTACAAGGGGAGTTTATTGGTACACATGTCCCTAGTTCCAGTTCTAATGTACTTTAATGTTTAATGACTTTCATTTTGTTACACTGATGTAATCATTTGATATATGTAATGAAAGACTCTTGAATGAATGAATATGTGTTATTAAATGAGTATAAATGAAATACAATATGTGGTTGATGCTTATAATGTTTAATGTTTATTGTTTATTTGTGATACCGCATATTGAACTAACTATATAGGTTTGTGAATTGTATGAAGTTTTCATACGAATGGACCATGCTAATGGAGCATACGCATGAACACTTTATGCTAATGGACCAGTCGCACGACTGAACCAGGAGACTGGATCAGTCGCACGATTGTAACATGAGATTGACTCAGTCACACGACTAGACCTTCAGTCATATGGATGGATCAATCTCACACTTCAGTCGCACGACTGAACCATGTGATGGTTCAGTCGCACGAATGAAGACTCCAAACCTATAAATACCACTTAATTTGTGGAAAAACGGAACACTTCGAGTATTCACAACCCTAGCCGTCCAGAATGTCCAAGTCATCCCTTCCAACTTCATAAAGCGTTTCTGATCATTCCTAATAAATTCTTAACATTTTCTAATCGTTAGTTTTGATCAGATTAACGTTCTCCCTGATTGGATTGCCAATCAATAAGATTCTGCACTATTTGATCTGGTTTCATGTAGATTCAGTTAGTACCAGTTCATACTCGGTCCTAACAGTAGAAGATACATGTTTCTGATGTATCCAAGATTTCTACAATGCTTTTATCAATGAAGCATTTCCTGATATTGTACCTGTAGGACCAGTGATGGATATCCTCACCATAATGCAAAGTCCTTTAAGTGCATAAAGAAGATAGATCCCAGGAGCTGTTACAGTGTCACTTTTTTCCTCTACTACCATGGATGCTTCAATAGATCAACCAAGATGAGAATATAGAGGAACAATAACAAGAGGCTCCTGTGGATGAGCCTGTTCAAGATGAAGAGCAAGCAGCTCCTAGTCAACACAATATTGACGAGTATGCTGGCATTGCTGAAGGACAGAGGTCAGTGTCACCACAAGTTGATGTAGGTGGTGATCTTCACACTGGACCTTCTTGTTCATGTAGCTGATATAGCATCACCCTTATGCCTACACCAATACCATCACCTCAAATATCACCAATCCTATTTCCACAAACACAACCAATCATCTCTCCCCATATATCACCCATACACTCACCCCATATTTCCCAATTCATCATTCACCTATATCTCCCATTCTATCTTAACCCACTTCTGCTGAGCCTGCTAAGTTTGGTGATTCTGCTAGCACTTTAGAGGAATCCGAATCATCATCTGATGAGGAGGATCATCAAATGAAAATTCCTATAAGGCAAGCTACCTGTGAGACTGTTCCATCTGAATGTTATGCTGAATCAGGGGTAAACAAGCCTGATGAAAAGGATGAGATGATCTCAAAACGTTGCAGAAAGTAGCCAAGATAGAGAAACTGCTGAATAGAAGATCTGGTAATATTCAAGACAGACTTCTAGAGATGGATGAAAAGGAAAAAGAATTAAAAGATATGAAAGAGAAGTATGAAGTTGAGAAGCAAGAAAGAAAAAGGAGATAGAGAGTCTAAAGGAAGTTCTTCAGCATTCAAGGGATGAAGTAAGTGGTCATTTAGACACTTTAACCATCCAAACAATTGCTATAGAATAACAGGAAGGGCTGATTGAAGACAAGCTGATACAATCATTGACCTGCAAAAATAGATAAAATCTCTAAATAAGAGAGTCTCTGAGATAGAGCTATTGGTCAGGATCAAACAAGAAGCAGAAAAAGAGAAAGTTGATCAGCGTGATAAAGAGAAGAGAAAACAAAAAAGAAATGATAGAGATGATAGTGATGAAGGTTCATCAGGGGACAGTGATGATGACTCCCACCTGCTAAAGGGATGAAGTTCACTAAGTCTGAAAAAGAGACTGGAACCAGTGGAACTAAACATGATGAATCTAGCTTGAAATGGTAGTTTATACAATCAAACAAGAAGAAACTCACACGAAGAATCAGAATTTAGTGTTATGATTAAAGCTCTTGACTTCTTTACTACAGAAGAATCATTATAGATGATGAGTTTTGGGATTAAATTGTTAATTAGAGGCAAGTTATGAGCCAATAGTAATCATTCCTCAATCTCCTATCCCAATGAGAAGGAATTGAGTCAGCAAATTGTGCCTACTGTATCGTTATCTGATGAACAAAAGGAGCTGATAAGAAAATTATGTGAAGAACAACAACAAAAAGAAGAATCAGCAGCTGCTTCAGTTGATGAAACAGAAAAGATAGAGAGTAAGAAACTGTCCAAAGAAGCTGAAAAGCTGAAACCTCATCTGGTCCAAGAGTGCAAACATACTCCAGAAAGAGGAATGTTTATCTGAAAAGGTCAAGGGCAAAGACCAATAGAAGAAGAAGAACCAGTTTAGAAAAAGCAAATAAATGATCCCCATAGCCTTGCAGCCATTACTGAATTCTTGGAAGAACATGAAAAAGCTAAAGCCTAATTGAAAAAGAAGATTGAATTCATTGATCCAGAAGAAGGAGAGACAGAGGGTGGCTATGTGGTTGATGAACCAATAGCTAGGGAAAGCCCTGTAAAGAGAGGAGACATCAGTACATGAGATAGTAGAGAAAACCAAATCAAATGATTTGATGGTGAAGGCCATATTTTTGATTGATCATGGATATGATCCTGATGAGGTATCTGGTTGACTTATGAGGAGATGATAGAAGAAGAAGAAAAGCTAAACAAACTCTGGACCCTACACATGAGACTGAGTATGAAAAGACTCATTCAATGAAAGCTCCAGTGGTTAAATTCTCATCAAAGGCCAAGCAGAATGCAACTCCTCAACATTGTATCATGATCCCTATAGTATGACTGATAGGGAAATGAAGGACTATCTGTCTGATCAAACATTCACTAAGAGAAAACTAGGGAATATGAAGACAAATTCCCTAAGGGCTGCTACCCTTAGGATGATCAATGAGAAGAAAGAAAGGCTGAAGAAATAACCAGACAAAAGCATAAATCCAGAGTTTCAGCACAAGAATGCAGCTCACCCATAGAGATCATGACTCTTTGGCACCTATTTTGCATAGATATCCTGAGTGGTTTGCTGAACCTTCACAGTTAGAGCTTCATGAAGGGCTCACCACTACAGAGATGATCCGAGGTGTGTCTACTCCCCAGGCCAGGAATGATCTAAAGATAATTGTCTACAAGTATGAAAATGACTAGAACATGTTTATGGTCAAAAGAATCTCAGGGTTAGTCCAATTCTTCACAGAGTACTCTACTCTGGTGAACTCCCAGGAGATCCATGATCTAACGAAACAGCCAATCTAGAACTGATTAATCATAAGGCTATGCTCAGGGGTTATGACTTTCAAGATATTCTGAGGATGTTTAAAAGATGTAACACCCTGAAAATTTCAAACGAGTCATTGGGCTTAATAAATGTGTATTTAATAAGGGAAATAATGAGCATGGGCTAAATTAGCCTTAATTGGGTAGAATCCTAAGGGATTAAAGGCCCATAATTAGCCCTTAACCCACTTATTTAGCCATCATCTTCCTCATTTGAACCCTAGCCACCCAAATTCTTAGAGAGAGAAAGTAGAGAGAGAAAGTGAAGAAAACTCAAGATTTGGAGCTTCAAAGGTTACGAGATTGAAGATCTGGGTGTTGGAGCATCAAACCATAAGAAAGGAGCAACAAATCCAGATAAGAATCGGCCTCTAAACCCTTCTGTAGATCAAACTCGGATTGTTGGGTTTTGGGTCTTAAAAGTTGCAAAGAATCGCATAAAGGTCACATTTTTGCGTATGAAAATGTGTAAAAAGCTTAGATATAGCTCATGGATGATAAACTAAGAGATTGGACGTCAAAAGTTAAGATTTTAGGTTAAAAACGGGCTGGTTCATCATTTTTATTCGTCCAGTGAAACTGTAAGCTCGATCAGCGAAATGTGGACTCATCTAGCGAACTAAGAGAATTCCCAGCGAAAATACAGTTTTGCTGGTAAATTCACTAGTGCCCAGGTGACTTATAGACATTGGGAAACAAAGAAATTCCAACGAAAGTTGGGCGCACCTGAGAGCAAAACTGTCGTGCAAAACTGGAGCGAAACTGCCAGCGAAACTGCCAGCGAAACTGCCAGTGAAAGTGCTTATCTGGTAGTGAAGTTAGCAGCAAATTAGGCAAAAAATTACACCCTTAAAGTGTTAACTTACCTGCAGGTTCTGTAGTGTGATCCTAGCCTAGAAAGCTTAGTTTACAAGTTACCCACGATATCCAGGTGAGTTCCAAATCCCTTATTAAAAGTTTTTTCATGTTTTGGGGCTATTATGCATAGTAAACATAAGATTTTCAAGGTAAAGATTTGAAGGGGTTTTAACAAGAAAAAAAATTTCCTATAACAAATATGCTATATAAAGTCCTTAAAATAAAGGGGCGTTGCCCCTTCGACCCCAGTAGGGGCTGCTGCCCCGGGAACCGCTATTAGGGGCTGCCGCTCCCGAACCCCGATGTCCCGTGGGTGGGTCGCTTATACGGTGTTATGTTTTCTGTCTACCTAATGATAGTTATGCTCCATGGTAAACTATACTTTATATTGTGTACTTAGTAAGTAAAGTATTATATATTAAAGAAGAAGATAAAACTAATGAAAAGTGGAACTAAAGTAATGTTACCCCGGGCCCGTATGATGATGAAAAGTCTTACAAGAACTATGATGGACTTCATTTAGGTGAGTCTAATTATGATCATGGATCCGTATTCATGAGCAGGCCATGTGCCAGGCAGTGTGGATCAAATGCCGGGTGTTAGCTACCACGTTTATGTGTACCGATAGGGATTGACATTCGTTGTCAATCAATAGCGGGCTCTTGCTGTGTGCAATCTCATTTATGATGAAGTGAAAGATAATGAAAGAATGTAAGATAATGAACATGCTATTATGACGCAAAGATCGTTATGTACTGTGATGTATGCATGGTCATTATAAAAAGGATAAACCTTATATTTTCTTATATATATTATTTTAAACAAGGATTCACTCAGCAAAGCTAAATTTTATGCATAATAGCTGGCAGGTAAGAGTTGATGCTGAGGATGGCAGGGGAGTGGAAGCTACTTGGTGCGCACGATTTGGTATCCCTAAATTATGAAATTTTGTTTTAACTTGAATAGTACAATTTATTCGGTATTTTTGAGAGACAATTATTGCTCATACTATGATTCATGTTTCAAATGAATGCTTATTATTTCCGCTATAATGCTTTGCCTTAAAGTGATTATATGCTATGATTAACCAACTGTGAGGTTTCCCGGGAAGGGGGACTTACTAGTTGGTATCAGAGCCAAAGTTTAAGGGAAATGGGTTAAAACATTTTGCAAACCTAAACTTAAAGTGAAAATGGGACCAAATGAAGGATGCCCAACCCAAGTAGCTACGTGTCATCACGTAAAAGTTTCAAGTAAACTGGTATTATGTGTGGTGTGTGCTATTGTTTTATATGCATGTAGAGTTTTAATACTGAGCTGTGTTAGGATAGTGATTGCTTGGGACAGGAGGGTGAGGTAAGTGTTAATCACACTTGGCCATTGTAATTAAGGACTTACCGTACTTTAATGATCCGAGCAATTATCTGAATGACCATTTCGATGTTTGAAACATGTAAGAATTAGATATGGCGGGCAGAAAATCTGGGAAAGCTACGTGGACGTCCTCGTGGTGGTCGTACTACTACACCATGTGTCACCAGGAACAAAGCTAAAGTTCCTAAGGTTAAACATGAAGAATCCGAGCTGCATAGTCACTATGAGGGTGAAGCAACAGCTACCCTAAAGTCTACTGTGAAGGAAGCCATTGCGGATGAGGTCTATAATGTGATGCAAAACGTCTTTCCCTATGTGGTAACCGAGGTAATCAAGGCGGTGAAAGAGGGAGAGAAGACTAAGGAAAAGGGAAAAGCTGACAAAGACACTAAGAAATCGACTGAGGACTCTAAGCTGGGACCCGTCTCTCCAAGGGTAGTGGTCCATAGTGATGATAGCGATTATGAAAGGGTGAAGGAAACTGCTAAGGGATGCAACTATGGAGCCTTCCAGAGCTACAAGCCACCGACCTTTGATGTTAACGGCAATGCCACAGCCGCCCATCGGTGGGTTTGCGAGATGGAGGTCGTCCTGGAGATCAGCGAGTGTGGTGAGGACCAGAAAGTGAAATTCGTCACTCATTCATTCATTGACTCGGCATTATGCTGGTGAGATAATATCGTCCAAGCCGAGGGCTGACGGGCGATAGCTAGAATGAGGTGGTCGGAGTTGAAGGAGTTGCTGCTGGAGGAATATTATCCACATTGAGAGTTGGACAAAATCGAGAAGGAGTTCTTGTACTTTGAAGCTGGAAACATGACGCACCAATAATACACACGACCAAGTTCAATGAATTGGCAAGGTTGGTGCCAAAAATTGCAAGCCCAGAGTCCCGAAAGATCAAGCGGTATATGCAATGGTTACCAATTGACATCAGGAGCATCATGCTCCCAGCCAAACCAGGCACGTTCAGGTCTGTGGTGGATTTAGCCGGGAAATTGTATGATGAAAGGGATCCGACGCCTGTACAGAGAACGGTAGAGAAATGGAGTAAGGACAAAAATGGAAACGGGAAGAGGTTCAGGGATCATAATTTAAGACTTGGTGAGAAGAGGATGAGAGAGGATGATCAATCGAGAAGCCGAGGAAACGCAGGCGAAGGGAGTGTCTGCAACAAATGTGGAAAGGGTCACTCGGGTGAGTGTAGAGTAGGAACAGGAAAATGTTTCAAATATGGCAGCGAGGGCCATTATGTTAAGGATTGTAGGGCAGCAAGATGTTACCAGTGCTGTTAGATGGGTCATCTTGGAAAGGGCTGCATGAAAGGAAAATCAGGAGGATCAGGAACAGTTAAAGGTGGAGATAAGGAAAAGGGTGACAGTTCGAGGGCGAAGGCGAGGGCATTCAACATAACTCTTGAGGAGGCTAGGGCATATCCAGAAGTAGTTTAAGGTATGTTTCTGGTGGACCACTACTATGCTTCTGTGCTCTTTGATTCTGGTGCTAGTAGGAGTTTTGTGTCTTCTGCCTTTTGTCATTTATTGCATGATAAGAGTATAAAGATAGACGAGCCCTTTTATACAGAAACAGCCATTGGTAAGGCCACCAAGGTGATTGAGGTAGTTGAGGGTTGTCTGATAGTGTTGGAAGGTTATAAGTTCCCTACTAGATTGCATGTTATGGCCCAAGGAGGTTTTGATGTGGTGTTAGGCATGGATTGGTTATCTAGCTATGAAGCCAATATAGTATGTAGCAAGAAGGTATTCATCTAACAGTGCCGATCGTGGATCTGTACGATTCGTGGGGATAGGGTGTGCTGTGTACCGAAGGTCGTGTCGATGATCACAGCTAAAAAGTACTTGAGACGTGGGTGTGTAGCGCTTACTTGGGCTATGTAAAGATGTGGGTGCGCCATACCTACTATTATCAAATGTGCCGGTAGTGCGCGAGTTTCCTGAAATCATTCCTGAAGACCTGACTGGTGTGCGCCTGACCGCAAAATCGAATTCCAAATTGATTTGCTACCAGGATCACAGCCCGTCGCTAAAGCACCGTATAGATTAGCTCCTTCAGAGATGGTAGAGCTGAGGGACCAGTTGCAAGATTTAATTGATAAGGGCTTCATCCGATCAAGTATCTCTCTATGGGGTACTCCAGTTTTATTCATCAAGAAGAAAGATGGTAGCATGCGGATGTGCATTGACTATCGCGAGCTCAATAAGCTGACCGTAATGAGTCGGTATCCGTTACCAAGGATCGACGACCTGTTCGATCAACTTCAAGGTGCCAGCGGGTTTTCAAGGATAGACCTCCAGTCTGGTTACCACCAACTGAAGGTGAAAGAACAAGATATTCCTAAGGCGGCGTTTCATACGTGTTATGGACACTACGAATTTCTCGTTCTGTTCTTTGGTCCAACCAATATCCCAGCTGCTTTTATGGATCTTATGAATCGAGTATGTCGACCAATGTTGGATAAATAGGTTATAGCGTTCATCGATGACATTTTGATTTATTCAAAAAGTGAAGAGGAGCATGCCGATCATGTTCGAGAAGTATTGGAGACTCCCAGGAGCGATAATTTATATGCTAAGTTCTCCAAATGCGCATTTTGGCTAAGAGAGGTCCAATTTCTTGGTCATATGGTTAATCCCGAGGGGATCAGAGTGGACACTGTAAAGTTTGAAGCGGTGATGCAATAGGAATCACCAAGATGCCATCCCAGATTCGCAGTTCTTAGGTTTGGCAGGTTACTATAGGAGGTTTATCCAGGATTTCTCCAAGATAGCTTCTCCTTTGACTAAGCTGACCCGAAAGCACACGAAGTATGAATGGGGTACTGATAAGGAGAACACCTTCCTAGAACTTAAGATGAGGTAACTCAAGCCACTGTCTTGACGTTACCTATAGGGAACGAGGACCTGGTAGTCTACTCGGATGCCTCGTATGTTGCATGGGTTGCATGTTGACGTAACGAGAGAAGGTGATAGCCTATGCTTCTGGACAATTAAAGGTCCACGAGACCAATTATCCTACCCATGATTTGGAGTTGGCTGCAGTGGTGTTTGCATTGAAGATTAGGAGGCACTACCTATATGGGGTGAAATGCACCATCTTCACTGACCATAAAAGTTTGAAGTATTTCTTCAATCAAAAGGTTTTCAACATGTAACAGCGGAGGTGGTTAGAACTGATTAAGGACTATGACTGTGAAATTCACTACCATACTGGTAAGGCAAATGTGGTTGCTGGGGCCTTAGCCGGAAGGGACGGCCCGAACCGATCCGGGTGAAAGCTTATCAGTTGATCATGACGCCCGATATTATGAAGCAAGTGAGAGAGTTCGAAGATGAAGCGCTGGAAGGTAATAGAGTCAACTCTGAAAGGATGAAAGGACAGGAATCAAAAATAGGAGAAAACACATTGGTGTTAGAACCTGATTCGGGCGGATGTGGATTTCTTTATGGGGATCTGAGGGAGAAGATCATAGATGAGGCCCACAAGACCCGATATTCCAACCACCCTGGTGCCACAAAGATGTATTAGGATTTGAAGAGAGATTACTGGTGGCCAAGAATGAAGCGTGACGTGGCTAAGTACATGAGCAAGTGCCTGACTTGTTTGCAAGTGAAGGCAGAGCACCAAAAGCCATATGGGAACATCTGGCCTTTGGATATTCCTGAATGGAAGTTGGAAAACATCACAATGGACTCATCATGAAGCTAGCTCGTATGGCGAGAGGAAGTGACGCTATCTGGGTGATTGTTGACCTTTTAACAAAGAGCGCTCATTTCCTACCAATTCGTGAGACATTTTCCTCTAAGAGGTTGGCGGAGTTATTTATCAAGGAGATCGTGGCTCGTCATGGCATTCCAGTGTCTATCGTTTCGGATAGGGACACGTGCTTTATGTCCAAGTTCTGGAAGAGGTTTCAGGACTCAATGGGGACTAGACTGCATATTAGTACAGCTTACCACCCCCAGACGGATGGTCAGTCTGAAAGAACGATTCAGGCATTAGAAGACATGCTACGAGCGTGTGTAATTGATTTTGGAGGAAGTTGGGATGAGCACTTACCATTGGTGGAATTCTCATATGATAATAGTTACCATGCCAGCATTGGTATGCCACCTTATGAGATGATGTACGATAGGAAGTGCAGAACGCCTGTGTGTTTGGGTGACATCGGGCAAAAGGAATTAGGAAGTCTTGAAGTGATTGAGGTCCCAACCGAGAAGTTAGATAAGATTAGGGCATTCATGAAAGCCGCAAAGGATCGCCAGAAGTCTTATGCTGATAAGAGTCGTGGACAGATAGAGTTTGAGGTTGTTGACCAAGTTATGCTCAAGGTATCTCCCTGGAAAGGGATCATCAGGCTTCGAAAATGGGGAAAGTTAAGCCCAAGTTTCATAGGGCCATTCCGTATTGTCGTAAGGGTAGGGGAAGTGGCCTACAGATTAGAACTACCCGATGAGTTGAGTGGAATTCACCCTACGTTCCACGTATCTCATCTTAGGAAATGTCTGGCGGACAATGATACAGTTGTACCATTAGAAGACATTGAAATCGATGAACGGCTGAATTATGTAGAGCAGCCGGTGGCCATCCTTGATTGGAAAGAGAAGCACTTACGTAATAAAGTGGTTCCGCTAGTACGAATACAGTGGAGGCACAGAAAATGATCAGAATCTATGTGGGAGACGAGGAGAAGATGAGGAAATTTTATCCTCAATTATTTGATGACTGACAGGTTTCAAGGACGAAACCTAAATAAGTGGGGGAGACTTGTAACACCCGAAAAGTCAAAATGAGTCATTAAGAATAATGGGATTAATTAGTGGGTATTTAATAAATGAAGGAAATGGGTTATGGGCTAAATTAGGCTTATGGGTAAGAGCCTAAGTGATTAAGGGCCCATAATCTGCCCTTTAACACATTCAACCAGCCACCATCTCCTCATTTGAACCATAGCCTCCCAAATTCGTAGAGAGAGAAAGTAGAGAGAGAAAGTAGAGAGAGAAATGAAGAAAACTCAAGATTTGGAGCTTCAAAGTTTAAGGGATTGAAGATCTGGGTGTTGGAGCATCAAACCATAAGAAAGGAGCAACAAATCCAGGTAAGAATCAGCCTTTAAACCCTTCTGTAGATCAAACCCGGATTCTAGGGTTTTGTGTTTTGAAAAGTTGCAAAGAATCGCATGAAGTTCACATTTTTAAATATGAAAACATGTAAAAAGCTTAGATATAGCCTCATGAATGATAAACTAAGAGATTGGACGTAAAAATTTGCGATTTTGGGTTAAAACGGGCTGGTTCGTAAGTTTTACGCGATCTGCGAAACTGTCTGTGCATCCAGCGAAATTGCATATTCAAGCTGCGAAACTGTGGGTTTTCTGTTAAACTATAGTTTCGCATATCATTTCGCAGCCATGGAATTCCAACGAAAGTTGGGCAAAACTGTCATGCGAAACTGGTAGCGAAACTGTCAGCGAAACTATCAGCGAAACTGGCAGCGAAACAGCAACGAAACTGGCGGCGAAACTGTCAGCGAAACTGCCAGCGAAACTTCTTATCTCGTAACGAAATTAGCAGCGAATTTAGGCAAAAATTAACCCCTTTAAGTGTTAACTTATCTGCAGCCTGGGTAGTGTGATCCTAGCCTACAAAGCTTAGTTCAGAGGTTAGTCACAGTATCCAAGTGAGTTCTTGATCCCCTTATTTAAACGTTTTTCCATGTTTTTGGGGCTATTATGCATAGTAAACATAAGGTTTTCAAGGTAAAGATTTCAAGCGGTTCTAACAAGAAAATAAATTTTCCTATAACAAAATATGCTACATAAAGTCCTTGGACCCGACTAGGGGTGTTGCCCTTTGGACCCCAATAGAGGCTACTGGCCCTAGGACCCCGCTGTCAGGGGCTGCCACCCCCGAACCCCCACTGTCCCGTGGAGGGTCGGTTATGTGTGATGATGACTAGTACTTGGTATGTTGTGTACTTAATAAATTATGTATTATATATTAAATTAAAGATAATATTAATGAGAAGTGGAACTTAACGAATGTTACCCCGGGCCCGTTTGATGATGAAAAGTCTTGCAAGCACTATGATAGACTTCACTTAGGTGAGTTTGACGTATAATGATGGATCTGTATTCATGAGCGGGCTATGTGCCTTACAGTGTGGATCAACTGTCGAGGGTTAGCTACCATGATGTTGTGTACCGATGGGGATCTACATTCATTGTCGATCAACATGGAGCTCTTGCTTTGTGTAATCTCGCTTATGATGAAGTGAAAGATAATGAAAGAATGAAAGATAATGAACATTCTTAATATGATGCAAGAAATGTTATGTAGTATGATGTATGCGTGGTCATTATATGGAGGATTAAGCTTGTATTTTCTTATTTATATAAAACTAGAACTCACTCGGCAAAGCTGACTTTTATGCATAATAGTGGATAGGTAAATGTTGATGCTGAGGTGTAAGGCCCCGATCCCGGGCAGCTTACGGTTGGTCATCATCACACGTAAAACATACATTTAATACATGATCATAAAATACGCAGCGGAATTAATAAAATATGCATTCTCATTTCATCATAAAAGCTTTTACGTCATTGTCTTGGTTACAAAATACAAGCTTTTCCTTACATTGCCAAGCTATACTATGATTGCTACTGATGCGTAAGAAAACGAGGATAATCTCGTTTATTCGAATCCTCAGCAATCATAGGGTCATACAGCGACCTCTACCGAAAGAAAATAATAAAAAGAAAATCTATTCTTCTTCGTTAAGAAGATATTAAATTCAAAAATATATTTTTCTTCATAAAGAAGATTTCTTAAATAATCATGTTTATCAGGATTATCAAGAAATCTTGCACTTGCATGCAACATGATGTGTTGCGCGCATTACGGGCCCACAACACATGATGTGGCAGCATAATCAAAAGTGAATGCCATCCCAAAAGAGCTGAGTAGCCGCCTCGTGCCATCCTCAGCAACACTACCTGCCAACTGGAAAACACATAAAAGTCAGCGTTGCTGAGTGAGTTCTAGTTTTGTAATAAAACATACTTTTACTTATTTAAAAGTATCCTTTCGTGCATGCGTTCATACATCATACGTACACAGAGATAATATTCGTTATTATCTTCATCATTCGTTATTCTTCGTTATCTTTAACTTCTCGTATGGATTCTGTCAGGCTTTACCCACTTCATAGCACTTGGCTATGATTACTGTGGTCGAATGACAAGAATCCCGTTCATACTTACTTGCGCATTGAAAGGTGAATTGTACCAATACCTTATGCTATACCCCGATCGTTATTAGCTACCGGGCCGAAGTCAACATATGAACAACAAAACGTATGCCACGGTACTAGAGGTAAGCGGTAGAGGTACCATGACCATGGTCGATCACAGAGAAGGACCAATCGCGTTATTCAATGCTGCAAGACAAAATTTGTTCGTTCATTAATGCATGTATTCATCATCATTCTTCTTTTCGTTCATTCGTTAATACATGCATTCATCATCGTGTTCCTCTTTCATTATCTTTCACTTTACGTTACATAATACTTCATTCGTTCATTCTCGTTATTCGTAAAGTTTCGGAAAGATAAACATACACAATTATAAGGAACACACATCCATCATACATTCATCATCATACATAGCATCATACATCATACGTTCGTCATCATACATAGCATCATACATACATAATCATACCTAGCATCATCATTCACATCAGCCCTTCAGGGGCGACTGAACCTATCTCAGTCGCATGTCCTCCATGCGACTGGACCGTGCGATTGGGCTGTCATGCGAATGGGCATACAATCGTGCGACTGGATTTCCTTCCGTACGAATAGACACTACACGACTGGGCTATATGCGACTAACTCTTAACCATACGATTGAACTACCCTGCGATTGGACCTATGCGACCGAATCCCCCAATCGCATAGTCCATCATGTGACTGAGGCTCAATCACGCGTCTGAGCCTCAATCGTGCGATTGGACATCAACTATTCCTCATTTGGCCGAATGGCCCTTCAGTCGCATAACCCTAACTGGGCAGCGACTGGAGTTCTTCATACACTGCAGTCGCGAACTCCCGTCCCCACAGCCACCATAAACCCATTTTCAGCCCAATTCGACCCTCCCAAGCCTCAGGGATTCCTACTAGGACCTCATACAAGCATATTCTAGTCCTAATTCATACCATAAACATATTACTCAAGATTTTTACCCAAATGGGTCAAACTTTCACTATTTCAAAAATAGGGTTTATATGTGATTCCAGCCCCAAAATCGTTAGAAAACATGTAAATGAGGGGTCCTAGAACTCACATTAACAGGTAGGAGTTGATGAGCTTCGATTTGGCTAGCTTCTCGACAAATCCGGAGCTCGGTCAGCACTTTCCCTCTTTCTTTCTCTTCTCTCGGTCGCCCACTGCTCTTCCCGACTGAAAATGATAAGTGTTGGGAAGAGTATGAGAGCTGCTCCCCTTTTATAGGTACTTCTCAGTCGCGTCTGCTCCAGGGGCGACTGGACCTTCAGTCGCATGAACACCATGCGATTGGACCCCAGTCGCATGTGTTCCATGCGGCTCGTCTTTCATTCGGGCGGTTGAACTCCAATCGTGCGGTTGAGCTTCAATCGGCCGAATAGCATGCGGTTGAACCTCCAGTCGCATAAATCCCAGGCGACTAGGGCTCAGTCGCACAACCTATCAAAAGGTCAAACTTCCGGGTGTTACGTGAGGATGGCACCAGGGAGCTACTTGGCGAGCAATAGATGGCATTCTTGTCTATGAAATCTTTTTTGTAATTTAAGACCATGCACTATGTTTTATTCCATTTAAAGACAAATGTATGAGTACAATATGATTTCCAAGTTTTAAGTGAATGTTTATTTAATTCCGCTGTAATGTTTTGTTTATACAGCAATTTTACGCTATGATTAACCAACTGTGAGGTTTCCCGGGAACGGGGCCTTACAGCTAATTGCTCAAGGATATACTCGATAGGATGGCATTGACTATGATGATCTCTTTGCTCCAGTAGCAAGACTTGAAGCCATCAGAGTATTTCTTGCATATGCCTCAACCAAAAACTTCACTGTCTTTCAAATGGATGTCAAATGTGCATTCCTTTATGGCAAGATAGATGAAGAGGTATATGTTGCTCAACTACCAGGATTTAGAGATCCAGAATTCCCTCATAGATTCTACAAATTAGACAAAGCTTTATATGGTCTTCATCAAGCACCTAGGATGTGGTATGAAACTTTATACAAGTTTCTACTACAAAATGGGTACATAAGAGGGAAAATATACCAGACATTATTATTAATGAAGAAAGAACAAGACTTGTTAGTAGTTCAAGTTTATGTGGATGACATCATTTTTGGCTTCACAAGCATTCTACTTTGTAGAGAGTTTGAAGCTCTTATGCAATCTAAATTCCAAATGAGCTCAATGGGAGAAGTCCCTTTCATCCTTGGCTTACAAGTTTAGCAATCTGCTGAAGGAAGTTTTATTAATCAAAGCAAGTATGTTCATCAGATATTAAAGAAAGACAAGATGTCTGGCTGTACATCCAACAAAACACCATTTGCAACTAGATTGAAATTTGGTCCAGATACAAAAGGCACATCAATTGATCAGAAGCTCTATAGATCCATGATAGGCTCCCTGATGTACCTAACAGTAAGCAGACCAAACATCACGTATGCAGTATGCATATGTGCAAGATACCAAGCAGATCCGAAAGAATCACACATCAATGCAGTGAAGAGAAACTTTAGATACTTAGAGGGCAAACCAGCACTTGGTTTCTGGTATCCTAAAGATGGAGACTTCACCTTATATGCATACACAGATAGTGATTATGGTGGATGCAACAACAATATAAAATCCACTACTCGAGGTTGTCAGTTTCTTGGATCTAAAGTGATCTCCTGGCAGTGCAAGAAACAAACAAATGTATCTGTGTCAATAGCTGAAGCAGAATACATAGCTACTTCTACATGCTGTTCTCAAGTGCTTTGGATTCAAAACCAAATGCTTGGTTATGGCTTTAATATTATTAAAACACCCACACACATTGATAACACTACTGCCATGTTTATTACTGATAATCCAGTTCAACATTCAAAAACAAAACATATAGATATCAGATATCACTTTCTGAGAGATTGTTCAGAAAAGGGTCTGATAAAGTTGATCAAAATTCATATAGACAATCAATTGGCTGACCTTTTAACCAAACCAATTGATTCAACAAGATTTGAATTTCTGCTTCAGTCACATGGTATGTTCAACTATGAATCAAACAAGTAATCTTTTGCAAAAATATTAAATCATACAATCTTGATTTTGTCAAAGTCCAAGTTTAAATCAATCAAATCTCTTTCAAAGTCAAGATATCATACAAATATTCATGTTATTGAATTAACAAATATTTTCACATCACACATAACTATTCATTGGAAATGATAGTACACTAGATTATGTCTTCAATAGAGTCCTTTTCCATAATAAAGACTGACAATACTTTATTTGATATGTCGATAGGCTCAACATGGAAGACCTAATATCACATACTAAAGATCAAGTGTAGGTTGGACTCACCATAGATTAGTTTATATGTATATTTCTATGTAATAGGATTAATGTTTGTTTACTTTTGTAAGTTTATTTGTTAAGTTTATGATATTTTATAGTCCAACGAAACTGTGAGGGAAACTGTAGTTTCGCTCACAGTCAGATGTTTAGCTTACCGGACGAAACTGTTATTTCTGTTGGGCGAAACTATAGTTTCGGCAGCACAGTTTCATAGTCAGCGAAACTGTCTGCGAAAATAAGACTGCTATAAATAGAAGTGATCTTGTTCATTGTTGGGCATCCTTGCAAAAACCCTAATTGAGTATTTGTGTGCAAGAGTCATTTGTAAGCTGATATTCACTGATATACATTAACCTTATCTTCTTTTGATTGTATTGTAGCTTTATGGATTATATTTGAATACATTTTGGTCAATATTGCTCATATAAATCATGTGTGTGTTGTTATTTCTGGTATTGAATGATTCAAACCTTCATTTGTACTGAAAATCGATCAAATGGACCAACAAAATAGTATCAGAGCTTTAGTGCTCTTGATTGTTTGAGGTTTTTGGTTGTTTTTGTTCAATACCACTATTTCTTCAATTCTAGATCAAATTTGAGTGTATTTGATATGGAAGTTTATTGAATTTTGCTTGCTTTTGGTTGGGAAAGATCTGTGAATCATCAGCTCTCAAATCCAATGAGATTTGGGTGATTTCAGGTTGTTTTTGGGGTTTAAAGGGTTTTCAGATTCTTTCAGCGAAACTTGAGTTCTTTCTGCAAAACTGTCATTTTCTTCCAGCAAAACTACAATTGTTTCACACTGGTAGTTGTTCATAGCTTTTCTGCGAAAGTAGAAATTCTGAACGAAAGTTCAACTATGCTTATGTTTCATTTCAAGCGAAATTGCTGTCGAAAGTACCCTGAATGAAAGTTCAAGCTTGTTTCCTGCGCAACTCTCAGCGAAACTAAGCATTTTATTGCTTCCGGCTAGCGAAATTGCTGCCGAAATTGCCAGCGAATTTAAAATTTCCTCAGCAAAACTAGCTCTGCAAAATTATCTCTTTCTACGAAACTACCTTTCTCTTCAGCAAAATTAGCATGTCAAAGATGACTTCTCTCACTCTTGCTGGTTTAGAGAGTGTTGCTCCCAATAGACCTCCAAGACTCATAAACGGGGACAACTTTGAAGACTGGAAGAGATGCCCCAAAACCATTTTCTTCTGCACCGACCACAAGCAATAGGAATCTATTATCACTCGTCCACACAAGACAACAGTTACTGTTGGTGGTACCGTATCTCAAAACATGCATCCTGCCACATTCACTGAGAAGGATCAGAAGTTGATTGATCGAGACTAGAAAGATTTTGGAGCATTAACTCTTTGTCTTGCACCTAATATCTATAATATATTTGTTGAACACAAGGATGCAAAATCTTTATATGATGCATTGTGTGAATTCTATGATGGAAATGAAGATCTTAAGAAGGACAAGAAAGCCAAGCTCAGAAGGAGTTCAATTCATTTGTCGGACATAAAAATGAAGACCTCACCGACATCACCAATCGATTTTTGTCAGTATCAAGTACTTTAAAGAAGTATGATGATAAGTTGGGTAATCACGAGCAGGTGAATAAGCTCCTAGACTCTCTACCAACCCAATAGAACTTACAAGTGAGAATGTGAAAGCAAGAAAGAAACTTCGTTGATTATAAGCTTATGGTTGTAATCAACAAACTGAAATCCTTTGATTTAGATTTGAAGAGATGGGAATTTAATCAGACTATGATGCTTATATCTGGTTATACTCAGAATGCTGCATTAATGTCTTCCGCCGCAAGCTCTCCAATGCAAGCATCTCGTCAAGGCGGAATAAACACCAGTGACTATTCTGGAGGTTGTGGTAGTACTGGAAGAGATCAAGTGAACTTGAAAGCAACTGTTGAAACTTCTATTCGATTTGAGATGATGGCACTTTTTGGTATGTTCGTTCCGAGTTATGAAGCTCTTGTAGCTAGGGATTTGAAAGGAAAAGGGATGACGATGGAGGATATGTATCAGGTGGATCCTGATGATCTTGAAGAGACTGATATTCAATGGCAAATGGCAATGTTGACACTTAGAGCCTCAAGATTTATGGAGCGCACTGGTAGAAAGAATTTTGGAGGTCAAAGTTCTAACTCCAAACTTGGTTTTGATAAGTCTAAACTGAGGTGTTTCAATTGCATACAGTTGAGACACTTCAAACGTGAATGTCCACTGCCAATTGTCACTGATCCTGGTAATTCAGGAGTTCCAAGATTAGTTTCAAGTGGGGGTAAAGGGGAAGCAAGTCACAAGAAAGAGACTGCATTGATTTCTAACTTTGATTGGAGTGCTGTAGTTGAAGTGATGAGAGAAGAGGTTAATGAAGCACTGGTAGCTAAGATTCTAGAAGAGGTGATGAAGGTGAATTGTGAGGATGATTTGATCCATTCAAGAAAACTAACGATGAAGTTGAAGTGTCTGAGGAGATGAAGGAGGATGAGCAGGTGAAAGAAGGTGATATGGAAGAGAACAGGAAGGAAGGAAGTCAAACCACTGACTTAGAAAAAGAAAAGGATGATGCTGCTACCACTGTCGAGGAAAACAAGTTGAGTACTCCAGTGTGTCAATGCGAGAATGCTCTTGCAGTTGAAAAAGTGGTGATGGGACTTCCCTATGAGGTAATTCAAGATATGTGTTCATCGGCTTGCAAAATCAGGTTATTTGGGGGTCTACAAAGCTAATCATTTATTGATTGATAATGAAAAGGATTTGAAAAGAATTAGTGAGGAGCTTAAACTAAACGAGTCTAAATATTTTGTTAAATTAAACGAGGCTTTAAAAGAGAATGATTACTTAAAAAGAATAGTTCTGGAAAGAAATGTTGAGGTTAATAATTTCATTGAAAAGGTTGCTCTTGCTGACTTTGAAACAAGCAAGCTTCAGTACAAGCTTGATAAATGGACTATATCGGGAATGAAACATGACGATTTATGTAAATCTCAATGGGGAGCTAGGATTAAAACAGGTTTGGGATATGAAAATGCTAGCGTTTATCCTCCCCCTAGTACTTACTGTTATTCACCTATGCCTGTTCCTCATCCTTCTAATGATTTGATCCAAATAGATACTAACTGTATGTCTACAGGTTTAGAAGGTGTGAACCCTAAGCATGTTTGTGAAAACTACGATTACGGACCGACTAGCGGGCTTGGATGCTCTAGCCTTAGTACACCTGAATCTCAGCATTTTGTTTTAGATCATAATTCTAGTTTAAATTCTGTTTTTGGCTCTAGTGATTCTGTAAAAGACTCTATCTCTTCATGTTCTAGTGATGTTTTTGTTTCATCTTTAAATTTTATGGATTGTGATGTTGCTGCACCTTCTGATTGTGTTAATCTTGTGACTGATATCACTGTGAAGTGTGATGAGAAAATTAAAATTAATTTTTTTGAAAAATTCTTTCTCACCCTATTCCATCTTTTATTCCAGCTAAAATTTCTGTGTCATATGAATGGGTTATATCTTGTCTGAGGCAAGTACAAGTGGTACTTGTGCCACATTTATTTCAGATGACATCTTATCCTCTTCTGTAGATAATCATTCTTTTTCAAATAAAAGCAGATCTATTGACATGTATGAGACATATAGTGATGTTGATTCAAGATTGTCGGAATGTGATGAAGAAATATGCATTGGTAAAATCCTAACCTCATTACATATAGACCTAGATTAAAACCACATTATTTTCAATGTGGTAAAGATGATCATGTAGTCAAGCACTGTCCTCAGCTTCATCGTAGACATATTAATAGAAATTCTTTTGGGAATATGTTAACTCAATTAGTTAATAATTTCTTTTGTAAGAAATCTGTTTCTCCTAAACCAAAAGTTGTTCAAACTTGGGTTCCTGTTTCACCTGGTTAATATTTTCCTTGACATTCTTGCAGGAGTCATCCACTAAAGTTGTAAATAGTGTATGGCATGTCGATAGTGGATGCTCTAGACATATGACGGGACTTAAAGATCTATTAACCAATTACTGAATTATCAATGGAGGTTATGTCGCATTCGATGGCTACAAGAAAGGAGGGAAAATGATTGGTCAAGGAGAAGTTTCCAACGGCTCTCTTATATTAGAGAAAGTCAACTACGTACCTGAGCTTGCATTCAATCTGTTGAGTGTCTCTCAGATTTGTGATAAAAGCATTCCGGTCTTATTTAAGTCCAATGAATGTCTCTTTTTGAAATCTGAGATTGATATTCCAGATAATATGGTACTAATGCGGGCTCCAAGGAAGCATGATACATATCTTCTCGATATGAGTTCAAAGGATTCAACATCTACCGTCACCTTTCTTTTGTCCAAAGCTTCCACCTCTGAGTCTTTCTTATGACATCGCAGATTGGGCCACGTTAATTTTAAAAATATAAACAAATTAGTTAAAAACAATCTTGTTAGGGGATTACCTTTAAAAGACTTTTCTGTGGTTGAAAGATGCATGGCGTGTGCAAAGGGAAAACAACATAGGAAACCACATAAACCAAAAATTGAAAATAGCATATCCAATCCCCTCGAGTTGTTACAAACTGATCTGTTTGGCCCAATCAGCGTTAAACCAATTGCTAAGAAATCTTTCCGTCCTGTGGTTACAGATGATTTTTCCAGATACACCTGGGTGAGATTTCTTGCTCATAAAGGATAGACTACTGAGGAGCTACAGAAGTTAATCCTTTCTATTAAAACGATAAGTAATAGGAAGGTTATGGTGATCCGAAGTGACAATGATACTGAATTTAGAAAACAGATCTTTGATTCATTCTATGCTGCCAAGGGAATTTTAAGACAGTACGGTGCTGTAAGGACCCCTCAACAGAATGGTGTGGCTGAACGAAAGAATCGCACCCTCATTGAAGCTGCTTGTACAATGTTAATAGAATCCTCCTTACCCATCATCTTTTGGGCTGAGGCGGTGAATTGTGCTTCATATGTTCTCAACAGGGTGTTGATTGTCAAGTACAAAATGAAGACTCCTTATGAACTATTTCATAAGAGAAAGGCTTTGATTGACTTCTTTCGACCATTCGGTTGCTTGTGTACTTTATTGAATACACAGGCGCAGAAGACAAAGTTTGGTGTCGTGTCTGATTAATGTTATTTTATAGGCTATTCTTCTTCTCAAAAGGCTTATCATGTATATAACAAGAGAACACGTATTGTTCAAGAGTCATTCTATGTTGATTGGCAGGAATCTAATTCCTCTGACGCTCGATCTGAACCTGCATGGTTCTTTGACTCTGATACGGTGTTCAACTCATTTAATCTTCTAGTTTCCGATGATGATGCGTCCGTCTCCTATGTTCAAAAACATTATTCCTCCAACTCCATTACGTGTCAAACCTCTTGTCCCTCCAACCACACCTGTTAATGATGCTACATCAGTTGATGTTGCATCTTCTTCATCCTATTTTGATCTTCCACCCCCACTTTTGCCATACCTCCAATTCACTCTACCTCACCGTCACCTTTATCCTCTTCACCCTTAACTACTCATCAACAATCATTTAGCCAACCATCCACACACACCCTACCCATGACTGTCGATTTCAAAACCTTGAAAGATCATCCACACGATAATATCATAGGATCTATCACCGATGGAGTTCGGATGTGGAGTCAATCTAGTTTGATTAACGTTTGTTTATTCTCTTGTTTTATATCACAAATCATCCCTAAAAAGGTTCATGCAGCTCTTCAAGACCCTTGCTAGGTTGAATCAATGCAATTAGAGCTGCAACAGTTTAGGAAACTCAAGGTGTGGACTTTGGTTGATCTTCCACCAAACAAATGCCCAATTGGCACGAAATGGGTGTTTAAAAACAAACTCGATGACCGTGGCATTATGGTAAGAAACAAGTCCAGACTGATGGTCTAGGGCTTTGCTTAAAAAGAAGGGATTGACTACACCGAAGTCTATGCGCCTGTCGCCCGTCTTGAAGCCATCAGAATCTTTTTGGCGCATGTAGCCCACAAGCAATCCAAAGTCTATCACATGGATATCAAATGTACATTTCTTTATGGAGACATTGACGAAGAGAGATATGTATGTCAACCACCTAGTTTTGAGGATCCAGATTTTCCAGACAAAGTCTACAAGCTTGATAAATCTCTTTACGGTCTTCATCAGGCCCCTCGAATCTGGTATGAGAATTTAACACAGTATCTCTTAAGAAATGGTTTTTTTCGTGGCACCATCGATATGACTTTATTTAAGAAGGAAGTAGATGGTGATATGTTGATCATGCAAGTATACGTCAATGACATTATTTTTGGCTCCACTAATCCAAAGTTATGTCAGGAGTTTGAGGAAGTCATGCGTAGTTGATTTGAAATGAGCATGATAGGAGAGATGTGTTTTTTTCTCGGGTTGCAAGTTGAACAAAAGCCAGAAGGAATTCTCATTCATCAGGAAAAGTATATTAAAGAAATGTTGAAGAAATTCAAGATAGATGACGCTTCTTTTGAGATGACTCCATTTATTGCTCAAATCATCCTCACTCCTGATGAGAATGGGAAACCGATTGATCCTCATCTTTAAAGATCCATGATTGGTTCCCTTATGTATCTTACAGCAAGTCGTCCTGACATCACCTTTGCTGTAGGATATTGTGCTCGATAACAACCAGGCCCCATGGAGTCTCATTAAAAGGTTATCAAACGAATCTTTCGTTATCTAAAGGGCTCTTCTCGTTTAGGTCTTTGGCATCCTCTTGGTGGGAATTTTTACTTACATGCCTACTCTGATAGTGATTCTAATGGCTGCAGGTTAAACAGAAAGTCAGTTACTGGAGGCTGTCAATACTTGGGCAATTGCTTGGTATCATGGCAAAGCAAGAAATAGACCACTACCCCTCTCTCTACAGGAGAAGCAGAATACATTGCTGCCTCCAGTTGCTGTTTTCAAGTGTTATGGATTCAGCACCAGATGATTGACTATGGGATCAACTTTCTCCATACACCGTTGTTCTGTGACAACGAAGCAGCCATTGGCATCGCCAAGAATCCTATTCATCATTCCCGAACCAACCACAACGAGACACGGATTCATGCAATCCGTGATGCTCAGGAAACGGGTTCCATTAATATTATTCCCATTGATACAAAATATCAAAAAGAAGATCTTTTCATGAAAACTTTTGATAAACCTTGTTTTTATGAATTGATTTCCATGCTGGGATTAATATCATTTTAAACCCGTTTTTCTTTAAAACTTTCTATGTCCATATTGTTTATATTTCTTTTGTAGTTTTCTTTTTTTTCTTTCCTTCTTTTTGATATGCTCCATCGCCCTTCGCCATTCTATCTTATTTAATAAATAAACAAATAAATAAATAAATATATATATATATATATAATATTTATAACTTTTAGAAATTTCTTCATCCTGTTAGTTGTAGAAATTTCATGGGAGAGTAATAAACAACTGCTTCTCTTGTTTTCTTTTGCAGAACTGATGACCCGTTGTGATGTCTGAACAATATAAAGGAGGTCAACAGTATCGTGTCGAGATTTGTTTGATAGGCTCAGCCCGAAAGCAAACTAGATAGTACTCCTTTAGCTTAACTAAATGAATAAGAAACATTATTATTCGGCTAATCCCCTTGACATCTTTGGCCTTCATAAAGTTTGAAGTCCTTGTTCAAAAAGGATTGAGAACGGGACATCTCTGTGTTGTTTTGTTCTTGTCTTACGTGTCCTTGTTTCTAAAAATACCCATCTGTTCTCAAAAGCTTTACGTTTATCTATCTTTGTACCTTAGAAGCTTCTTTGTGTACTGTAGTGTTTTATGTTTGTGCTCATCTCCTTTACTGTATGGTAGTACTGACTTGGAGTGATGATCTCCTCTGTTGTATGGAAGTACTGACCTGGAGCTGTTATCGGCACAAAGTGATGATCTCCTCTGCTGTACGATAGTACTGACCTGGAGCTCTCATCGACACAATATGAACATCTCCTCTGTGGTACCATAGTACAGACCAGGAGTGTTCATCAGTATAACTTGGTGATCTCCGTTGCTATACATGAGTACTGACATGGAGCTCTCATCAATTGCTGTCAATATGTATCTAGCTTCTTCTGAAAAAGGATATTTGTTTTACCTTAAAACAATTAATCAATCAGTCGATGTCATTCGTTCAAGAAATCATGAAGACAGGATAAGTTTCCTTGCCAAATGTCTATGGGGACTGAGTCATTCAATGTCTTCTTTAAATTAACCGACAACTTGATAACAACAGCTACGGTTTACTTGTCGAAAAAAAAGATGGCATGGGCTTAAAAAGGAACAAGTATATCTGCAATCTCATCGAACTATGACTCTCCAGAAGATTCCTTCAGTTTCTCGTTCTTCCCTAAGCTCTGTTTTTGTTAAAAACGATATGATGTTTGGTGTGATCATGTGGGGTTTTTTCTTTTGCTTTTCCTCTTTTGTTGTGTTTATTTTGTCTTAAATTCTTTTATTTTATTTGTGCTTTTAATTTTTAATTTTAAAGAAAACATTTTTTTTAATTTTAGGGTTTTCTGCGAAATTATATTTTCGCTGGTAGTTTCGCTAAGAGAAATTGTAGTTTTGCTAAGCGAAACTGTAGTTTCGCCTAGCGAGACTGCAGCTTCGCTGACACTTTCGCCCTGGTTCTTTCGCCCACTCTTTCACTTAGCGAAACTAGAGTTTCGCTGCAGCGAAAGTAAAAATTGTTACGAAACTATTCACTGCGAAAGTATAGATGTTTCTGTGAAACTACCTACGATTTAAGTCTTTCTCCGAAACTGCGTTCTCATTTTCGCAGTTTCGAGAAATAAGGGTTTTAGGTTTTTCAGAGGTTGATTTGGCGAATCTGCATTTGTGTGTCGTTTTAGGTTATTTTTGCACTAATTCGTCCTCGCAAGTGAGTTTCGAACTCAATACCGTAGTTATTTTTAGGTTTTAGTCATTCAATGGGGTTTATTTTGATTGAGACCATTGGGTTGTCTCGCAGTTCATACTGCGAAACTACTTATTGTCCAGCGAAACTGAAAAAAAGTTCTGGATTATACTGCGAAACTGTGCAGTTATGCTGTCCGAGCGAACTTAACAGTTTCGCAAAACAATACTTAGTTTCTCTACCACATTCTATTACCGAAACTGTTAGTTTCTGCTTCCGAAATTATCTCTTTCACTTGCCGAAACTAAAATAATTTCTGCGAAACTACAGTTTCGGCTAGCGAAACTATCCTCTTGATTAATTTTTAATTATTTTTATTATTATTTATTATTATCATTTGTTAATATTTTTTATATATCATGCTAACTTGTTCTACCTGGTTTTCAGTTTAAATGGCTAATCTCAAGTTTGATGAGAGGAACAACATCACAGCCATTTTAGATGATACACACCCGAAAGCTAACGGGTTTAGAGACTGTATACGGTGGTTGTAGAGATCCCCGATTGCTTACGCTATCTCACACTCCACCACTATATACGATTTGCACATCCGAGACTTCTGGCGTACAGCTGAGTATGATACGAGGAGAGACTCATAGATGATTGTAGCAAGAGTATTGGAGAACGAGCTGATTATTACTGATGAGGTTATATCTAGAGTATTGAGGCTAGATGAGGATTCTAGAGAGGAGGTTAAATTATCTGACAAGGAAGTATTGGACGCCTTCCGCTTGATGGGATATGAGGGTCCTCCTTTTGGGATGAGAAAGGAAATCAAGAAGTCCTTTCTCTTCAAGGAATGGAGATATATAGCCCATGTTGTTATTATGTGCTTAGATCACCATAAAGGTGGATCAGACGGGCTGAACCTGGATTGGGCTAAGGCAACGGTGATATGTTGTAGGGGAGAGAAGGCCAAAATAGCTAGCTTGATATTTGAGTGCATGGCTGAGAATATGATGGCCATGAAGAAGGAAAAATGGCTACTATACCCTCGATTCCTTCAGATGATCATAGATGACCTCATTCCTAACGTTCCAAGACATGGAGAGGTAAAGAGATTAGTGTCGATGAACACACGCATTTTTGCTAATTGTTGTGCAATCAGGCATGATTTTAGTGGGAAGATTACCCATCTGTGGGAGAACATGTACTCTCCAGAACGTTGGGCTTATATTAGGAGAGTGATTGAGTCTGAGGACAAACGTGCTGAGGAGACGAGACAGAAACAGACTGAAGTTGTAAAGAAGAGGAAGAGATGTGCCAAGGAAAAGGATTATGTTTTTGAAGATGAAGTTCATGAGATGGCATCTGAGGCCAGGGCTGAGAGGGAGAAGAGGGCTAAAAAGAGAGCCAATGTTGGAGAAACTGAGATGACGGCCAAACAAAGACATCAATCCTTTACTGAGCCCTCACAAACTGAAAGGACGGCAGGATTAGATAAGGATGTAACAGAAACCACAACACATCTCTCTCCAATGAATTGAGTAAGATCAAGACAAAGCTTACTAATCAGGAGATAAGGGAGAAGGAGAATGATGAAGTGATGGAGGGTATGACTAAGATGTTGATTGATCAAAACAAACTGATCAAAAGACTGCTTGAGGAGGTGAACGAGTTAAAAGCTACAGCCGGCCTGCCCAATCAGCTAACTCAACATGAGTTAGATGATTTGACTGATACTTCCAAGTACCCGTTTTTGAATGTGGGTACTTCTTCCAAGGTAAGAGAGGGCACATCGGCTGCGGGAGCAAAAGAAACATGAGGGTCGGAAAGAAGAACAGAGGGTGAGAATGGGGAGCATGTAGAGGAGGTTATTGAGGCTGGGTTTGTTGATGTTGGTATTAAGTTTGATGATTTTACTGGAGAGTAGAGAATAGCAAAATAGACTGAAGCTACTAAGAAGACTATTAAGAAGGTGTTAGTAGATGAGGAGGAAGATGATGAACAGCTGGTAGACTATGACTCTGAACCAAAATATTATGAGGTGGATGAAAGACCTCTGACTTATGTGATCCTGAAGGGGAATAATGAGAATTACGTGATAGATATGGAAAGGAAGATTGGTTCGTGAGAGAAAAGGAGCCCGAAGAACTAACTCCCCTTTTCAAAACATGAAAGGGTTGAGCAAAAAGGAGGCTGACGAAAGGATTATAAGTTGGAAGCACAACCCTAGCCTTAAGATGTATATGATAAAGAGGAGAGGGGGAGGAATCACATATCTGCATATGACAAAAGCTTTCAAGACCTTACTAAGATAGGATCTAAGAAGGTTGGCAGTTTTGCCTCTACTTGACGCTGGACTGAGTGGAAGAGCGGTGTTGTTAGAAAAGGAGATAAAGAATGGATTAAACGATAACATTGAGTTTTTCGTGTTTATGAAGGCAGAGAGGAAAAGGCCAAAGAAAAATAAGGATTAGGAGACAGGAAAAGGAAGGATTGTGCTGAGTGTGAAGCCTCCAAATAAAGTACACAGACTTAGACTGGCGGATCCCTCCTCCCAACGACTACAAGGATTTGTGAAGCGGTTTTATGATAACAAGACGGGGGAGGCGGTGATCAGGGTGAAGGATGGAATAGAATATAGAGTTTTTGATCCAATGGAGTTGTTTGGATTCTCTAATGAAGACCTGCTTGTTCTTTGTGAGAACCAAATTAAAGCAGGAGCAGGGGTGGAGACAAGGAAAGAGGCAATTCTATTTATAGTAGTGGCTAATAAAGTGAGAGGAGTAAGAACTGAGGTGAGGCAGCTGGTGGAGAAAGTGAGAGCTGATGATGATCTTAACATGGAAATCCAGGACATGACAAACCAATTTGCACAAGCTAGTGCTCATCCCGAAGGAGCTGATGAAGCAAGAGCTAACGAGAGTGGGTCAGTTGCTGAAGCTCACAAGAAGAACAATGCAGGTGCTGAGAACGATAAATCAGATGCAGGAACTGGGGAGACTGGAGCTGAATAGAAACATCAAGACAAGAGAAGTTGGTGAGATCCAACCTAGGGGTTATATTGAAGATCAAGAATAGGTTGGACTCACCTTAGATTAGTTTATGTGTATAGTTCTATGTAACAGGAGTATTGTTAGTTTACTTTTGTAAGTTGATTAGTTAAGTTTATGATATTTTATAGTCCAGCGAAACTGTGAGCGAAACTGTAGTTTCGATCACAGTCAGTTGTTTAGTTTACCCGGCGAAACTATAGTTTCGCCCGGGCGAAACTGTTGTTTCTGCCGGGCGAAACTATAGTTTCGGCCGCACAGTTTCATAGTCAGTGAAACTGCCTGCATGTCCATGTTGTACATGTTCCCTTTCCTGGGTGCTCTAAGTAGGATGTGCTCATGAGGAATGACCACCCCGAGCTTAAGAACAATGCACTCATGCTCATTAACCAGCATGTTATGACTCTGATCACAAAATTGAGATACACTCAATAGATTGTATCCAAGCTCCTTGACAAAGTTTACCTTGTCAATGCTGAGCTTACCATTTATGACATTGCCCCTTCCAGTAATGTAACCACCTGCATCTCCTCCAAAAGCAACTGGTCCTCCATCAATTCTTTCAAACTTTTGGAGTAGTGACCTATTCCCTGTCATGTTCCTGGAACAACCACTGTTAATGATCCACACATTTTTGTTTGTCTGTAGCTGTTCCTACACAAAGAGATAGCTAGTTACATTTGGAAACCCAAGCCTCATTGGTCTTGGGCTCATTTAAAACAGTTGAAGACAATGCAACAGTAATAGATCCTATAGTTGTGCTTTGAGGATCTTGTGCTGTTGTTGATGAAGAACCTTCAGTCATTTGGTCTTTCTTTGACTTCCACACCACCTTTGGAAGTTTGGACTTGACCTTCAATACTTCGGAAGCTTTTGAGACATTGGAAGTTTTGATGACTGGACCTTCGAAAGAACTTGCCTTTACTGAAGCAAGCTTCTATACTTCGGATGCATTCCTTTCTTCCGAGACCAAATTTTCTTCAGAAGGCAGTTTTCCACTTGCCTTCTTCATTTTGGAACTTCTGAAGGAAACAGATTTTCCTTCCGAAGCTAAGTTCTTCTTGGAATTCTTGGAAGTCTCTTTGTTTATCATGTGAAGAGTACCTTTAGGATTATATGGACAATCCTTGGCCAAATGAGAAGTACTCTCACACATGACACTTCAGTTTCTTCTTTCCAAGAGTCATCTTCACAGAAAAGAACTGATTTTGGTCACTTCCATTCTCCACCTTCACCTTTGCAGGAGCTGAGACAATTCTTTTGGGTTGAGAACTGTTCTTGGAGTTGGATGTTCCAGGCTATGTAGCAGTAACACACAACTGATAAGTCTTCTTCTTGTTGCTGAGATGAGTTGCACATGAACTAGAGTTCATGTCATCAGTCTTAACCACTTCAAACCCTGCAGAGATAAAAACTTGTTTCTTCTTAGAGTTAAAAGTGGCTTTGATCTCTTGAGCCTTCCTTGATTTTCTTTGGCTTTTCCGATCAAGTTCTTTCTTCTTGACTTGGTCATCTCAACAGCTTTACTCTCCTCAGAGGAATAGTGACCCTTCTCAGAATGCTTTTCTTCACTCAAACTAAAGTCATTCTTCACCATCTCCCCTTTATCCTCTTTAGTCAAAGGATCTATGAGCGGAAGCTCATCTTCACAAGTTCCACACCTAGGAGATCTTACAGACAAGATAGTGTGTGGAGGAGCTATCTCACTAGATCCCAGTCCCTGGTTGTTTTGATAATACACTTTTGCATGAAAGGATGAGGATATGGTGTTCTTTAAGGTTTCTTCTTCAAGAACATAGTTTTCTGACTTAGCTTTGCTGATCACAAGCTCAGCCTGGCATTCAGTTAACTTAGCTATAAGATCTTTGATTTGAGTTCTGTAGTTTGTTAGCTCATGTTTAAGAGTTGAAATCATTTTCTCTAAATCTTCTATTTTCAGTTTACAATCATTTTCAGCTCTTTTAAAATTAGCTTTCAAGATGTTTAAGGACTCAAGATCATATTTCAGCTCTAAGTTATATGACGTGTATCTATTAACTTTAGCAATGCATTCAGAAGAGCAAAGATTTTCCAATACATTGGTTTCATCATGGTCTGCCATAAGAGTTTGGTTTGGAGATGCATCTTCTATCTGAAAGCTCCAGTCAAAGCATCCTTCTTCAATAGCAACTACAGCTTACTGCTTTGGCTTCTCATTCTGGTGGGCTTTCTCAGTGTAGTTTGGTCTGGTCTGTGTCTGGCCACCATTTGTTCTTGGTGCCTTACATTCTCTTGCAAAGTGCCCCATCTGGTTACTGTTGTAGCACTTTACTTTGCTTTTGTCCAGCCCAAACTTTCCACTGGATGTATTGCTTGGAAACTTTCTCCCAGTCCTCTTGTAGAACTTCTTGGCTCTGTGAGTGAGAAGAGCCATCTCCTGAACTATCTCCATATACTCCAGATCATCTGGATGGATACAGTCCAAGTCTTCAAGAGTGAAAAGAAAGCTGCCAGAGGTTTCATCAACTGATACAAAGGCATGAGAAAAACTTGTCTCTTGGAAGGGACTTCCTTGAGTGTAGGTTTCTCTTGGTGTCTCTGGGAAGGTGATGAAAGGCCCCTTTTATGAGTTGTCAGGGTAGCATAGCCACTGATGTTGTGGTTCAATGCTTTCCCTTTCATTCACATGAAGAGCTGAACTCAGTTGGTTATTGGAGTTACCAGAGGAATTTTGCATGTTCATCTCCATCTGGAATTCACTCAGGATACCATACAACTCTGTAAGAGTAAGAGTCTTAAGGTCCGAGGTTCTCTTGATCACAACACAATAATGTGTCCATAGTTTAGGAAGAGAAGACATGAACTTCCTTACTATGTCTCTGTTGTCAAGAGTTACTCCAGTATCTACCAGAGTGTCCATTATCTCAACATACCTGAAGTATTGTTGAGTCAGTGTCTCACCAGCCTTGAAAGTGATGTTTTCAAACTGCTGCTTTAAGAGATCTTTCTTGTTCTCTTTGGTTTCCTTGGATCCTTCATACATGAGCTTTAGTGCTTCCCATAAATCTTTAGCTGTCTTGCACTTTTTGAAGCCTCTGTAGATGGAGTTTGGAAGAGCAGTTTGAAGACAAGTCATGGCCCTTTGATGAAGCTCTATTCTCTTCCTGTCTTCTTCTGAGTAATCATCTACAACTTTTGGGATGATACGATTACCAGTAGCAGAAGTAGTGCTTGGTATGAAGGGACCATTAACAACTGAGTCCCACATCCTTGAATCTTGACACTTGATGAAGCCTTCCATTCTTGTGCACCATGTATCAAAGTCTTCAGGAGTGATCAGTGGGGACTTGGTCATAGTACCAGTTTCCATATCAACTTTAGAAAGAGCTGCCATTTGAGTTGTTAAGTATTTTGAATGTGTGAGGGATCTTAGGATGGTGAGATCTTATATCGATAGCCTAGAAAGCTCTGATACCAAATGCAGGACCGGTTGAAGGGTGGCACTTACAACACAGCAACACAATAATGAGAGTGTATTTAGAACACTTAACATATCAAATGGGGAACTGTTATGGTGATGCAAAGAACACAAGTAAACATAGAACAAAACAGAACAAGATAACAACACAAGTAGTTGGTTTTTCAAGGATGATGTATATTGCTTTTCAAGTTCAAAGTTACAAGTATTCAAGCATAAGCATACACCTCTTGTCTACTAAGTTACAAGACTTGATACATTATATACTACAACATATAGACGGCCATACTTTGAAGGCCAGCTGGATACATGAACTAGACAACAAATTCATGTACAGTCAAAAGGCAGATTGCCTTTTGACTAGTGACTATGACATGCCATGGCTCACATCCTAATATATTAGAAAAAGAATAAAAGTAGATAAAGTAGAAAGGTTTTCCCCCAAGACCTAAATATACAATTTTCCTAAAGCATGGACCTTTTTACCAACTCATGGAAGTTGGTGACCAACCAGAATGGGCAGCGGTAAAGTGGTTCAGCTTTACAGAAAAAGTACATCAGATAAAAGCATGTATGATAAAAGTCTTCGGAAGAATCTGTCTTGGTTCTTTGGCTTTGGAAGACTTTGTCTCTGAAGCTTCGGAAGACTTCATTTCTGGCTTCGAAAGATATTGGTCTTGGCTTCGAAAGATTTTACACTTGGAATATTTCTAGTATAAAACATCCGAAGCATTTCTACTTCATGTTCTGTGCAGCATGCAGGAAGACTTAGAGTGTTTTGGCTGCATCAGACTTATAGGAATCCTTACACCTATGTCCTTGATGATCCTATTCTTGACCAACCCGACCCCGAGGATGTTGAGGCCTATAATGATTGGCTTTAGTATACTGAGGATTCCATGCAGGTATCCTACCTCATGTTAGAACTATGATTCCCAAACTCCAAAAGGACTTGGAGCATCATGGGGCATATGGCATGATTACCCAATTGAAGGAAATGTTCCTTCAACAAGATAGGGTAGAGTGCTTCGAAATGGTTCGAGCGCTTCATGCGTGTCGCATGGAAGAAACAAAATCGGTATCATCTTATGTACTAAAGATGAAAAGCCACATTGATCGCCTCGAGAGGCTTAACTGTCCTGTCTTAAAGGAGTCGGCCATGGATTTGATCCTTAATGGCCTAACTAAAAGCTTTGAGACGTTCATAATGAATTACAATATGAACGGATGGGTCATGAGGATTGGCGAGCTTTACACAATGCTCAAAACAGCTGAGGCGGGGATGGGTAGAAGGGTTCTACCTGTTCTCTCGATCAACGAGGGAGGCAATAAGAAAAAGCCATTCCCTAATCAGAAGGCAAATGTTGCCAATGGAAAGGGGCACATCAAAGGCAAAGGGAAAGGGAAGGTTAAGACGGAACCTCCAAAACCTAAGCTTATGAAGCCTAAGGTAACGGAAAACAATCCATGCTTTGAGTGTGGTAAGATAGCACATTGGAAAAGGAATGGTCCAACCTATCTCAAAGAGTTAAGAAATAAGAGGGATGCTGGGCAGACCTCAGGTACAACTTTCATCATCCATATTGACTTAAATGTTATTTCTTCAAACACATGGGTATAGGATACCGGGTGTGGATCTCACATTTGCAATCTGTTGTAGGGGTTCAACAGAAATAAGCACTTTAAGAAGGGAGACACAAGCCTCTACATGGGCAACAGAGAAAAAGTTGATGTTGAAGCCTAAGGAGACTATGTTTTGAAACTTTCAAATGGTTTGTAAGTTGTTCTTAAAAACATTTTGTTTGATCCTAGTTTGACTAGGAACATAATTTTTCAGTTTCCCTTTTAAAACAATATGGTTATGATTTAAAGTTTGTAAACGATGGTATTTATGTTTATATGGATGATGTATTTTATTTCAAGGCTATGCCTTTTAATGGTATTTATGAATTGGTTCATGATGATTCATCCTATAATAACAAATTATACCAATCAAGCACCAAGAAACCTAAAATGAGTTTAAGTGATTCTTATCTTTGGCATTGTCGTCTTGGTCACATAAACAAGAATCGGATTCAAGCACTTGAAAAGAATGGTCTTTTGAAAACAAATGAAAATGGTTCATTTGATAAGTGTGACTCTTGTTTACAAGGTAAGATGACCAAGTCGCCCTTTAGTGGTATTAACGCGGGGGCCAAAGACTTATTAGGAATCATACATTCGGATGTATGTGGTCCTTTTAAGGCAATGACAAGGAATGGTGAAAGATACTTCATTACCGTTACCGATGATTACAGTCGCTATGGTTATGTGTACTTGATGACACATAAACATGAAGCTTTTGAAATGTTCAAAATCTTCAAGAATGAAGTAGAAAATCAACTCAATAGAACTATCAAAGTTCTCTGTTGAGATAGAGGAGGTGAATACCTCAGTGAGGCTTTTCAGGATCATCTAAGAAGTTGTGGGATTGTCTCACAACTTACTCCTCCCCGTACACCACAACATATGGTGCGTCTGAAAGGGGAAAATGAACCCTATTGGATATGATTCGATCTATGATGGCTATAAGCTCACTATCTCTATCATTTTGGGGTTTCGCTCTACTCTTCACGGCTCATATTTGAATATGGCCCCAACCAAGAAAGTGGATTCGACACCTTTTGAAAAATGGCATGGAAGAGTTCCATCGCTATCTTAATTAAAAGTATGGGGCTGTGAAGCTTATGTTAAGCTTAACACCCAAACCAAATTGGAAAGTCGATCCACTAAGTGTATTTTTATTGGATATCCCAAAGACTGTATAGGATACTACTTCTTTGATCCAACAGAGCAAAATGTATTTATTGCTCAAAAGGCAGAGTTCTTAGAAGCCAAATTCCTTATGGAAGGAATGACGTATAGAATAGTGGAATTTGATGAGGATCAAGATCCACAAGCTGATACACATTTGGTTGACACTAGCAATCAACAGGAGGTTGTTGACCATGATCAAGAGGTTGATCAATACACACAAAATGTTCGCAGATCTGGTAGACTTAGCATTCCACCTGAAAGATATGGATTTTTCATGGATGGATGCTACATGGTTGACTCCAATAAGGAAACTACATACCATGATGCAATGTCCAATTCGGACTGTGACAAATGGCTGGAAGCCATGAACGTAGAGATGCAATCCATGAATGACAACCAAGTTTGGGAATTGGTTGACCCCTCGCTTAAGTCCAAACCGGTTGGATGCAAGTGGGTTTCAAGAAGAAAGCAGATATGCATGGAAAATTGGATACTTACAAAACAAGACTTGTAGCAAAAGGTTTCACTCAAACTCAAGGGGTTGATTATGTCAAAACCGCTTTCCTTAATGGATATCTTGAGGAAGATGTCCATATCGAACGGCCAGAAGGTTTTGTCGATCCAAAACATCCTAACAAGGTATGCAAGTTAAAGAAATCAATCTACGGATTGAAACAAGCATCGAGGAGTTAGAATCACCGTTTTGATGATGAAGTAAAGAAATTTGGCTTCATCAAAAATGTTGATGAAGCTTGTGTGTATAAAAAGGCTAGTAGGAGTGCAATTACAATCTTAGTATTGTATGTTGATGACATACTACTATTTAGAAATGATATTCCAACCATGGAAGGTGTTAAAACCTGGCTTGGGAGCTGTTTTTTCCATAAAAGATCTCGGTGAAGCCGCCTATATTTTGGGAATTAAGATCTATAGGGATAGATCGAGGTGGTTGATAGGTCTAAACCAAAGTGCATACATTGATAAAATCTTGAAAAGGTTCAAGATGGAAAACTCTAAGAAAGGTATGGTACCTATTCAAAGAGGGACAATATTGAGTGCATCTCAATGTCCAAGCTCAAAGGATGAGCAAGATCGTATGAAGGACATCCATATGCGTCTGCTATAGGATCCATCATGTATGCGATGATATGCACTAGACCGGACATGTCATGCGCGTTAAGCATGACATGCAGATATCAGCAGAATCCAGGTAATAGCCATTGGATGGCTGTTAAAAGTATATTGAAATACCTTAGGAGGACTAAGGATATGTTTCTAATATATGGTTCTGATGAAGAGAAACTCGTTGTAAAGGGTTACACGGATGCGAGTTTCCAAACTGATCGAGATGATTCTCGATCACAATCGGGGTATGTCTTCATTATGAATGGAGGAGCTGTGTTTTGGAAGAGTTCAAAAAAAGACGTGGTAGCATTGTCCACTACAGAATTTGAATACATAGCCGCCTCATTGGCAGCTTAGGAGGCTACATGGATAAAGAAGTTTATCGCTTCAATGTGACGCCCTAAACCCGGCAGAGCACCGGAGGCACGTCAAGCAGTTGGATTAATATTTTAAACACAAATCAGAGCTTTCTAATTACAGCGGAAGGCTTTAAACAATATTATATATTAACCCAACTTTTAAAACATTTTACATATGATTGTATTTAATTATACATTGCCCTATTTACAGTATTAACAAGCCCTAAATCCTATGCCTGCAGCTACTCCGGGATAACGACCTCAGCGGCTCAAACTTGCTTTCCTCTATTATTAGAGGATCCCTCCTTACCTAGCACACACAACATATTCAAAACATCAGATAAACTAGTGAGTTCTACTTTTCATTAAAACATTAACAATATCCTTACACATACAAAAGTTCTATTTATATTGGCAATATTATAAATTCAACTTTTATCATTACTTTGTCCTACTAGACCTGTTTCACAGAACGTCGGTTGCCCACATCTAGCAACTACCAGTTCCCCACATTCAAAAACGCCGGTTGCCCACATCTAGCAACTAGCAGTTTCTATACCCAGAGACATCGTTGCCCACATCCAGCAACTACCAGTCTCCCATACACAGTAACGTCGGTTGCCCACATCTAGAAACTACCGGTTACTATCTCTCATCCAGTAGGATGCCAATTAATCATCTAGGGTCGTCACCACAAGAAGTTCATAAAGCTGAGTGATCGTCACCACTCCTATCAAACTGTACAGTTTCACACCCAGGCATCTTACCCTAACTGGCCTGTTGAGATTTACATCACATTACCATTTCAAAAATATTTCTTTTATTTATTGCCAATATTATCACCTTCATTTACACTCCACACATTCTTTCTTTTAGCACCAGTTTTAGCATATTTTCATTAATCATCACACCCCATCTGACCCATTGGAATCATTACCATCATGTAATGATTAACAATGTTCAGATGACTATTTTTTACACTCTACCTGACCCACTGCAATCATTACCTCAATCATTACCATCACGTAATGATTAAAATGTTTAGGTAATCATTTATTACCCCTCTCTCCCTCTAACAGCTTTACAAACTGTTAGAAACATATCCATCATTTCTATCATAATTCTGGTACTAAAACATTCAATTCATTTATCATTGTATGTGTGCAAGCCCACAAGTTAAGACCAAACATTTGAAAAGGGCTTAGAACTCACCTTATCAACTTCCTCACCACAGTCTACACAATCCACGTACACAAGGTAACTATTCCTTCCTCTAATAAAGGTATATCTAAAGTAATAAACTTTGATTCAGTAAACTTATTCTCAAACTAGGCCCTCATGTGATTGAACACTTATGCGAATGAGCAATCATGTGACTGGACCTATGCGGATGAACCATGCGACTGAACCTTCAGCCGTACGACAAGCTATTCATTCGCACGATTGAGTTCTCATTCGTATCCAGTGTTCACTCGTCTTCATTCGGACTTCTAACCAGGCGACTGGGTTCCAATCGCACGACCGAACCTCCATTCGCACTCAGTCGCATGACTAGACTCTCATTCGTACGACTGAGGCATGCGATTGAGCCCATTCGTTTGAAACGGATCGGCAGCTGTGTTCTTGACGTTTTTGATCCAAACTCACTCAAAATTGAGTTTTAACCATCCAAATCATATCATATTCAAAACAGATCATATACCCATCGTTTACAATGGTTTCGGACCATTATTTCATCAAAACTACACAAAAACTCAGATCCGAATTCCCAGATTTTAATTTAGAAAGAACCCAGACCAATTTACTGATTTAAACAGGTTATTGGATCAAATTCAATCATACACACAGCTTATAACATATCAAAATTAATCCATGATATACCAAACTTACCAAAACGGAGGTTTGCCTAGTCAATCGGCAAGAACAGGGGTGTTTGGGTGTAAAGAGAACAAGAAAATAGAGTGGATGCAGATAGAAATCTGCTCTTGAACCCTCTGCACCGCCCTACTTATCCATACACTCAACTTAACCGCCTTACCTTTAGTCGCACGACTGAACCATTCGCACAACTGAATCGTGCGACTGAAGCTCATACGCCTACTATTCGTACGACTGAGTCTCAATCGCACATAAGGGGTGCGACTGAAGTTCATTCGCATATGACTTATGCGACGGAACACTTAAACACTCAAACAACTCAACTTAATTAATTAATCATAACTATAATATAATTTACAAGTCCAGATTTAGAAACCAGATGTTACAACTCTCCCACTCTTAAATAGGTTTCGTCCCCGAAACCAACTATTCAAACAACTGGGGATAATCTCTCTTTATCTCATCTTCTGATTCCCAAGTGAAATCAGATCCCTTTCTATTCGACCACTGCCCTTTAACTAACTCAATAGTTTTATTCCTCAACCTTTTCACCTTTCTGTCTACTATAGCAGTAGGTTTCTCAACATAGTTCAACTTATCATCCACCTCTATATCATCTAAAGGTACATAAGCATTCTCATCAGCCAAACACTAACGCAACTATGATACATGAAAGGTTGGGTGAATTCCTTGCAACTGATCGGGTAATTCTAGTTTATAGGCCACTTCCCCAATCCGTTCTATAATGCTAAACGGTCCTATAAAACGAGGATTTAACTTTCCCCTCTTTCTGAATCTGATAATTCCCTTCCAAGGAGATACTTTCAACATAACTCTATCTCCTACTTCAAACTCTAAATGCCTTCGCCTTTTATCTTCATAAGACTTCTGTCGATCCTAAGCCGCTTTAAACTGAGCTTTGATCTGATCCAATTCTCATTCGTAGCCTGTATAATTTCCAAACTGCCCAACTCTTTCTGCCCAACTTCTCCCCAGCATATCGGACTCCTGCACTTTCTGCCATATAACATCTCATAAGGGGCTCTCCCAATTGTAGAATGATAACTCTTATTATAGGAGAATTCAACTAAGGGCAGATGACTATCCCAGCTACCACCAAAATCTATAACACAAGCTCGTAACATGTCTTCAACTGTTTGGATAGTCCTTTCAGTCAACCCATCAGTTTCTAGGTGAAAAGATGTGCTATGTAACAAACGAGTACCCATATCTTCATGAAACTTTCTCCAAAACCTGGAAGTAAAACGCGTATCTCTATCTGACACAATAGATACTGGTACCCCATGACGAGCAATAATTTCTCGAATAAACAATTCTACTAACTTCTCGGAGTTATACGTTTCCTTGATTGGTAAGAAATGCCCACTACGTGTCAATCTATCTACTATGACCCAAATGGTATCATAACCTTTAGCTGTATGCGAAAGCTTAGTTATGAAATCCATTATCAATTCTTCCCACTTCCATTTCGGGATCTCTAAGGGTTGAAGCTTACCATATGGCTTTTGATGTTCAGCTTTAACCTGAAGACATGTCAAACACCTATTCACATATTGCATCACATTAAACTTCATACCGGGCCACCAATATTCTTGTTTCAAATCCTTATACATCTTGGTAGCACCAGGATATATAGAATATCTAGACTTATGAGCTTCATCTAACACCAAATCCCTTATCTTAATCGGAACCCACATACGACCACATTTTATCTTGACCCCAAACTATTTTCTTCCAGATCCTTTGTTTGACCCTTCATTCGTTCCTGCTTCACGTTCTCTTCTCCCAATGCTTCTAATTGAGCTTCTCGTAACTGGTGCATAAAGTCCGGGGTTATTACTAACTTATATGACTTACTCAGATCGAAGGGTGTTCATTCTTTCTACTTAACGCGTCAGCAACCACGTTTGCTTTACCCGGATGGTAAAGTATTTCACAATCATAATCTTTCACCAACTCTAACCATCTCCGCTGGCGCATGTTCAATTTCTTTTGATCAAATAAATATTTCAAACTCTTATGATCTGTGTAAATCGTACATTTTGTCCCATATAAATAATGCCTCTATATCTTCAAGGCAAATACCACTGCTGCCAGTTCTAGATCATGTGTCGGATAATTCTTTTCATGTTCTTTCAATTGTCTAGAAGCATAAGCTATCACTCGTCCCCTCTGCATCAATACACAGCCTAAACCTTGATACGAAGCATCTGAATAAATCACCAAATCTTCATTTCCATCTGGCAACGACAGCACTGGTGTTTGGGTTAATTTCTGTTTCAGTTCTTGAAATGCATTTTCTTGTTCTGGTCCCCAACATATTCTTCATTCTTCCTCGTCAGTTTCCTTAAAGGGGATGCGATTTTGGCGAAATCCTAAATAAACCTTCTATAATAACCAGCTAGACCCAAGAAACTGCGAACTTCAGATGGCGTCTTTGGAGGACTCCACCTCACTACTGTTTCAATCTTAGTAGGGTCTACTAAAATGCCTTCTGCATTGATTACATGTCCTAAAAACTGTACTTCCCGCAACCAAAACTCACACTTGGAAAACTTTGCATAAAGCCTTTCTTTTCTCAATCTTTCCAACACTTCCGAAGATGGCAGGCATGATCTCCCTCATTCTTCGAATAGATCAGTATATCTGAAAGAATTGATCTGCCCAAGATACATATTAAATTGATTTGGCTAGTGTGATATGATCCAAGTCGGGTCATACCCAATAACAAGTCAAACAAACACCAATAAATATTTGTTGGTTGATGTGATCATACGAATAATATTAGTACCAATTTAGAAACCGGGTTTTCTAAATCATTGCTTTTGTAAATGAACAAGATTATATAGATAATTTGTTCATGAGAAATTGTTTGTTTTATTATTTAAGTTGGTTAAATATAAAACAAATGTAAGTGTGTTATTTTATAAAATGGAAACCGGTTTCAATTTTATAAAAAAATAGATGGCAAAGAGTGTCAATTTTGTAAAACAAATTAAAAAGGGGAAACCCCTTTTGAGACCAAAATACGGCAGCCCCATGTGGGCATGGGGAACAAAAAGTTGGTCTTGGTCCATTGCATGTTTTACTCCACTAAACACTCTTCCACTAAAAACACCTTTCTCACACACACTTAAAGCAAATGGAATTCTCTCATCTCTCTCCTTTGAACTCGGTTTTTAGAGCCGAAAAACAAAGATTTTTCCAGCCTTAAAGCAAGGATTCTTGGCTGAAAAAATTGATTTGGAAGAGGGTTTTCAAGTGGGTGCAACACAGCCTAGCATAGAAGGTGTTTGAAGAAGCTTGGGTACAACCTCTTGAGAACTTCTCCATTGAAGTTTCAGCCACAAACATCATCATCCTCACCTCATAATTTCGGATTAAGGAAGCTACAAAGGTTGTAGATTCTTAACCATCTAGTGTTCTTTAATTGTATGTATTATGTATAATGATCCATGGCTTGGGGTTCTTTGTTAAAATGGGTTTAACAACTAACTTATTAACATGTTTTAAAATATAAATCCGCTGCGTTTTCATATAAACTAAGTTGTATGAGCTTTGATAAACATGTTAAAACACCATTAATGGTATCAGAGCCACTTATACATATGCATACATATATTACACTTACTAGTTCACGTTTTTTTTGGTGCTTGACACCACAAATCCGTGAGTTAGTGGGCTGAAATGTGACCCCCTTTTGATGTTTTAAAGATATTACTTTATGCATGTAATGATCTTTAAAAATCTAGATCATAAGATGTTTGTTTGTTTGGGCAAAACCCATATGTTCTTGGTTAATGTTGGCCAAGAAAATGGGTTAAAAGGGGCTGTCAAACCGTGACATATGATATGTTTTAATATGTTGTTTGTTGATTATGCATAACAAAGCCTTGACCATATGGATTGATTGGTTGATTGGTTGTCTAGTTATATTCATTTGGGCATGTAATAATTTATCTTTGGTTTCAAGTTTTGTTTTGTAATCTATTCATTCATATGGTTTGTAATAAATAGATTAGGAGTTTTTCTTTACTAGAAAAATGTATTAGGATACATATTTTGTAAAGGATGCTCAAGATCAAGACTTGAAGGAAAGATAAGACAAAGAGGATGCTTGAAGATGTGGTTTCAAGTAGGAGTCCCTTTGGTCAACCATGTGTCATGATTCTTAACCCTTAGGACAAGACCATTCGACACACTTGTCTTGGCTAAACAAGTGTGATCAACTTAGTATGCTTTGTTATGCATATATGAATGTTTTGTTTGTGTTTGGTTGAATGCATATGTGATGTTTGTTTTGAATATTTGGATGTGATTAACAAACCGTCAACTAAAACAAACTATAAACAAGTAATTGGTTCTCAAATCATTAAGCATAAATAGAATGGTTCTATAAAAGGAGTTAATGGTTTGCAAAATAAAATGGGTTTTATTTAAAAGAACCAATAGGGTACCATATGATTGAATGCATACAATCATATGATACATAGACTTTTCTAAAACAAGAATTGTGAAATTATAAATCCCTTTTGATAACAAGTTAAACACCATCCTTTTACACAACGCTTAGGTTACTTGCAAACTCTTAGTGGGATAAGGTCACCTAACCACTTTGAGGGAACTTGTAACTTGAGGTGAGAATACCATGTTTGTGGGATAAAGGTCACCTAACCACTTATGTAGTAAACTCACACGTGTGTGTAAGTAGGATGACTTGATTTGTAAATATATTGAATGGATCACCTAAAATATGTTTTACAAAAGGAGTTGATGGGATAAACATGCCGTTATAACATAAGATGTTCAAACGATCCCATACCACTAGAAGTTGCAATAGGTTGTAATTGTCATTTATGACTACCTTGTTTATTTAAATAATGGGATAAAGGTCACCTAACCAATATTTAAATATAACGTTGGATTCTAAAATTTTATTTATTAATGGTCTATGAGACATAAAGGGTATTGATAAATGAAATATAATTATATCAACGATTACTAATGGAACTTTGTAAAATCTTGTAGATGGCCGACAACAACAACGCTAATAACGATGTACCAAACCAAAACAACCAATCCCTAAGGGCGATTCTTCAAAGGGATCGTCTAACACCTAACAATTTCATGGAATTGTACCGCAACTTGAGAATCGTTCTCAAGCAAGAAAAGCGGGCCTACATCCTTGATGATCCCATCCCCGATGAACGTGACGAGGAGGATGTGGAAGCCTATAATGATTGGGTTAGATATATGGAAGACTCCGTCCAAGTCTCTTGCTTAATGTTAGCAAGTATGACACCCAAACTCCAAAAGGATATGAGCTCCATGGAGCTTATGACATGATCACTCAGTTGCGGGAAACGTTCCAGCAACAAGCTAGAGCGGAGCGCTACGAAACGGTTCAAGTGCTTAATGCATGTCGGATGGAGGAATCCCAATCAGTTTTATCTTATGTTCTTAAGATGAAAGCCACATCGACCGCCTTCAAAGGCTAAACTGTCCTGTCTCAAAAGAGTTGGCCACGGATTTGATCCTTAACGGCCTAACTAAAAAGTTTGAGGCATTCGTCATGAACTACAACATGAACGGATGGGACAAGAGCATAAATTAACTTCATTCAATGCTCAAATCAGCCGAGGCGGGAATGGGTAAAAGGGTTTTACCCGTTCTCACCATTAATGAAGGTGGGAGAAGGAGAAGGCCTCCACCCCCTCCTAAAGCAACTGTTGCCAAAGGAAAGGGGCACGTTGGGGGAAAGGGGAAGGGGTTGTTAGGGCGCAACCTCCGAAGCCCAAGGAGAAGAAGCAAAAGGTTGCTGTGAACGACCCATGCTTCAAATGTGGTGAGATAGGGCATTGGATGAGAAATTGTCCAGTCTATCTCAAAGAGTTAAGAGAAAAGCGGGATGCGGGGCAAACCTCAGGTATAATTTACATGATACATGTTGAGCTAAATGTTATTTATTCTAACACATGGGTATTAGATACCGGATGTGGAACTCATATTTGTAATTTGTTGCAGGGGTCAAAGAAATGAGCATTATGCAAAAGGGGAAATAAGTCTCTTCATGGGCAATAGTGCAAAGGTTCACGTGGAAGCCCAAGGAGACTACATTTTGAAGCTTCCAAGTGGTTTGGAAGTTATTTTAAATAATGTATTATATGCTCCTAGTTTGACTAGGAACATAATTTCTGTTTCCCGTTTAAGACAATATGATTATGATTTCAAGTTTGTTGACAATGATATTCATGTTTCTTTAAATCATGTATTTTATTTTAAGGCTATACCTTGTAATGGTATTTATGAATTGGTTCATGAAAACGCAACATATGATAGCTCTATATACCAAGCAACCACCAAAAGACTCAAATTAGATTTGAGTGAAACCTACCTCTGGCATTGTCGTCTTGGTCATATAAACAAGAAACGTATACAAACACTACAAAAGAATGGTCTTTTAAAAACAAATGAATGTGATTCATTTGACGTATATGAATCTTGTTTACAAGGAAAAATGACTAAGGCACCCTTTAGTGGAACTATCGAAAGGGCAAAAGATTTATTAGGTATCATACATTCGGATGTATGTGGTCCTTTTAAGCCAATGACTAGGAATGGTGAAAGATACTTCATTACCTTCACCGACGATTATAGTCGCTATGGGTATGTGTACTTATTAAGGCACAAAGATGAAGCTTTTGAAATGTTCAAAATCTTCAAGAATGAAGTTGAAAATCAACTCAACAAACAATTAAAGTTCTCCGCACTGATAGAGGTGGTGAATACCTAAGTGATGTTTTTCAAGATCATCTTAGGAGTTGTGGGATTGTCTCACAACTCACTCCACCTGGAACACCACAACACAATGGTGTGTCTGAGAGGAGAAATCGAACCTTATTGGATATGGTTCGATCTATAATGGCTAGAAGCACATTGCCTCTATCATTTTGGGGTTTCGCTTTGCTCTCCGCGGCCTGTATTTTGAATATGGCCCCAACCAAAAAGGTGGAAAAGACACCTTTTGAGATATGGCATGGAAGAGTTCCATCCCTATCATACTTAAGGGTCTGGGGTTGTGAGGCTTATGTAAGACTCCCACCCCGAACAAATTAGATGTCCGATCCACCAAGTGTATCTTTGTTGGATATCCTAGAGATTCTATGGGATATTATTTCTATGATCCACTGGAACAAAAGGTGTTTGTTGCCAGAAAGGGTGAGTTCTTAGAGACAAAGTTCCTTATGGAAGGAACTAGCAGTAGAACAGTGGATCTTGAGGAGGATCAAGATTCACAGCCCGATGCACGTTTGGTTAAAACTAGCACTCAACATGAGGATGTTGAGGATGATCAAGCGGTTGATCAATACACACAAAACGTTCACAGAAGTGGTAGAACTAGTAATCCACCTGAAAGATACGGATTTTTCATGGATGGATGCTATGTGGTAGATTCAGATGAACCAACCACATATCATGATGCAGTGTCCAATTTGGATTGTGACAAATGGCTTGAAGCCATGAACGTTGAGATGCAATCCATGTATGACAATCAAGTTTGGGAACTTGTCGTACCACCTATTAATTCCAAAGTAGTTGGAAGTAAGTGGGTTTTCAAGAAGAAAACCGATATGCATGGAAACTTGGATACTTACAAATCTAGACTTGTAGCAAAGGGTTTCACTCAAACTCAAGGGGTTGACTATGATGAAACCTTCTCACCTGTTGCAATGCTAAAGTCTATAAGGATATTGTTTGCCATAGCTGCTCATTATGACTATGAGATTTGGCAAATGGATGTCAAAACCGCTTTCCTAAATGGATATCTTGAGGAAGATGTCTATATGGTTCAGCCTGATGGTTTTGTCGATCCAAAACATCATGATAAAGATGCAAGTTAAAGAAATCAATCTATGGGTTGAAACAAGCATCGAGAAGTTGGAATCACCGTTTTGATGAGGAGATAAAGAAATTTGGCTTCATCAAAAACGCTGATGAGGCTTGTGTGTACAAGAAGGCTAGTGGGAGCATAATAACCTTCCTAGTATTGTATGTTGATGACATACAACTATTTGGAAATGACATCCCAACCTTGGAAGGTGTAAAAACCTGGCTTGGAAGTTGTTTTTCCATCAAGGACCTTGGTGAAGCTGCCTATATTCTGGGAATAAAGATCTATAGGGATAGATCAAGGCGGCTGATTGGTTTGAATCAAAGTGCATACATTGACAAAATCTTGAAAAGGTTCAAGATGGAAAACTCTAAGAAAGGTAGTGTACCTATTCAAAGAGGGACAATATTGAGTACGACTCAATGTCCAAGCTCAAAGGAGGAGCAAAATAGAATGAAGGCAATCCCATATGCATCTGCTATAGGATCCATCATGTATGCAATGATATGCACTAGACCGGACGTGTCATGCGCTTTAAGCATGACAAGTAGATACCAGCAAAATCCTGGTGATAGTCATTGGATGGCTGTCAAGAACATTCTAAAGTACCTAAGGAGGACTAAGGACATGTTCTTGATCTACGGGTCTGGTGAAGAGGAACTCATTGTAAAAGGTTACACGGATGCGAGTTTCCAACCGATCGAGATGATTCACGATCTCAATTGGGGTACATCTTTATTCTGAATGGGGAAGCTGTTTCTTGGAAAGGCTCAAAGCAAGAAGTCGTAGCGTTGTCCACTACAGAGTCTGAATACGTCGCCGCTTCAATGGCAGCACAGGAAGCTGCATGGCTGAAGAAATTCATAGCCGATCTAGGGGTAGTCCCTTCCATTCAGGATCCCCTAGAGATCTTTTGTGACAACGAGGGTGCGATTGCTCAAATCAAGGAACCTCGTGCTCATTAAAGACTCGGCACATTGAACGGAGATTCAACTACATAAGGGATGAAGTTGAAAAAGGAAAGATATGTATTCGCAAAGTCCACACTGATAAAACGTTGCGGATCCACTCACAAAGCTCTTGAAAAGGGCAAAGCATGAAGGCCATGCTTGTGCCATGGGACTTAGATATTCAAGTGACTGGTTTGATGTTGTATTTTGTATTTGGATATTGGAACTTATGTTACTTGACTTAATTATATGGTTATAATTTCATTTGTTCTTCTATTTTTGCATGTTTAAATCCGTGAATAAATGAGTTATTCTAAACGTCCGTAGTCGATCATACTTGTGGGAACAATTATGAATGTAAGACTATAATGAAATTGGATTGGTTGATATTCATAAGGTATGAATATAGAGCAAGAGGTTGCTACCAGGTTCATTGATATCTATGGGATATAGATATTGGACTGACCCGCTCTCAATTATTTCTGCATGGAATCTTTGTGATTAGTCATAAAGAGATATTGAGTAAAGGCGAATATCATTGTATCCTCAGACCTGAGATACATATTGGGTCTTGATATTCACCAAGTATTGTACTTTGACTTAGTACTTTGCTGTTCTGAAAAATTGGTTGTATATAAGGCTGAGTTTAGGTATGATATAAGGTGATTGTGAGAGACGTATGTAGTCAAGATGGAATTTGTTCCTCTTATTCATTGAGAGTTAGATGTCTAAGGCCTGTTAAAGTTAAATCATCGGAGAATGACAATTCTGTGTCTTTTGGATTCAACATGACATCTGAAACAAAAGGATAGATGATTGATTCACCTAAAACATTTCAAGTAAGGTACTTGAAGAGGATGATGTTATTGAATGGCACTTAGTCATATACATTAGGGGTAGCAAACCGTTGCTAGGCGTTATTTGCTGCTTGCATCAATCTTCTATGAATCTTGTGCAAGTGGGAGATTGAAAGAATTGATCTGCCCAAGATACATATTAAATTGATGTGGCTAGTGTGATATGATCCAAGTCGGGTCATACCCAATAACAAGCCAAACAAACACCAATAATATTTGTTCGTTGATGTGATCATACGAATAAATATTAGCACCAATTTAGAAACCGGTTTTCTAAATCATTGCTTTTGTAAATGAACAAGATTATATAGATAATTTGTTCATGAGAAATTGTTTGTTTTATTATTTAAGTTGGTAAATATAAACAAATGTAAGTGTGTTATTTTATAAATGGAAACCGGTTTCAATTTTATAAAAAAATAGATGGCAAAGAGTGTCAATTTTGTAAAACAAATTAAAAGGGGAGACCCCTTTTGAGACCAAAATACAGCAGCCCCATGTGGGCATGGGGAACAAAAAGTTGGTCTTGGTCCATTGCATGTTTTACTCCACTAAACACTCTTCCACTGAAAACACCTTTCTCACACACACTTAAAGCAAATGGAATTCTCTTATCTCTTTCCTTTGAACTCGGTTTTTAAAGCCGAAAAACAAAGATTTTTCCAGCCTTAAAGCAAGGATTCTTGGCTGAAAAATTGATTTGGAAGAGGGTTTTCAAGTGGGTGCAACAGCCTAGCATAGAAGGTGTTTGAAGAAGCTTGGGGTACAACCTCTTGAGAACTTCTCCATTGAAGTTTCAGCCACAAACATCATCATCCTCACCTCATAATTTCGGATTAAGAAAGCTACAAAGGTTGTAGATTCTTAACCATCTAGTGTTCTTTAATGTATGTATTATGTATAATGATCCATGGCTTGGGGTTCTTTGTTAAAATGGGTTTAACAACTAACTTATTAACATGTTTTAAAATATAAATCCGCTGCGTTTTCATATAACTAAGTTGTATGAGCTTTGATAACATGTTAAAACCCCATCAATATCATCAATAAACACATTACTGATCGATCTAACATTGTCTTGCACACCCTATTTATCAAATCCATAAAGCAGCAGGCCATTCGCACCCAAAGACATAACCAGAAATTCATAATGACCATAGCGGGTACGAAACGCTGTCTTAGGTATTTCTTCTTCCTTGACTTTCAACTGATGATATCCGAACGAAGGTCTATCTTAGAAAACCAACTAGCTCCCTGTAGGTGATCAAACAAATCATCTATTCGTGGGAGTGGAAACTTATTCTTTATTGTCAACTTGTTTAATTCTCTGTAATCAATACACATACGCATACTCCTATCTTTCTTCTTTACAAACAATACTGGAGCACCCCACGGGGAAGAACTGGGTCTAATGAAACCTCTTTCCAGCAAGTCTTCAGTCTGTTCATTAACTCTTTCAATTCCGATGGAGCTAATCTATAAGGTGGCTTAGCAACTGGCTTAGCACCCGGAACCAAATCAATTCTAAACTCAACTTCACGATCTGGAGGAATACCCGGTAATTCCTCTGAAAACACATCTACAAAATCTCTAACCACATGAATGTCTTCTATCTTTCTTACAGGCTTTTGGGAATCAATTACATATATCAAATAAGATACACACCCGCGGCTCATTAACTTATCAGCTTTCATCATAGATATTATTTTCACAGTTGACTCCTCTCTATCACCATATACATTAATCGTTTTCCCATCCGGTGCTCTAATTAAATTAACTTCTTATTACATACAATATGGGCTTCATGGTTTGCCAACCAATCCATACCCAAAACTTCATCAAATCCTCCTAACACCATAGGATATAGTTTAATAGGTAATCTATATCCTTCTAATTCAATATAACAACCATCAATCATACTATTAATCATCACAGATCTATCATTAGCAGTTTCAACTACAAAAGCTACCTCTAATGGTCGAACTTCACATGCAAGCATAGGGCAAAAATCAATAGATACAAAACTTCCACTTGCACCGGAATCAAATAACACATTAGCTGGAATTCCATTCACTAGAAACATACCTGAAACTACATCTGGCAACGCTTTACCCTCACTAGCTGACATAGAATATGCTCGCCCCTTAGCCACACTCGACCCTTCTCCTGACCCTTTCATGGATCTAACCGGTTCAGGCTTTCTAAATACCAACTTTGGACATTCACTTCGAATATGCCCCGTTTCCCCATACTCATAACATTTACGAGGACCTTCACTACATTAATTAGCATAATGTCCCATCTTTCCACACTAAAACAAATCCTGCTACCAATCATACATTCACCCTGATGTAGCCTACCACATTTCCCGCACATGGCAGCTCATTTCTGACATTCCTCGGAAATTGACCCCTTCCAAACCTACCCTTCTTTTGAAAACTTGAATTCTCAAATCTTTTTTGCACTACAGGTTCTTCACGCCTCCTTTTACTCCCATCCGGAACAACATTACTACCATAAACTTCTTGATACATATCTGCAGCTAAGTATACCGTCAACTGGTAACTACTCGGAGCAGATGATCTAACCAGCTTTCTAACCTCCTGAGGCAACCCCTGTGTATACCTCAAAATCTTCTTTTCTTCAGGAACCCCAAATGAGGCACCAACCGCGCCATCTCCTCAAACTTAGACGTGTATTCCCTATGAGAAATATTACCCGCCTGAAATTGCAGGAAACTCGTCTCTATTCGATCCATCTCGCCTTTCGAACAAAACTTATCCGATACTAACTTTCTCAATTCAGGCCATAACATTTTGTCATTAGCCTCCTCACCTAACTTCTGGATAATTGAATCCCCCAATACAAAGCCTCACCTACAAATGAGTGGGCTGCAAACTTTACCTTCTGATCCTCCTTACACTCACTCAACTTGATCACGACTTCCATTTCATGAAGCCATTTATAAGTGGCTACCACATCCATAGCCCCTGAAAATCGTGGAGGATACACTCTTTAAACTGGCTATACGTAACTCCCTTTCTCTCGATAGATCCTTCAGCTTTATCAATATTCCTACTTTCATCAGGTCTAGCTACATTCAAGGCTTTACGAACCTCCTCAGCAATTGCATCACGGAATTGCTGTCTTGTCATACTAAGCACCTCGGTGCTCTCATCAACATTTCTTTTCGAGGTTCCACCTTGCATTCTTTCACTCTCCCTATCAGCCATAACCTATTAAAACGAGATCAGGATTATTTGGTACTCGCATGTAAGTATATAACCAGAATACTACAAGTAAAGTAAATTATTAATAATGTTGGCCAAGTACTATTAATTGTTTACTTTACTTTTACTATTCTCGTTATTCCTTCTCATGACAGTCCCATCACCTTCTTGTCTTAATAAACTATTCTATCTAGCTATCCCCGCTGGCATATCTATTTTCTAGTTAAAGTCTAGTTATTATGACACTAGATCCCTTTAACTGCTGCTCTGATACCAACCTGTGACGCCCTAAACCCGGCAGGGCACCGGAGGCACGTCACGTAGTTGCATTAATATTTTAAAACACAAATCAGAGCTTTCTAATTACAGCGGAAGGCTTTAAACATATTATATATAACCCAACTTTTAAAACATTTTACATATGATTGTATTTAATTATACATTGCCCTATTTACAGTATTAACAAGCCCTAAATCCTATGCCAGCAGCTACTCCGGGATAGCATCCTCATCGGCTCAAACTTGCTTTCCTCTATTATTAGAGGATCCCTCCTTACCTAGCCACACACAACATATTCAAAACATCAGATAAACTGGTGAGTTCTAGTTTTCATTAAAACATTAACAATATCCTTACACATATAAAGTTCTATTTATATTGGCAATATTATAAATTCAACTTTTATCATTACTTTGTCCAACTGGACCTGTTTCACAGAACATCGGTTGCCCACATCTAGCAACTACCTGTTCCCCACATTTAGAAACGTCGGTTGCCAACATCTAGCAACTAGCAGTTTCTATACCCAGAGACGTCGGTTGCCCACATCCAGCAACTACCAGTCTCCCATACTCAGTAACGTCGGTTGCCCACATCTAGAAACTACCGGTTACTATCTCTCATCCAGTAGGATGCCAATTAATCATCTAGGGTCGTCACCACAAGAAGTTCATAAAGCTGAGTGATCGTCATCACTCCTATCAAACTGTACAGTTTCACACCCAGGCATCTTACCCTAACTGGCCTGTTGAGATTTACATCACATTACCATTTCAAAAATATTTCTTTTATTTATTGCCAATATTATCACCTTCGTTTACACTCCACACATTCTTTCTTTTAGCACAGTTTTAGCATATTTTCATTAATCATCACACCCCATCTGACCCATTGGAATCATTACCATCACGTATGATTAACAATGTTCAGATGACTATCTTTACACCTACCTGACCCACTGCAATCATTACCATCACGTAATGATTAAAATGTTTAGGTAATCATTTATTACCCCACTCTCCCTCTAACAGCTTTACAAACTGTTAGAAACATATCCATCATTTTCTATCATAATTCTGGTACTAAAACATTCAATTCATTTATCATTGTATGTGTGCAAGCCCGCATGTTAAGACCAAAACATTTGAAAAGGGCTTAGAACTCACCTTATCAACTTCCTCACCACAGTCTACACAATCCACGTACACAAGGTAACTAGTCCTTCCTCTAATCAAGGTATATCTAAAGTAATAAACTCTGATTCGGTAAACTTATTCTCAAACAAGGCCCCCATGCGATTGAACACTTATGCGAATGAGCAATCATGCGACTGGACCTATGCGGATGAACCATGCGACTGAACCTTCAGCCGTACGACTAGCCATTCATTCGCACGATTGAGTTCTCATTCATATCCAGTGTTCACTCGTCTTCATTCGGACTCAATTCGCACTCAGTCGCACGACTAGACTCTCATTCGTACGACTGAGGCATGCGATTGAGCCCATTCGTTTGAAAGGATCAGCAGCTGTGTCCTTGACGTTTTTTATCCAAACTCACTCAAAATTTGAGTTTTAACCATCCAAATTATATCATATTCAAACAGATCATATACCATCGTTTACAATGGTTTCGGACCATTATTTCATCAAAACTACACAAAACCTCAGATCGGATTCCCAGATTTTAATTTAGACAGAACCCAGACCATTTACTGATTTAAACAGGTTATTGATCAAATTCAATCATACACACAGCTTATAACATATCAAAATTGATCGTGATATACCAAACTTACCAAAACGGAGGTTTGCCAAGTCAATCGGCAAGACAGGGGTGTTTGGGTGTAAAGAGAACAAGAAAATAGAGTGGATGCAGATAGAAATCTGCTCTTGAACCCTCTGCACTGCCCTACTTATCCATACACTCAACTAACCGCCCTACCTTCAGTCCCACGACTGAACCATTCGCACAACTGAATCGTGCGACTGAAGCTCATACGCCTACTATTCGTACGACTGAGTCTCAATCGCACATAAGGGTGCGACTGAAGTTCATTCGCATACGACTTATGCGACGGAACTTAAACACTCAAATAACTCAACTAATTAATTACATAACATAATATAATTTACAAGTCCGATTTAGAAACCGGATGTTACATTCAAGAACCCTAGAAATCTTTTATGATAACGAGGGTGCGATTGCTCAAATCAAGGAACCCCGTGCACATCAAAAGACTAGGCACATTGAGCGGAGATTCCAAAGTTCACACAAGTCACACTGATCAAACATTGCGGATCCACTCACGAAGCTCCTTGAAAGAGCAAAGCGTGAAAGTCATACTTGTGCCTTAAGACTTCGATATTCTAGTGATTGAATGATCTGTTTAGTATTAATATTGAAAATATGGAAAAATTTTAATATTTAACTCATCTATATTTACGATATTTTGAGTTATGTTCCTTTTAGCATGTTAACATCCATGAACATAGTTATTATTCTAAATGTCCGTAGTTGGTCATATTTGGTGGAACAAATATGAACGTAAGACTATTATGAACTTGGATTGGTGGATATTCAAAGGCATGAATATAGAGCATTTGGTTGCTGCCAAGGTTCATAGATATTCATGGGATACGAATATTGGACTGACCCGCGTCTCAAATCTTACTACAGGGAATCTTATTGATTGATCATAAGTAAATTTGAGTAGAGGCGAATATCATTTGGTATCCTCCGACCTGAGATACATATTGGGTTTTGATATTAACCAAGTGTTATACATTGAGCTAGTTCTTCGCTGCTCTGAAATAATGGTCAGTACATAAAGCTAGGTTTAGGTATGACATAAGGTGATTGTGAGAAATGTATGTAGTCAAGAGGAATTTTTCCTCTTATTCGTTAGAGCAAGATGTCTAAGGCCTGATTAAGTTAAATCAACAAGGAAGCTCATTCTGTGTCCTTGGATTAACATGACATTTGTAACAAAAGGATAAATGATTGATTCACCAAACATTTCAAGCTGGATACTTGAAGGGGATGATGTTATTGAATGGCTTCTAAGTCATGTTATTAAGGGTATTAAACCATTGTTAGGTGGTACTTACTACTTGCATCAATCTTCTATGAATCTTGTGCAAGTGGAGATTGTTGGATTCTTTATGCCCAAGACACATAGAATATGATGTGGTTAGTACGTTATGATCCAAGTCGGGTCTACCTAATAACAAGTTTAACAAACACCAATATGTATTTAATTGATGACATGATCATGCAATTAAATCATTACACCAATTTAGAAAATGGGTTTTCTAAAAAAATTGTATGTGAGAAAAACAACATATAAGGATATTTTGTTCATGGACATTATTTGGAATGTTACTTAAGTTTCTTAAATAACATCAATAATAAAAGTGTGTGTTTAAGTTATATATTAAATGTTAATTATATAACTAACAATACAACTAGTTAACATTGAGTGGGTGTTTAAAATGGGGGGAACCCATTTAAATGCAACATTTTCGGCCGCCCCTCAAGGGGTATTCTTGGTCGTTTTGTTGTCTTGAAACTAACACCCATATACTAGTCACACTCTCCAATTCATCTCTCTCATACATGCAAGACTCATTTTTCTCTCATCAAAGAAGAAAAAACAAGGCTGGAAATCGGTTTCTGCAGCTTGTTTTCTTGCGATTTTGATGTCAAATCCTAGCAACAAGAGGTGTTTGCATCACACTTGTGGGTATGGAAGCTTGAGGACATCCACCTTGGTGTTTTGGTCATTCAAGACTTCATCCTCTTCATCACATCCAACGTTTTAGGCAACCTCTAGAAGATATTTGATTTAACATTTTTGGCAGCTCTTCAAAGGTAGCATTATGGGTAATTTTGGTTGTTATTTCTTCTTGATAGCAATCTATTCACATAAATATGATCCTTACAATCTTGGGTTTGTTGTGACATATAATGAACCTTATTTTCAGTTTACATAACATTTATTAAGGCTTTAATCCGCTGCGTTTTCATGTTTAAATGGTTAAACAACTTTGATTTTGAGTCCAAAAACCCCAACAAATTATGAAACGAAAGTATGTATACGAAAGAGAATGATATGAATAGAATGAAACAAAAGTATGCATTTGATGATGAAAGATAACAATGAAAGTACAAAAGAACGAAACGAACGATAGTATAGTATGAATGTACTATGATGTGTGCTCGCTTACGAAAGTATTGTATTGTATTTGAGAAGCTTATTTTCGTATATAAAAGACACAAGGGATTTTAATACTTATAAAAACTAGAATTCTCTCAACAACGCTGACTTTTATGCATTTTCAGTTGGAAGGTAATGTTGCTGAGGATGGCACACACGGAGAGCACTCGATAGGGCAAGACTGGCATTCATTCACGCAAAATATTATTGTTGTTTTGTAATGCATTGAATGATGTTTTTGTTATTTAACTATGTTATTTTGCATAACAACAGTAATTATCAATGAAATGTATGGTTTTTATTAACTTACTTCCGCTGCTTATTTTATGATTATGTATTATTTATGTTATAATGCAATGATTGTCCAACTGTAAGGTCTCCAGGAATGTGGCCTTACAAGTTGGTATCAGAGCTAAAGTTTAGTTGAATTGGATAAATATTTCAAAAACCAAATCTTAAACTAAGAATTGGACTAAAAGAAAGGGATGCCAGCCCGAGTAGCTACATGCTATCAGGTATTTCTTTTCTTAAGGATAACCGGTATTATGTGCATGGCTAGTTGATTATTTTGCTCTTAGTAGATTTATATACTACTGTAGTCAAGAGAGGAAATGATTGGGGTGTGAAGAGTAAAGCAAGTGCTAATCACAACTGGCCAATGTAATTAGGGACTTACTATACTTAAGATAAATAGCTATTACTTGAATGAACTGTTAGTATTTGAATCTTATAGTGATTAGAGAATGGATGGAGGTAGATCATCTAAGGCCTATAGGGTGGAGTGCATGGTGGATGTGGTGTTGAACCACGTGTTACTAGGAATAAGGCCAAGATTACTGAGAGGACCCGTGAAGAGCCTGAGTGCATCCCCAGGAAGGTGGTAATGAGAGTTAGAACTTAAGGGCCTCGATGAAAGAGCAGTGGTAGAGGAAGTGCACCAAGTCATGCAGACGATTATGCCATATATGGTGACTAAAGTGATTAAGGCAGTGAGAGAGGGTAACAGGAAGAAAAGAGGAAGACCATTAAGAGAGGAGAAAGGGAACAACTGGAGACTGAGACGGTTATGTCTGGTGAGGAGGAGTAGGAAGAAGCTGTGCAGGAAACTGCACGGGGTTGCAACTATGGGGCATTTCAAAGATGCAAGCCTCCCACGTTTGATGAAAACGACAATGCTGCTGCTGCTCACCAATGGGTGAGGGAGATGGAGGCGGTGCTTGATATCAATGAGTGCTAAGAAGATCAGAAGGTGAAGTTTGCTACCCACTCGTTTGTGGACTCGGCCTTATGCTGGTGGACAACATTGTCCGGCCGAGGGTAGCAGGGCCATTGGAAAGATGAGGTGGCCGGAACTAAAGAAGTTGGTGATTGAGAAGTTCTGTCCTCATTAGGAGTTGGACAAATTGAGAGGGTTTCCAATAGCTGGAGGCAGGCATCATGACACACTAGCAATACACCACCCAATTTAATGAGATGGCAAGGTTGGTGCCGGATCAGGTGATGCTTGTGTCAAGGAAGATCAAGAAGTATGTTGCAAGGATTGTCAACTGACATCCACAAGCATTTGATTGCTGCCCGGTTGGGTACCTTTCGATGGTGGTAGACCTGGCGGGTAGGTTGTATGATAAGAGAGATGTGACAGTGGTCGAGGTGAAGAAGACCGTGGTGTGACATGTATTGTAGTAGGAATGGTTTATACGTGGTGGTTTCACTCCAAACAACAAGAGGATGAGGGTGGATGACCGTAGGATGGGGCTATCAAGCTCGGAGATAAAGTGTGGTAAGTGCGGGAAGAGAGCACGCTGAGAGTGCAGGTTTGGATTGAATGTTTGTTTCAAGTAAGGGAAGCTTGGCCACATCGCTAGGATTGTATGTGGCGAGTGCTACACTGTGGTGAAGTAGGCTACCTGTTGGGAATGTAAGAAGCCCAAGTCGAGAGTTCAGGAGAGAAGAGGGGGGACGGAAGATGGAGGATAGAGGGCAAGTGCTTGAGCATTCACGATGACACGGAGGAGGCTAAGTGGACCCCGATGTCGTGTCAGGTATGTTTCTAGTAAACGAAACTTGTGCCTCTATGTTTTTTGATTCTGGTGCTAGTAGGAGTTTTATTTCTACTGCTTTCCGTGATAAGTTGTCTATTAGTAGTAGAAGTATTAATGAGCCATTTGATGTAGAAACTGCTATTGGTAAGTCCACTAGAATTACTGATATGATACCATAGAACAGAAGGCCATAGGTTTCCTGCTAATTTACATGCGATGGCCCCTAGGCGGATTTGATGTAGTACTAGGATAGATTGGTTAGCAGCCTGAGGCAACACATCGTGTGTCACAAGAAATATATTCAATTAGTTGCGCCCGATGGAAGCTCAGTGACAATTTATGATGATCGCATCGCTACGGTTCCTAAGGTAATTATGATGGCGGTGGTAGAAAAGTGCCTAGAACATGGATGTAGTACCTATCTGGCCTAATGGAAAGAGGTCGACGTGTCAGTACCACAATTATCTGATGTACCAGTGGTATGTGACTTCGACGACGTGTTTCCCGGAAGATTTACCAGCTGTTCCACCAGATCGTGAGATTGCGTTTCAGATTGATGCGATTCCTGGTGCTCAATTCGTTGCCAAAGCACCATATCGATTAGCACCTACCGGGATGAAGGAACTAATGGCTCAACTATAGGATTTAATGGATAAAGAGTTCATTCAACCAAGTATCTCTCCATGGGGTGCTCCGGCCTTATTCGTTAAGAAGAAAGATGGTAGTATGTGGATGTGCATCGACTAGCGATAGCTGAATAAGTTAACGGTGATAATCGTATCCGTTACCGAGGATTGATGACTTGCTTGATCAGCTCCAAGCGCCAGTTGGTTCTCGAGGATAGATCTTCGATCTGGTTAACATCAGTTGAAGGTGTAGAGCATGATATTCCTAAGATAGCTTTTCACAAGCATTTTGGACACTACGAGTTTCTCGTCATGTCTTTTGGTCTAACTAACGTGCCAGTTGTCTTTATGGATTTGATGAAACGAGTTTGTCGGCCGATATTAGATAAATCAGTGATTGTGTTTATCGATTATATCTTTATTTATTCAAGAAATAATGACAAACGCAATGCTGGCACATACGCGAGGTGTTAGAGACACTTAAAAGAGAGAAGTTGTACGCTAAGTTCTCTAATGTGCTTTCTGGTTGCGTGAGGTTCAGTTTTTTGGGTCACGTGGTGAATTTCGAGGAAATCACCTGGCAAAGGAGGCAGTGATGCAATGGAAGTCTCCAAGTACGCTATCCGAGATCCAAGTTTCTTGGGTTTGGCGTGTTATTACGGAGATTCATCCAAGACTTCTCCAAGATAGCTCTCTTTTGACTAAGTTGACCCATAAAGATATGAAGTTCATATGGGGTCAAGCACAAGAGAATGCTTTCGAGGAGTTAAAGACAAGATTAACTCAAGCGCCTGTCTTGACATGACCCGAAGGGAGTGTAGCCACGCATCCCGATAGCTGAAAACCTACGAAGTAAACTACCCTACTCATGACTTGGAGCTTGCAGCAATGGTCTTCGGGTTGAAGATTTGGAGGCACTACTTATACGGGACGAAGTGCACCATCTTCACTGACCATAAGTGTTTGAAGTATTTCTTTGAGCACAAGGATCTCAACATGACACGAGGAGATGGTTAGAGCTCATTAAGGAGTATAACTGTGAGATCCATTATCATCCGGTAAGTCCAACGTTATGGCTGATGCCCTTAGCCGAAAGGAGAGACCTGAGCCGATTTGGGTGAAGGCTTATCAGTTGGTTATCACTACTGACATGGTGAAACAGGTCAAAGAGTTGATAAGGCATTGAAGAAAATCGCCTAACTTGGAATGGATGAGAGGTCTAGTCACGGAGTTGGGAGAAAATACCCATGGAGTTAGAACCCGCTTCGGGCGGATGTGGATCCCTGATTACGGTGACCTACGGGGGCGGATTATGGATGAGGCTCATAAGACTTGATACTCTCCATCCCGGTGCCACAAAGATGTATCAAGATATGAAGAAAGATTATTGGTGGCTGGGTATGAAGCACGATGTAGTGGAGTATGTGAGTAAGTGCCTTACTTGTTTGCAAGTGAAGGCAGAACACCAAAGCCATAGGAGAAGACCCAACCGTTGGATATACCCGAGTGGAAGTGGGAACACATCACCATGGACTTCATAACAAAGTTACCTTGCATGGCGAGGGCCCACGATACCATTTGGTGATAGTTGATCGTCTGACGAAGAGTGCTCACTTTCTTCTAATCCGTGAGACATATTCATCCGAGAGACTGGTGGATCTGTTCATCAAGGAGATTGTAGCTCGTAATGGTGTACCGGTGTCTATCATGTCGGATCTTGACACCCGATTCACATCAAAGTTTTGGAAGAGATTCCATGATGTGATGGGACGAGGCTACATATTAGTATGGCTTATCATCCCTAAATAGATGGGCATTCTGAGAGTATGATCCAGATGCTCAAGGATATGCTTTTAGCATGCGTGATCGACTTTGGAGGAAGTTAGGATGATCACTTACCGTTAGCAGAATTCTCATACAACAAACAGTTATAATGCCAGCATTGGTATGCCACCATATGAGATCTATACGGTAGGAGGTGTAGGACGCCCGTGTGTTGGGGAGACATTGGACAAAAAGAGTTGGGAAGCCATGAGGCAGTCGAGGCTATAACTAAGAAGTTAGAGAAGATCAAAGCCTTCATGAAAGTAGCCAAAGATAGACATAAGTCATATGCTGACAAGAGGCATAGACCAATCGATTCAAGGTGGGTGACCAAGTTATGTTGAAGGTCTCACCTTGGAGGGGAATTATTCAGTTCAGGAAATGAGGTAAGCTAAGCCGAGGTACATAGGGCCTTCCCGAATAATCGCACGAGTAGAGAGGTTGCATATCGATTAGAATTGCCTGATGAGTTAAGTGGAATTCATCCCACATTCCATGTATCTCATCTGAGAAAGTCTTAGCTGATAAAGATATGATTGTACCACTGGATGATATTGAGGTGGATGAACTGCTCATTATGTTTCCATTAGTACGTGTGTAGTGGAAACATCAAAAGGCATCTGAGTCTTACGTGGAAGACTGAAGAAGAGATGAGACAACACTACCCTGATAGGATCAACTAGAGCAATCTTTATCAATTATATGAACAATTCAAAGCAAAATACAATCTATTGTAATCAAATCATGCATAATCAACAAAATTCATATTTCATTGAAAGCAAAGACGATTACAAATGATAGAGAGCAGTTATCATAAAACATACAACTCCTTCAATCTATACTACTCTAAGCTATTTATACTAGAACCTAAGGAACTAATTTTACACAAAAAGTCCCTACACTAGTATAAAATACAAAATAGACACTAAACAATAAAGACTAAATTTTAATCTTTAAGGGACCTAACAATACTCCCCCTAAGATTTACATTTTCTTCTGTCTTCAGTTCAGCTCCATCCTTTCTTTTTCTTCCTTTATCTTCAATCTTGTCTTTGTCTTCATCTTATCTTCTCTGCATCCTTTGACTTCTTCTTTTATCTTCACTCTTCTTTCTTCATTCTTCAATCTGTAAAGAATCCTCAGGCTCTTCTTTTACTTTGAACATTGGCTTCTGCTTGTACATTTCAATTTCCTTCAATGCATTCTCAATCGCTGACTTGAATTTCTTTGCTAGAACAGCTTGCTCTGGTTTTGATTCATTGGTTTTTATATCTAACTGCTTCATTCTTTCCAACGTGTTCTTTGACAAACATGCTATATCAACATTAGCATATATTCAATTGGAATTCCGCAGTCTTTTGTGTACAATTCAAGCACACCTTTCTTGATATTCTCATAAACTCAATATCTGGAATATCTTTCTTCACGATGTTTGCATAAGCAAGAGCCTTTCTCAATGAAATTCGCTCCATTGCAGCATTCATTACATTAATGATTGAGATAAAGTATTTCTTATCTTGTCCTGCAATTTCAGGAATCACCTTCTCAAACTTTTGTACAGCCAAGAATGAAATATAACTCGGTGAAGTAATTTTAGTTCAAAAGTACCAAACAATGAAATCATGTCCTCATCCCAGTTTGTGAGATTTCGGACCACTTCAACTCAAAAGTTGAGGTGTTATAGAACCATCTCAAAATTGGTTTTGTCTTTTGATTTCCTTCAATGACCTTCAATCCCGGTGAAGTTACTTTCTCGAAATACTTATCCGAAATTGAATCATAAATGTTCTTCTTCTGTTTGTAACCCTTAACTTTTTGTTTTTCTTAAGCAGGCAAAGTACTCCTTATCTTCCTGATCGCATCTTGTTTCAAGAAAGTTACTAGTCCTTGCAAATCCTCTTCTCAGAGTTCTACAAACATTGATCCTCTTTTTGATTCAGTAGGATTTATCAAGTCAAGCTTACTTAACTCTTTCAGATCTTGCACTGGAAGTTTAATGATGCTCGAGTAGAAGTGATATACATCACACACAGCATTTACTCGTTTATCAAAATGCATCAAAAATCTCATCATACTTCCATGCTATGATTTTAACTTGATTTGTAAAATCTGGAGCAATCATTGCATTTAAAAGCTCAGCAACTGATTGTCCTCTCTGTAACACATTTCTCACTAGATCACCAGTTGATCTAGACTTATCAAAAATTTGAATTTGATCAGAAGAAGCTTTGTATACTTGTTTTTCTGTTGGAGGAAACATACTCATCAATTCTTTCCTTCTTTCAAGCATACTAGATTTTGAGCCATCTGTTTGATTTCTTGGGGTTTCAAAATCCGAGTTCTTTTTGTAATGTCTAAATACTGAGGATTATCAGTATCTAGAATGATCATTTTGTTCGATTGTTTTTCAGTCAATTGAAAGCTTTTTACTAAATTCCTCAAAGATTCTCCTTGTAATCTCTTCAATCTTTTCTATGGATAATTTCTAGCTTGCAACCGATCGTAAAGCAGTTATGCTCATGTCTTCTGGATCTGGATGGTGCAACTCAGAACTAGAAATTTCTTCAACGTTTATGCTCTCCTGTCTTCTATCCCATTCACCATGTTCCAAACTTATTTCATTTGGATCAACAGTGCAGAAGACTCAGCAGCTATACACTTCTCATATTCATCGTTTATCTGAGAAACAGTTAGCCCATCTAAGGACACTCTGTTGTATTTCATTTTCACCAAGAAGTTATACCTTTCCTCAAAATCTGTTGGAATTTCATCAACTCCTTGATCATGCTCCAAAGGAAGATTTTCAAATTCTTCATTTATATCTTCATCATCAAGAACTTCATTATACCATTATCATCAAATTCATCTTCCAAGTCTTCCAAAGCACCAATTTTATCTTGAGTACTTGGTTCTTGACTTTCTTGAATTTCTTCTTCTTAACTCTTCAGTTCTCTGAACCTTTGAAGATGATTCAGGTACAACTTCTGCATCTATTTCATCTATTTTTCTCTTCCATTTCTCCATTTCAGATATCTTCTCAACATCAATTGGAATATTTTCTGAAACGATCACTAATTCAGGAGAATGGGTTTTTTCAGATTCTTTTAACTTAAATTTTCTTTCAAACTTTCATTTTCTTCAGTCAATTTCTTGAATTTCTTCAAGAAGATCATAGTCTTTGATCATCACCTCAAAATTTTTAATAACATCTTCTTTGTCTTTAGCATAACTCACAATCTTTTCATCTTTGCTAAGACTTTCTTCTTCAATTTCTCATTTTCTTTTTTTCTTCTATCATCTCAATCTCAGCCTTTAGATCTGCAATCTCCTTTTCTTTGCTTTATTTTCATCTTTTATCTATCAAGTTCATCATCTACAATCTCATCAGTTTGAACTGACACATGAGTTGTAGAACTGGTATATTTTGATCAATTTGAAAAGAATCAATGAATTCATAATCAAAAATTTGATTATCAACATTCATATCATGATCTGTCTCTGTTTGAGCCTCTGCCTCTTCATGCTCAATTTCATGATCAACTTCATCATGTTCACTTTCTTGATTATGAACTTCATCACCAACTATATCTTCATCTTCATTTTGAGCTTCATTTTCATGCTCAGACATTGGTGGTTCATGAATTATATCTTGGTGAGTCTCAGCTACATCACCATCATCATCATCATTATTATCATCACCTTGATCATTATCATCTTGATCATTATCACTTGATCATTATCATCTTGATCATTATCATCTATCACCATCTCTTGATCATCTTCCTCTATAGGAACTCATCTATCGATCAGCAGGATCAATTTGTTCTCCCTCTAACAAATGATAATGCTCTACAGTAATGTCAACTTCATCATTTGCTACATTTAACATGTAGTCAAACATAGGAACATTCTGAGCACCTGTTATCATTGTTAACTTTTTGTATGTCATTTCAGACATATTTTCTAATTCCAACCGATCTCCACCAACACCATAAACATGTATGTCTGGATATTCCTCATTGATAATCATTTGGAGGAATCTTGGATACATCAAGTATTTGTGTCTTGTTCCTTTTTCTAAATTGAACACAAATCCATAAGAATCCATCTTGACATGTTAAATCTTCGATTTGTGATTAGAGCAACAATAGGTGATGCAATGTCCACAAAATGAATTCCATCCCGCGCTTCTTTGGACAAACAATGTTGAAAGACATAACATAAGAGTTTCCAGTGGTTATAGACTCTTGCTCTATGAAATTGCTGTTTAGGAAATTGGTCTGGATGACCATAGCCATGAAAGTTTCTCTGCATTCATCAAAAGTCAATTCACAGAGATCTTCAGGATCATTTGGACCTAGTCTTAGAGCATTTCTGATAGAAGATTCAGACACTTCAATCATTCTATCTCTGTTAATAAACCCTCTGAGAACTTTTCTGCCTTCATCACCTATTTCAACTCTGGCAGTATTCCAGAATTGTCTAATCAGTCTATCATAGATCACAGTTTTGTAGCACATTGCATATACATATTTTGTTCTGAGAAGAATCTTATCATCTTTTCATAAGATAATGCATCTTGTACTTCTTCATCAAGCAATGCAGAAATATTATGCTTTGGTGCAAATTTTAACTGTGCCATCTGCAAATTTAAAACAAAATATTAGACAATCTGTGTAATTTAAGCAAATGATTAATATGAGTATAGAAATATAATGATTTAAGATATTATAAACTGAAGTGTTAAAATTCATTTGAATTTTAAAATCAACTTGAAATTTAAATTTTAAGTGTAACACTTAATTTTAATAAAGATGATTTTCAAATTGATTTTGATTTAAAAATTAACACTTTTGTTTATTTTATCTCATATCATTTTATTAAAACTCTTAATTTCCTGAATTGATGATTTTTATCAATTTGAATTAATGTGTTTTTATTATTTTTTATTTATTTAAAAATTCATGAATCTGTTCATCTTCATCATCGGGTTCTTCATCTGCAGTTACTGTTCATCGAAGAACATCAACAGGGTATTCAATCAATGTCAGATTAACACAAGTTTAACCTATATCATGATCGAAATCACCAGATAAACAAGATTCAATCATCAATTTTGCACATTTGTTCGATTTGAAAGTTTAATCTGAAATTTTGAAGTGTTTAGGGTTAAACGACCGTACAGTAGTCGAATGCCTATCACACAATTTTCATTGAAACACGAAACAGATGAATGATAATCATAAACTTACGTTTACAATCACAAAAACTCTATCAATAATCTGTGATTTGTGCTTGAAATGAACGAAGAATGAGGGTTTTTTGATCGAAAGTTTGAGAGGTTGAGTGGTCAGAGGGTTTTACAAGGGTTTTGAAATTAGAATGAAATGAACAACACAAGTATGCTTTTTTATACTAAGTAAAAAAATGTTAGCCGTATAAGCAGGTACATTCGTTTTAAGAACTGTTCAGACTATTAGGTCACAAATTTTACCAAGTGTGAGACATATGAGCACTATTCAGTATGAACGGCTAGTCGTACGAGAACTATTTGGTCGTATAAGGTCAGTCATAAGGTCAGTCATATGACAACTATTCAGACATATAAGAACTGTTCAGTCGTATAAGAACTGTTCAGTAGTATAATGATGCTGAAATGTCTACAAACCAACTAATAACAAGTTTGATCATACGACAACTGTTCAGCCATATAACAATGTTCATGCATTTTTGCACTTGTGTTTTTCAAATCTTCCACCTGCACACTGTTTAAACACTAGTAATTTTCATACTAATATTTAAACAATATAACATAATTTATTTTTCCTCAAATTTACACTTTTGACCCTCAAAATGAACTTTTTCATTTTTACCTCAAAATTAAATTTTTACATTTTGACCTCAAAATGAACTTTTACATTTTCAACCTTCAAGTTAACTTTTTACATTTGACCCTTCATCTTAGTTTCAAAATGAACAACCAAATATTTCAAAATATTTGTCTTGATTTCAACTTTTCACAGAATCTTTTCCACTTGCTAAAAATTATGAGCTCATTTTATCATAGATAAACACATACATGCTTTGAAATAAAGCATCATCCTTTTAATTCAACATGATCATTTTGATTTTCTGAGATTTCTAGAATATTCTTATTGGTTAATACTCCCCCTAAACTTTTAAGTTTCTCAAAATTAGAAGTTTACCAATATATCATATCACACCTAACATTGTTATATTGCCTGCACACAAGAAAATATGCATAAAATCAAAATTAAAGCAGAATAAAATCTAATATTTACAATAGAATCATAGATTGCAGTGAGATTATATTAGATAAGATCAGAACATTAAAATAAAAATTATGTGGATAGTCATAGACAATGATTAAATCCGATCAAGTGTGTTCCAGGTCAGTGATATCACAGCAAAGGAGACACAAGATTAAGGACAACAAATAGTGTTTTTGACACAAACTATCAGCTCACTTACTTTTTCAATTCTTGGATGAGTATGGTAGAGGTATATGACAAGATATGACTCATACCAAGACAAAGAGGATCAACCATCATCAAGACATGCAAGAAAGCACATATTCTCATATTACCTAACAAATATGCATAATCAGAGTTCATGTTACTGAATTTAACAGAGAATGATCATGGATAACCATTTGATCAACTCTAACATCATTTGAATGGGTTGTGCACATTGGCATCTTGCATCAAATGAGAATATCCAGGTCTGTAATGACTTACAACAGAGGATATCTCAGACTTCAGGTCTATGATGACTCATAACAGAGAAGTAAATGATGCTTGTAACAGATCTCATGATTAGTCACATTACCATTAGGTGTGAGCAGGAGTAGCTTAACAAGCAGTCAATCTGATAAGCTAATACACTCAAATGTACTTAGATGAATACACAAACAAGCATAAGGATGTGGGTAATCACAAGAATTTACTTGTTCAGTATACTAGCATGATAGTGTCTACACAACAATTCCTGATCATGTCAGACTTATTAGCGAGTGAAGTATGTAACTGATCTTACTAATGTACTATCATTTCTCACATAAGGCAAACACAGATTCATTCCTAAAATAATGAATAAAAATGAAAAGCACTCTATTTTTGGATTTTTGATTATAATTTTCTATTTGATTTTTGAGTTTTCTAATTTTGTATTTGTTTTTTATAAAAGAAAGCACACACACACAAACAATAGGCAAATAACTATGAAAAGTTATCCTTATGAAAATATCAGATTTAGGAAAGTATTTGATCATGAAAGATTCAAATTGTAACCAGGTTTACACATGGTAATAAGGCCAATTGACTCACTAAATACTCAAACCTTCTGGTAGAAAAGCTTTAGTAAATAGGTCTGCCAATGTTTTTCAGTTGCTTTGAATCAAAATGATAAACCTTTTCAGAATTATCTCTTAGAAAATGATATCGAATTTCGATATGTTTTGTTTTTGAGTGTTGAACTGGATTAGCTGTAATGAACATAGCAGCAGTGTTATCAATGTATATGGGTGTTTTAAGAAAATTGACCCATATCTAGCAGTTGTTTTGCAACCAAAGATTTGGAACATCCTGCTGATGCAGTATGTACTCAGCTTCTGCAGTTGAGACAGAAACTGTTGTTTCTTACATTGCCATGAAACTAATCTGGGTCCAAGAAACTGACAACACCCGTTGTAGATTTTCTGTCTTGACAACATCCACCATAATCACTATGTGTATCCATGTAACTCAAAATTACCTTCGTAAGGATACCAAAGCCCTAAAGCTGGTTTACCTTGAGATACTGAATATTCTTTTGACAGCAATTAAGTGAGATTCTCGGGTCTGATTGATACCTAGCACAAACACATACAGCAACATGATGTCTGGTCTTGATGCAGTAAGATACATCAAAGAACCATCATAGATCTATTAATGTTTGGTCTACTGATTTTCCTTTAGGATCAGGCTCAATTGGTGTTTACGTCAGCTGGAGTTCTTATGGACTGACAATCATGCAGTTTGAATTTCTTCAAAAGTTTATCAACAAATTTCCTGATTGATAAAAATACCATCTGCAGATTGTTGAACTTGTAGTCCAAGAAAGAAATTGATTTCTCCCATAGAACTCATTGGAAAAGATTTCATATTTCTTCAAATTCATTGCACAGAGTGGACTGGTAGAACCAAATATGATATCATCTACTACACTTGCACACATAAGAGATCATCATTATCCTCTTTATGAATAAAGTAGGATCGATTTTTCCTCTTGTGTATCCATGTTGAATCAAGTGTTGAGATAATGTCTCATACCAAATTCTAGAGCTTGATGTAGGCCATATAAAGCTTTGCTACGCTTATACACTCGATGTGGAAATTCTGCATCCTCAAGCCGGGGTTGCTTCACAACACATCATCAGTGATTGGACCATACAAGAATGCACCTTTGACGTCCATTTGATACACCTTGAATTTCATGAATGATGCATAAGCCAGGAAAACACGAATAGATTCGAGTCTTGCAACTGGGCAAATACTTCATCATAGTCAATTCCTTCTTCCTGTGTGTATCCTTGTGCAACAAGTCTTGCTTTATCTTATAACAATGCCACGATCATCAGTTTTATTCTGAACAACCATTTGTGCCTATGGCATTTTCTCCTTCAGTAATTCCACTAACTTCCACACTTCCTATTTCGAAATTGAAGAAGTTCTTCTTGCATAGCTTAAATCCAACCATTGTCCTGTAATGCCTGGTGACATTTTTAGGAACAATCTGAGAAAGGAAACAAGAGTATAAACAAACATTTGCATGTTCAGATTTACTCCTAGTAGTTCTTTCATTCAGAGGACCAATAATCTGTGATGTTGGATGGTTCTTGTGAACGAGATGTCGGAATCTCAGTTCCTGAACATTAACATCCAGATTAGTTTGGTTCAAATTGGAGAGCTGTTGCAATAAGGAAGAAGAATGTGGAGTGAAATTTGGAACTTGAGTTGGTGAATTGAGAAGTAATCCAAGTTACTATGATCAATTGCATCTTCAGAAATGGAAGAAACATTGTCATTAAATTGGATTGTTGAATCCTTGACAAATGAAAAAAATGGATAATCTAGGCGAGCATCATCTGAATCATCAGAATTGAATCATCACTAAAGATCCAAGATCTCTCTGATTCTTGTACCTGAAAATCATCAAATTGATTAAACAAGTGAGATGAAATGAGTTTGACAAAGAACTATATCAAAACCATGCAGGACCATTTGAAACTGATGGAAAAGAATTTCCAGAATTTAACGTTGAATGTTTCATTAATAGTATTTGTCTAGAGTTATAAACTCGATAGGCTTTTGAAAATGATGAATATCCAACGAAAATCCATGATCAGCTTTTCTTCAAATTTTCCTAAAGATCACTTAAGTTTAAAATCATAACGGACAGCCAAATGATTTAAAAAATTTATGTTTGGTTCCTGTCAAACATAATCATATGGAGTTTCTTTTATCTTTAACAAGTAAGATTCTATTCTGAACAAAACATGCTGTGATATCGCTTCGTCCAGAAAGTGATTGAATTTTAGCATCAGCTAACATAGATCGGGCAGCTTCAATCAGAGTTCGGTTTTTCCTTTCAGCAACTCCATTTTGTTGTGAGTTCTGGGAGCACTGAACTGATGAACTATCCTTTTTCTGCACAAAACAAATCAATATTAGCATTTTAAATTCAGTTCCATTATCACTTCTTATTATCTTACTTTTTGTTCAAGATGATTTTCAACTTGTTAATGAAATCTTTTAGAAGATCAGCAGTTTCAGATTTAGCTTGAGAAAGAAAACCCAAAAATCTTGTATAATCATCTATGATGACTAAACAATATGATTTTCTACCAATACTCCTAACATTAGTTGTCCAAAAAGGTCCATATGTAACATCTGGAGTGGTTGGGTTTGAGTTTATCAGTTTGGACTATAAGATGCTCTATGTGTTTCCCTTCAGACATGCTGAGCAATGATCAGTTGTTGAAAACTTCTTGGAAGGAAGTCCAATAACATGATTTCTGCTACAAGCTTGTTCATGTTTTTGAAGTGGAATGACCAAGACGTCTATCCAAAGCTGGCTTTCATCATTTGAAGCTTTAGCAATCAGGCAAGTAGTTTCAGTTGCAGGATCCACTTGAGACATATCCAGTTTGTATACATCTCTGTCTCGAGCAGCTTTAACTATCACCCCAGTCATTGCTAATCTTAAACCTGGTTTCAAGACATAACAGTGAGATTCATCAAAAAACAGAATAAGATTTGTCACAAATTTGGGATACACCTAGAAGATTAAAGTTCAACTGTGAGCAAAAGTTGACTTTATCAAAACTGATAATCCCATTGGACACTGTTCCCTCTCCTGTTATCTTTCCACCTGCATCACCTCCAAAAGCAACATGAGTACCATCCTTTAACTTTAAGTCTTTCAACAAGGCTTGATTGCCTGTCATATGCCGGCTACACCCACTGTCAACATACCATGAGTGATTGGTCTCCGCGGGTGTACCTGCAGTCACAAACATTTAGGTGAGTTAGTAACCCGAGCCGAGATGGTCTTGGGCTTGCCAAACTTGTCAACAATTGTAAATTGTTTAAATGAAGTTTGTTGAATGAAGGTTTCATTTTCTTTGAATTTTATCATGTTCAAATCCTTTTTGAGAAACCAACTGATTATCTCTTTGAGATTTGATTTCAAAGCATTATTAAGAAATCTTGAACTCTTGTATGAATCATTTGAGAATGATCCTTGGTTATTCTCACAGATCGAGGAATAAACTTTTCTTGATGGTATTGCTGTGATTTGACAAAATATGAATTGTTTCTTCTGAAAGATCTCAAACCCAAGGAAGATTGTTGTTATGAAAATTTAAATCCAATTTTTTGATTTCTTATAAATTGTGGATTTACAAAGCCTTGATTATTAAATTCCTTCCTTGAAGAGTTCTTCCTGAAGTAACAAACATTGGTATTGTGATTTCTTTCATCACACAAGGCACAGTATTGTTAAAATAACACTCAGCTGTGGTGTGATTTGTCATATCACATATGTAGCAATACTTGTTAAAGTAACATTCTGAAATGTCATGATTGTACATGTCACAGATATCACAATACTTTTCAGAATGTTTAAACAACATTTTATAACCCTTGATGTTGAAGCAACATTTGATTCTTGTTTGAATTTTGGGTTAGGCAATTTAATTTGTTGTTTAATTGGGTGAATTTGGTCTTTTGATCTTTAGGATTTTTCTTTTGAACTTGAACAAAATACTTTGACTCCTTTGATTCAAATCTTTTATACACAGCGGAAGTCTTATGATCTGAACTTGTTCTCAGATCAGAGTTAGATTTGATCTTAGGTGTAGTTGTTATTTTTGTGTTTGTGTTCAAGTCAAAAGTTCCTGCAGACACAAACTTCACAGGTTTAATTTGAGTATTGTTCTGTGACTGATTAATTAATTCTGTTTTCTTTGCTTTTGCAGCTTTTCTTCGTCTTTGATTTCTCAATCTTGATGAAGTTTTCTTGCTTTGAAGTTTAGTTGAATCTTGAGAAGATTCCTTTTGACACTCTTCTATTTCAGTTACTTCATTAGAACTTGAATCATCAGACATATTATTATCTGTTTAGCTTCTTCACATTTTCCTTAAGTTTGTTATTGAATTCAGTAGATTTTCACTCATTTGTTCACTTTGTTCAATAACAGTTTCACCTTTGGTACAAACAGCTTCTTTTGTTTTTGTTGAGGTTCATATGATTTGACTTTGATTGGATGACCATTTTTGATCTTGTCTAAGTCAGTTTCTTCATAAACTTCAACATTTTTCTTTTTAAAGTTCTTTTGATCTTGAAATTCTTTCAGTTTAGCTTTGTTTTCCGGTGAATGATCATGTGTATTGAAATTCTCTGGTAATGTTTTAGAGATTGATTCAGGCATAGGCTCATGTGTGAATCCTAGTCCTGTTTTATCTTTGTCATTTCTTCCATTCACCAGTTGCTCAACAATTTTCTTTGAGCTTTTAACTTTGGCTAAATCTATTTGAGTTGCTGCATGTGCCAATTTTTCTTGTTCAAGTGTTTTGTTCATCTCTTCAAGTTGGTTTCTTTGCAAGTTCAAGTTCTTTAATAGTTTTGTTCCATGAAGCTTGAAGAGATTATTTTTTCATCAGCAATTTTGTGATCTGATTTTAGTTTATTGTGCCTTGATTCTTCTTGTTTGAGCTTGTCACAAATTTTGAATGAATATGTTCTGTAGTGTTCAACTAGCTCAAAACATGCTTTTGTGCACATTTTCTCTCTCACGTCTGCTGGTATTTCAGGATATGAGTTTGAAGATTCAGTATCATCAGAGTTGACAACCTTTGGTTGTTCTGATTGAGCCATAAGAGCAACTTCTTCAGTAGTATCTTTTGGGTCTGATTGTCGCTCCAATCATACTCTTCTTCTTGATCTGATTCATCATATTTAGGATCTTTAATTTCAGACCAGTCTTCATCATCAACTTCAGCAACTAATGCCAGATTAGCAGTGAGATCAGCAGTAAATTGCTCTGCATATGCACTCCAGTCAAACCATCTTTGATGTTTACAACCAGTGCCTTCTTAGTTTCCTCACTTTTCTTCTCTTCTTTGAGTTCTGGCATTGGTAGACTTTGGTATGGCTTTTGAAAAGTCTTGTTTGACTGTTGCTGATACTTCTTGACCCTTTGAGTTGCCTTGATTATTTCCTCCTTGGTTTCTTGGAGCTTTACATTCTCTTGAAAAATGACCATAGCTGTTACAGTTAAAGCATCTTGATTTTGATTTATCAAACCCAACAGTTTTGTTTGCACTGGGTTTGTAATTTCTGTTAGAATAGGAATGCTTTTGTGTTCTGTATGCTATCATGACCATTTGCCAGTTAAGATCCATTTCTTCTACATCATCTGGATCCATTTCAAACAAATCTTGTAAAACTAGCTCCATTTGAGTTAGATGACTGCCTTGATAAGCTTGAAAGCTTGCCATGAAAGCAGTGAAAGCAGTTTTTGACTCTTCATCTTGTAAAAGAATGTTGATCACATCTTTCACTTTACTTGGATTGGGAGAGTTTGAGGAAGATGGCATCTCAGTTAAAGGTTTAGGCATTTGAGCTTTAGGTGAAGACTGTGGTTGTGGTTGAGTGGAGTAAGCAGGTGTACTGGTGAAGAATCCTGCTCCCACAAACAGATCACCTTCATCTTCAGAAGTTGATTGGTCTTTAGCCAGAAATGCATTCTCTACAGTATTTGCTGGTGAAGCAACATACTTATACTGAGTTGTTGATGCATGTCTATCATTATTTCTTGAGCTCTCATCAATCTCTACCGATTCAATTTTAGCAATGAGTAGATCAAGATCCATTGAAACTTCTCAGTATATTTTAGTAAAGTGACAGTTTTGTTTCAAGAAGATGGTAGTGCATTCAGAAGTCTGTTGTTTAGGTCCTCAAGATCATTCTTGATTCCCAAATTAGACATTTCTATGATTAATTGCACAAACCTATTCATCATTTGATTTATTGTTTCTCCTGAGATGTTGTAACACCCGTAATTTCTTTTAAAGAAGTAAAGAATTAAAATAGAAAGAGAAAGGAAGAAAACGGAAGTCAATTAAAGTTAAAGGGTAAAAAGTGCCAAAAGGACAAAAGAAAATAAAAGTTGGTGAATAAAGAGGTATGGCCGCCCATTTTGGCCTGTCAAACACTCTCATTCGTTTTTTTAGAAAGAGAAACAGCAGAGGCTTCGGTTCTAGAGAGAGAAAGAAGAAGAAATCTAATTCAAGGTAAGAATTAGTATTTTTAAGTTGTGTTTGAGCTAAGAAACCGAGAAATGCATGTTCTTATGTGTATGTGTGTTCGGGTTTGTGTGTTTTAGACACATCTAGGCTTCGAATCCTTTGGAAAAGCTCGAGCAGAAGAGCTTGAACTTGAAGGGCAGCTAAGGTGAGTTCTAGACCCCTTTTTACTGATTTTTAAACGTTTTGGGGCTGGAAATGCATAGATATATGTTTTTATAAAAATTTGGGTTGATACCCGTATGAGATGATTGTATGTATGTTTATGTTTATATTAGATTTATGTCTAGAATTATGTGCATATGTTTAGAACTAGGCATTATGATGTTTTGTACTTGGATTATGAATTAGACACATGAATATGTTGCTGATATGTCTGAAATTGGGACTTAGAATAATTAAGAAAAAGTTGATGAGTCCACCAGTGCTCATACGACCAACAGTGTGGTCATATGACCAGGATTTTCTAAGTGTTGAGACCACTAGTGCTCATATGACCAACAGTGGTCGTATGATCAAGATTTTCTAAGTGTTGAAAAGTCCCACAAGATTCATACGACCAACAGTGGTCGTATGACATATGTAAAATTTTCTAAGTATGAGACCCACAGGACTCATACGACCAACAGTGGTCGTATGACTATGAGAAATTTTCTAAGTATGGACTCATACGACCAACAGTGGTCGTATGATCCAAATATGTTCCCAAGTCCAGGGATGGTACGACCACCAGTGGTCATACGACCAACAGTGCGGTCGTATGACCAGTTGTTAAATCTAAGTGTTAAGTGAAAAGTCCAGCAGTGCTCATACGGCTAATAGTGCTCATACGCCCAGAGGGCTTATACGCCCAACAGGGCTAAAACGCCTAGATTACTTAGAAATTTTCAGGAATTTCTAGTAAGCCCGAAGTTCGAGGTTTTGACCAGGGTTGACTAGGGTTAATAAATGAAATGATGATGTCTCATGCATATAATGATGAGTATGATGTATGATAATGAATGATGAGTATGTATGTTCCTTATGATTGCGTATGTTTGTCTTTCCGAAACTTTACGTAACGAGAAATGAACTATGAAGTATTATGTATCGTAAAGTGAAGATATGAAAGAGGAACATGATGACGAATGCATGTATTAACGAATGAACGAAAAGAAGAATGATGATGAATACATGCATTAATGAACGAACGATTATGTCTTGCAAGCATTGAATAACGCGATTGGTCCTTCTTTGTGATTGACCATGGTCATGGTACCTCTACCGCTTACCTCTAGTACCGTGGCATACGATTTTCCGTCACATGTTGACTACGGCCCGGTAGCTAATACGTTCGGGGTAGCGTATGGTATTGGTACAATTTACCTTTCAGTGCATGCAAGTAAGTATGAACTAATAAAGTATTATGTCGTAAAGCGAAAGATAATAGGGAGATGTTACCCATTTCGATGGGGGTGTAGTTACCCACTTCGGTGGGGGTGTAGTTACCCACTTCGGTGGGGGTGATGTTACCATTTCGATGGGGGTGTAGTTACCCACTTCGATGGGGTGTAGTTACCCACTTCGGTGGGGTGATGTTACCATTTCGATGGGGTGTAGTTACCACTTCGGTGGGGGTGTAGTTACCCACTTCGGTGGGGGTGTAGTTACCCACTTCGGTGGGGGGGTGATGTTACCATTTCGATGGGGGTGTAGTTACCCACTTCGGTGGGGGTGTAGTTACCCACTTCGGTGGGGGTGATGTTACCCATTTTGATGGGGGTGTAGTTACCCACTTCGGTGGGGGGTGTAGTTACCCACTTCGGTGGGGGTGATGTTACCCATTTCGATATGGGTGTTGTTACCCAGTTATGTTAACTGCGGGGGTGTGGCACGAGGCCAAACATAGTTATGAGGTGAGCGACTTTGTGTTGCAACATACTCGGATGGAGTTCAATCTCTGTGATTGACTCGTATGGGATCTTTGTCGCATATCTCGGTGCTGTGCTAGTCTTCGGACATAAGTCGGGGATATTGCATGAGACAGATCTAGATGAGAATGAGGAATATGAAAGAAAGTCTTGCATGGCCTAGGGGTAACCGCATGTCGGTCTATGGACTGAGAGCCATAGGGGCACCAGGTGTCGGTCTATGGACTGAGAGCCATAGGGGCACCAGTAGGTTAGAGTATGTCCTGTCGGCTCATGGGTATGAACCATGAGGGCAGAGATGAGAGGTGACCCTTAGAAAATTTACATGCTTAACGAATGAAAGTTAAAGAACGAACGATTGAAGGTAATGAACGTACTAATAAATGAAATGAACGTGAGAATGAACGTAATGTACGTAAGGACGAATGTAACGAACGTATGAATGAAAGTAGGAAACACACGAACGAAAGAAAAGCGTAAAGAGAGAAGTGAATGTTAATGATGAACGGTACACGAACAAAAGCTAATAAACGAACGATGAAGATAACAATAATATTATCTATGTGCACGTATGTTGTATGATCGTATGTATGTAAGAATGGTTTTGACGGTAAGTAAAGTATGTTTTAATACAAAACTAGAACTCACTCAGCAACGCTGACGTTTTATGTATTTTCCAGTTGGCAGGAATGTTGCTGAGGATGGCACAGCGGCGACTACTCAGTTGTTGAGGCTGGCACCCGTATTTTGACATGTCATTGTATTTTGAAATGAAAAAGAATGTTGCAAAGTTATGAAATGACATGTTCTAATTATTAATAGAAGTTTTAAATTCCGCTGCAAACTAAATGTATGTTTAACATGTTCTATGTGCAATGAATGACCAACTGTGAGGTGCCCGGGAATGGGGCCTTACAAGTTGGTATCAGAGCCGAAGTTTAAGTGAATTGGGTAAAATTTTTCAGAATAAACCTTAACTTAAACTGAGAATGGGACGAAAAGGGAAGGGATGCCAAACTGAGTAGCTGCGTGCCATCAGGTATTTCTTAGAGTTAACCGGTATTGTGTGCGCATGTTATGTGTTATGTGTTACTGTTAGATTTAGATGCTGATATAGTCAGGACAGGTAATGCTTGGGGTGTGAAGAGTAGAGTAAGTGGCTAATTACAACTGATCACCGTAATTAGGGACTTACTATACTTGACATGAACTGAGCTATTCCCTTGAATGACCGTGTAGTGTTTAAATCTTTCAGTGTAAGTTAGAGAATGGCCGGTAGCAGACCTTCTAAGGCTTCCCATGGTGGAGGTAGTGGCGGACATGGTGTTGAACCACGAGTCACGAGAGCCGATCTAGAGTGGAACAGGTGGTTCACAAGGAGCCCGAAAACCTCAACGGGAGGTGGTGATGAGAGTGCTAACTTGAGAGCCTCGGTGAAAGAGGCGGTAGTTGAAGAAGTGCACCAGGTGATGCAGACGATCTTACCATCTGTAATGACCGAAGTCATAAAGGCAGTACGCGAGGATGATAGACGAGGAGGAATCGATCCTCCGGTAGACAGCAACAGACAGAGCAGAGAGCAGAAACGATATTGTCCGATGATGAGGATGAGGAAGAAGAGGAAGCGCCTGCGCCGGTGGCGGCACGAGGCTGTAACTATGGGGCGTTTCAACGATGTAAGCCCCGACCTTTGACGGTAATGGCAATGCTACTGCCGCTCATCGTTGGGTCAGAGAGATGGAAGCGGTACTGGAAATCAGTGAGTGCCGGGAAGATCAGAAAGTTAAGTTTGCCACTCATTCTTTCGTGGACTCAGCGTTGTGTTGGTGGGACAATATCGTTCAAGCTGAGGGTAGTCGGGCTATCGGAAGAATGAGATGGTCAGAGTGAAAAGGCTGGTGATTGAGGAGTTCTGTCCTCGCCGTGAAATGGACAAAGTTGAAAGGGAGCTCCTGCAATTGGAAGCGGGGACGATGACACATCAGCAGTACACCACTAAATTCAACGAGTTGACACGACTGGTGCGGATCAGGTGACACCTCTTTCGCGGAAAATCAAGAGGTATGTTCAGGGCTTGCCGGCGGATATCCGTAGGCACATGATCGCTGCCCGACCAAGCACGTTCAGGTCGGCGGTAGATCTAGCGGGAAGGTTATACGACGAGCGGGAGGCGATGGCGATGAAGGGCGAAGCGGGGGTGCGAGCCTATGTTAAGAAGGGGAAAGGAAGGCGAGATAGTGATGGCGGAGTGGTGACTGAAGGTAAGACGATGAGGATCGATGATCGGGAGAGGATAATAAGGAAGGGTGAGGTGTGCAAGAAGTGTGGACACAAGCACCCGGGGAATGTAGACTGGGGACCAATGTCTATTCCGTTGTGGTAGGGCCGGACATGTGGCGAAGAACTGCGGTATGGGGAGGTGTTATTCTTGTGGGGAGGAAGGTCACAGGGCAGGGATTGTAAGGAGCAAGGGCGGAAGGTTCGGGAGTGAAGGAGGCTGGGAGAGAGGGAGGAGAAGGACGGAAGGCAAACGCGTAGTACCTACACGATGACGCGGGAGGAGGCTAGGGTGAGCCCCGATGTTACGTCAGGTATGTTTCTAGTCAATTAACCTTTAGCCTTTGTGTAGTTTGATTATGGCACTGGTTTCATTCCTGCTGCCTTCGTGATAAGTTGCATATTAGGAATAGAAAGAATCGAAGTCATTCGACTTAGGAGCTACTATAGGGAAGCCAACTAGATTACCCAGTGCGCTAACGGACCCCGCAATAGAATTGAGAGAGAGCGCTTGTTTTTCTGTCAAACCATCCCTGATAGACGTAGGGGGATAGACGTACACCTCCGGGTGAATCGAATAGTAGCTATGAGGCGAGCACCAAGCGCTGCAAAAGAGATGGATTGATTGGTGGTGCCCGATAAAAGTTCGGTGCCGATCTGCGACAATGGATATGATGAAGGCTTCTCCGTGAAGGATGTACGACGATCGGAAGAGAACGGAAACAAAAGGAGAAGGAACATCAATGAGCCCTTCGATGTAGAGAATACTATTAGTGGATTCACTAGGTTATCTGATGCCCTAGAGGATTGCGTGATGCAATTAAGAGAGTTATGTCACCCGTTGTCTAAGGAACAATTTCAGCCTTTGAGTGGTTCATTGAACGGCAACGTACGATAGTTTCGACGTTGTAGCAAACAAGTAGAATGGGAGGTTGGAAGTAAAGGAAAGAGCTAAATTTAGATTAAGCCACCAAATAAGCCGAATTGTCTTTCTTGTCAGTGTTGGGTTGCCAAAGGGTCATTACTCATACGTAAAAAAAAAAAAAAAAAAAAAAAAAAAAAAAAAAAAAAAAAAAAAAAAAAAAAAAACATCAAATAAGGGGCTAGCAACTATACGCAAGTTGATGGCCGTGTGTTTCAAAGCATGAAAGCTGAAGGTTCTCAGTGATGCTCTGAAGCTCAATGATTATGACGCCGAGACTTTGCTCGGATATTGTGATGATTCTTCTAATCGTAGTGACCGCACTTTACGTGGCATGCTTGAGGTTGCAGGTGCTGGTCAAATAATCATGATCAGTAGGCGGGTTGCCAATGCAGAATAGTCAAAGACAGACCAGAAATCAAATGTTGATAAACGATGTAGAGCGATTGAATTCCGGATGAGAGACTGGAAGAAGAGGTGAGACAGTACTGCTCACAAGGGTTTGAAGAATAACAGGTTTCGGGGACGAAACCTATATAAGGGGGGTGGACTTGTAACACCCGTAATTTCTTTTAAAGAAGTAAAAGAATAAAATAGAAAGAGAAAGGAAGAAAACGGAAGTCAATTTAAAGTTTAAAGGGTAAAAAGTGCCAAAAGGACAAAAGAAAATAAAAGTTGGTGAATAAAGAGGTATGGCCGCCATTTTGGCCTGTCAAACACTCTCATTCGTTTTTTTAGAAAGAGAAACAGCAGAGGCTTCGGTTCTAGAAGAGAAAAGAAGAAGAAATCTAATTCAGGTAAGAATAGTATTTTTAAGTTGTGTTTGAGCTAAGAAACCGAGAAATGCATGTTCTTATGTGTATGTGTGTTCGGGTTTGTGTGTTTAGACACATCTAGGCTTCGAATCCTTTGGAAAAGCTCGAGCAGAAGAGCTTGAACTTGAAGGGCAGCTAAGGTGAGTTCTAGACCCCTTTTTAACTGATTTTTAAACAACGTTTTGGGGCTGGAAATGCATAGATATATGTTTTTATAAAAATTTGGGTTGATACCCGTATGAGATGATTGTATGTATGTTTATGTTTATGTTAGATTTATGTCTAGAATTATGTGCATATGTTTAGAACTAGGCATTATGTGTTTTGTACTGGATTATGAATTAGACACATGAATATGTTGCTGATATGTCTGAAATTGGGACTTAGAATAATTAAGAAAAAGTTGATGAGTCCACCAGTGCTCATACGACCAACAGTGTGGTCATATGACCAGGATTTTCTAAGTGTTGAGACCACTAGTGCTCATATGACCAACAGTGGTCGTATGATCAAGATTTCTAAGTGTTGAAAAGTCCCACAAGATTCATACGACCAACAGTGGTCGTATGACATATGTAAAATTTTCTAAGTATGAGACCCACAGGACTCATACGACCAATAGGGTCGTATGACTATGAGAAATTTTCTAAGTATGGACTCATACGACCAACAGTGGTCGTATGATCCAAATATGTTCCCAAGTCCAGGGATGGTACGACCACCAGTGGTCATACGACCAACAGTGCGGTCGTATGACCAGTTGTTAAATCTAAGTGTTAAGTGAAAAGTCCAGCAGTGCTCATACGGCTAATAGTGCTCATACGCCCAGAGGGCTTATACGCCCAACAGGGCTAAAACGCCTAGATTACTTAGAAATTTTCAGGAATTTCTAGTAAGCCCGAAGTTCGAGGTTTTGACCAGGGTTGACTAGGGTTAATAAATGATGATGTCTCATGCATATAATGATGAGTATGATTAACCCTTATTTATTACTAATATTATTATTAGTATATTATTGTTGACAATATTATTAGAATATTGTTAAGTATGGTATGATGATGAATGTATGATAATGAATGATGAGTATGTATGTTCCTTATGAATTGCGTATGTTTGTCTTTCCGAAACTTTACGAATAACGAGAAATGAACTAATGAAGTATTATGTATCGTAAGTGAAAGATAATGAAAGAGGAACATGATGACGAATGCATGTATTAACGAATGAACGAAAAGAAGAATGATGATGAATACATGCATTAATGAACGAACGAATTATGTCTTGCAAGCATTGATATAACGCGATTGGTCCTTCTTTGTGATTGACCATGGTCATGGTACCTCTAACGCTTACCTCTAGTACCGTGGCATACGATTTTCCGTCACATGTTGACTACGGCCCGGTAGCTAATAACGTTCGGGGTGTAGCGTATGGTATTGGTACAATTTACCTTTCAGTGCGTGCAAGTAAGTATGAACTAATAAAGTATTATGTCGTAAAGCGAAAGATAATAAGGGAGATGTTACCCATTTCGATGGGGGTGTAGTTACCCACTTCGGTGGGGGTGTAGTTACCCACTTCGGTGGGGGGTGATGTTACCCATTTCGATGGGGGTGTAGTTACCCACTTCGATGGGGGTGTAGTTACCCACTTTGGTGGGGGTGATGTTACCCATTTCGATGGGGGTGTAGTTACCCACTTCGGTGGGGGTGTAGTTACCCACTCGGTGGGGGTGTAGTTACCCACTTCGGTGGGGGTGATGTTACCCATTTCGATGGGGGTGTAGTTACCCACTTCGGTGGGGGTGTAGTTACCCACTTCGGGGGGGTGATGTTACCCATTTCGATGGGGGTGTAGTTACCCACTTCGGTGGGGGTGTAGTTACCCACTTCGGTGGGGGTGATGTTACCCATTTCGATAGGGGTGTTGTTACCCGAGTTATGTTAACTGCGGGGGTGTGGCACGAGGCCAAACATAGTTATGAGGTGAGCGACTTTGTGTTGCAACATACTCGGATGGAGTTCAATCTCTGTGATTGACTCGTATGGGATCTTTGTCGCATATCCGGTGCCGTGCTAGTCTTCGGACATAAGTCGGGGATATTGCATGAGACAAGATCTAGATGAGAATGAGGAATATGAAAGAAAGTCTTGCATGGTCTAGGGGTAACCGCGTGTCGGTCTATGGACTGAGAGCCATAGGGGAACCAGGTGTCGGTCTATGGATGAGAGCCATAGGGGCACCAGTAGGTTAGAGTATGTCCTGTCGGCTCATGGGTATGAACCATGAGGGCAGAGATGAGAGGTGACCCTTAGAAAATTTACATGCTTAACGAATGAAAGTTAAAGAACGAACGATTGAAGGTAATGAACGTACTAATAAATGAAATGAACGTGAGAATGAACGTAATGTACGTAAGGACGAATGTAACGAACGTATGAATGAAAGTAGGAAAACGCACGAACGAAAGAAAGCGTAAAGAGAGAAGTGAATGTTAATGATGAACGGTACACGAACAAAAGCTAATAAACGAACGATGAAGATAATAATATATTATCTACGTGCACGTATGTTGTATGATCGTATGTATGTAAGAATGGTTTTGACGGTAAGTAAAGTATGTTTTAATACAAAACTAGAACTCACTCAGCAACGCTGACGTTTTATGTATTTTCCAGTGGCAGGAATGTTGCTGAGGATGGCACAGGGCGACTACTCAGTTGTTGAGGCTGGCACCCGTATTTTGACATGTCATTGTATTTTGAAATGAAAAAGAATGTTGCAAAGTTATGAAATGACATGTTCAAATTATTAATAGAAGTTTAAATTCCGCTGCAAACTAAATGTATGTTTAACATGTTCTATGTGCAATGAATGACCAACTGTGAGGTGCCGGGAATGGGGCCTTACAGATGTGCTCAAATAGTTCCAATTGCCTTTTCAGTTTTTGCTTTTTCAGATCTTGGATTTCTTTCCCTCCTTCACATATGATCTTCAGAGCTTTATACATGTATATCCAGTTTGGTAGTTTTCAAGTCTGGATAATACTTCCAAAGGTAACCCTTTGCACATGAGAGAATAGGCTTTAACATCATTTTTCACCCTCTTTAAGTCTTCTCCATGTAGGTTATCTTCTGGATATGGCTCTTGTGTATCTTTTGTATACACAAATCCTCTGTCTGGACCATCAGTAGTCACAGGAATGTATGGTCCCTTTTCAATTGATTTCCACAGATCTGTGTCTATGGAATTCAAATGATGTTTCAGTCTAAGAGACCAGTTTTAAAATCAGCTCTGTTTTAAGTTTTGGAACTCTGTTCTCAGAATCTTCTAATTTCATCATTTTATATTTTTGTTGTTTTTCTAAGCTTTTATATTAAGAAAACGACTTAAAAAAATATTTTTGTATTTTTGAAATTTTATGAAAAATTTCCAAGTGTCAAGGCTGATATGTCCGAACAGTGGTTATACGTCTCAACAGTGTTAAAACGTCTCAACAGTGTAAAACGACCAGCTGATATGTCTAAGGGAATGCCTTAGAAAATTTCCAATCGCACAGTGGTTGTATGTCCACACAGTAGTGATACGACCACACAGTGTGATATGTGAGACTAGAGGTAATACGACTCCACAGTGGTAATATGACTAGAGGTAATACGACTACACAGTGTCCACAGTGATGTCTTACACACCTTACCACACAGTGGTAGTATGTCCACGTGGTACCACAGTGGTAACGACTACACAGTTGTAGTATGTCCAACGAGTACCACAGTGGTAATACGACCAGGCGTTAAACGACTGAACAGTTGAGAAACGACTTAACAGTTCTCAAACGACCAAACACTGGGCTGATTTAAGTGTTTTTCAGCCCTAATACGACACATTCATCAAATTCTTATGAATTTAACGAACTCAGAAATCTCAAAATCCTTCAATTGTCGATGAATTGAGCTGAAATTTCACACTAGTCATGATTATACCGATAATCAATCCTATAACCTCAATTTCAGTAATTATCAACGGATTTTGATGAAGTTTGGAGATTCAATGTCGAACAATTCGAACTGTTTTTCACTAATTCACTCGATTTTTATGAGATAAACTGCAATTTATGATTCAAAACATGTTTCAAATGATGAAACACAGCTTCGATTCACAATATTTCACTTGAATTGTCAATTGATTACAGATTTCAGTGGATTTTTGAAGTTTCTATCTTCGACAGAACCTTCAAAAACACTCAACCGAAAGCTCTTATACCAATTGATAGGATCAATTAGAGCAATCTGTATCAATTATATGAACAATTCAAAGCAAAATACAATCTATTGTAATCAAATCATGCACAATCAACAAAATTCATATTTCGTTGAAAGCAAAGACGATTACAAATGATAGAGAGCAGTTATCATAAAAACACAACTCCTTCAATCTATACTACGTCTAAGCTTTTATCCTAGAACCTAAGGAACTAATTTTACACAAAAGTCCCTACACTAGTATAAATACAAAATAGACACTAAACAATAAAGACTAAATGTTAATCTTTTAAGGGACCTAACATACCCATAGTTATTCGAAGAGTGACGGGTTTCGGGGACGAAACATCTTTAAGGGGGTGGACTTTTAACACCCGAAATTTTGTTGGTTATAAGAAAAAAAGAAATGAGGAAAAGAAAACAAAAGTGTTTAGAAAGAAAAGAAAAGAGGCCTAAGTGGAGGGCTAAAATATTAAAAGGAAAAAATAATATTATCCTTGTGTTTAAAGTGGTCATGGCCGCCCACTTCTCTGTTACATCAACTGCTCGGCATTTTTAGAGAGAGAAAGGAGAAGATCTTTGGCTTTAGAGAGAGAAATCAGCTGAAATTGGCCTTAGTAAAAATTTTAGCATAAGTGGTTCGTTTTTTTATGATTTTGGACTAAGAAACTGATTTTCACATGTTCTTATGCGTGTGTATGTGTTCAGATGGGCGTTTCTGACATATCTAGGTGTTTGAAAACTTTGAAAGTTCGACTTCAAAGAAGTTGAGCTTGGAAGCAGCCTAGGTGAGTTTCTAGATATGACCTTTCGGGTTTTTTTTGTTAAATAAAAATTAACGCCGTTATATTCTTGTAAGGCCCCCTTCCCGGGCACCTCACAGTTGGTCATTCATAGCATAAAACATACATAATATAACTTTAAGCAGCGGAATTAAGTTTAACAAAAACCATCCATTCATTTAAAACACTGTTTAAGAAATACATTTTAGTTCACAAGTCACAAAATATTTAATTGAATGAATTACAAAACAACAGTATCATCAAAACACAATGGATGTCAGTCTTGCCCGCCAAGTAGCCACCCCGTGTGCCATCCTCAGCAACCTGTCACCTGCCAACTGGAAAATACATAAAAGTCAGCGTTGCTGAGTGAGTTCTAGTTTATAGTTAAAATACTTTACTTTTCGTTCAAAAACCGTTCCTCATTTTCACAGGTGATCATACATCGTACGTACACATAGGTAATACTTTCATTATCTTCATCATCGTTCAATTCGTAATTTTATCATTCCTCTTCAATTAAACTGTGAGTCTGTTGCAACACCAAGTCGCTCACCTCTAAGTCAATCACCAAGATTGACCTACATACTGTGAGTCTGTTGTGACACCAAGTCACTCACCTCTAAGCCAATCACAAAGATTGACCTACATTCCTGTGAGTCTGTTGTGACACCAAGTCACTCACCTCTATATCAATCTCAAGGATTGATCCTGTGTGCATCCTTCGGGGTAGCGAACCCGCATCACAGTTGAGCTAACACCTGCCAGGGGTGTGCACCTCCATTCATTTGCTTGCAAGACTTTCGTTCATTCGTTCACGTTCCATTCCTCTTTATCATTAATCTTTCACTTTATTAATGATAATAATTCTTGATCATGATCATTCCACATAGAAACATACAGTAATATTATTAATAAGCATATTAATAATAATAATACTAATAATATTATAAATAATATTATTCGTAATCTTAATAATATCCCTAATCATAATATTAATTATAATATTAAGAAAAGGATATTATTGCATTCAAACATCATCATTCACATTCAATAACGTCCTAGTCAACATACAGGTGAAACCTACTGCACAAACTCCAAGGGAAACATGTTAAAAAGTCTAAGTATTTTGGGCGTATGAGCCCTGTTCTAGGCGTTTCACCACTGTCGGACACATCAGCTACACTTAGAAAATTTTCAGGCTCTGGGCGTATGAGCACTGCTGGGCGTATGACCCCTGTTGGTCGTATTACCCTGTTGGTCGTACCATCCCGTACTTAGAAAATATTTTTCTGGTCATACGACCAGAATTCAGACTTTTCACCCCTTACTTAGTTTTTCAGACTCATGGGTACTGTGGGACTCATGAGTCCTGTTGGACTTATAAGTCCCCATACTTAGCAAATTTTCAGACTTATGAGTCTTGTCGTTTTAGAACTATTGGACACATTACCTGCTTAGACTCATGACCATACTTAGAATATTTCTAAGGCATGTCCCCGGGCGTATAAGCACTATTGGACTCTTCAACCTACACTTAGATAATTATTTGGTCATACGACCACCCTGTTGGGCGTATTAGCAACCTGGACATGTATCTAATTCATATTCCAAATACCACACATCAAAATGCCTAGTTCTAAGCATGCACACATGGTTTCCAGGCATAAACTTAACATAAACTTAAACCTACGTTCACCCCAAACATATTCTATAGATGTACACATACACATATTATACGGGTATTATACCCACTTCATAAAAACTACTTACATGCATTTTCCAGCCCCAAAACACTTAAAAACGAGTAAAAAGGGGTCTAGAAACTCACCTTAGTTTGTCTTCAGGTTTTGATATCTCTTTCTTGAACTTCTCAGTTGTTTCTAACACCTAAAACACACACACATACCACTGAACACACAAAACACATTTATAAGCACACATACGGTTCTAGAATCATCTAAAACTTCAAGAACTCGAGATTTCTTACCAAAAACTTCTAGTTTTCAGATTCTTCTTCAAAAATCCCGAGAATTCTCTTCTTTTGTGCTTTCTCTCTCTAAAAATATCGAATGATAGGAAATGCGGGCAACATGGGCGGCCTTGCCTCCCTTTTTGTACAATATAAATATAATCTTTGCCCATTTGGCACTTTTGGCCCCTCCTCTTTAGTTGACTTTTTATTTCCTTTCCTTTTCTTTTTTTTTCTTTTACTCTTTCATTCCTTGCTAAAAAATACGGGTGTTACAAGTCCGCCCCCCTTATATAGGTTTCGTCCCCGAAACCTGTTATTCCTCAAACAGCTGTGGGTAGTGCTGTCTCATTTCTTCTTCAGTCTCCCACGTAGACTCGGATCCCTTCCTGTGCTTCCACTGTACACGCACAAGAGGAACCACTTTATTCCTCAACCTCTTCTCCTTACGATCAATGATTGCCACTGGTTGCTCCACGTAGTTGAGCCGCTCATCCACCTCGATATCCTCCAGTGGTACAACCATGTCTTCATCAGCTAAGCACTTTCTCAGATGAGATACATGGAATGTGGGATGAATTCCACTTAACTCATCCGGCAGCTCAAGTCGATAGGCCACCTCTCCTACTCGTGCGATAATTCGGAAAGGTCCTATATATCTCGGGCTTAGCTTACCTCGTTTCCTGAATCTAATAATTCCTTTCCAAGGTGAGACCTTCAACATGACTCGGTCACCAACCTTGAACTCTATCGGTCTTCGCCTCTTGTCAGCATACGACTTTTGCCTATCTTTCGCCGCCTTCATGAAGGCCTTGATCTTTTCCAACTTCTCAGTCGTAGCTTCGACCACCTCAACACCTCCTAACTCTTTCTGCCCAATGTCTCCCCAGCATACGGGCGTCCTACATCTCCTACCGTATAGCATCTCGTAAGGTGGCATGCCAATGCTGGCATGATAACTATTGTTGTACGAGAATTCTGCTAACGGCAGGTGATTGTCCCAACTTCCTCCAAAATCGATCACGCACGCCCGAAGCATGTCCTCGAGTGTTTGGATCGTCCTCTCAGACTGACCGTCTGTCTGAGGGTGATATGCTGTACTAATGTGTAGTCTCGTCCCCATTGCATCGTGAAATCTCTTCCAAAACTTAGAGGTAAACCGGGTGTCGCGATCAGACACAATAGACACCGGTACACCATGACGAGCTACAATTTCTTTGATGAACAGATCCGCCAATCTTTCAGATGAGTACGTTTCGCGGATCGGTAGGAAGTGGGCACTCTTTGTCAAGCGGTCAACTATCACCCATATGGCATCATACCCTTTTGGGGTACGTGGTAACTTCGTGATGAAATCCATGGTGATGTGTTCCCACTTCCACTCGAGTATATCCAACGGTTGGATCTTCCCGTAGGGCTTCTGGTGTTCTGCCTTCACTTGTAAGCAAGTCAAGCACTTACTTACGTACTCCACTACGTCGCGTTTCATACCCGACCACCAATAGTCTTTCTTCATATCGTGGTACATTTTGGTAGCACCGGGGTGAATGGAGTATCGGGTCTTATGGGCCTCGTCCAAAGTTCTACCACGTAGATCCCCGTATCGAGGAATCCACATTCGTACAAATCGAGTCTTAACACCAAGAGTGTTCTCACCCAATTCCGTAACTAGACCTCTCATCCTTTCGGAGTTAAGACGATCTTCTTTCAAAGCCTCGTCTTGAAACTCCTTAACCTGAGTCATTACATCTGAGGTCATAATTAGCTGATATGCCTTTACCCGGATCGGCTCAGGCCTTTCTTTGCGGCTAAGGGCATCGGCCACCACGTTGGCCTTGCCCGGATGGTAATGGATTTCGCAGTCATAATCCTTTATGAGCTCCAACCATCGCCTTTGCCTCATGTTTAAATCTTTCTGCTCGAAGAAATACTTCAAGCTTTTGTGGTCTGTGAAGATAGTGCACTTCGTCCCGTATAGATAGTGCCGCCATATCTTCAACGCAAAAACCACCGCAGCTAGTTCTAGATCGTGTGTGGGATAGTTGACTTCGTGGGTTTTCAGTTGTCGGGATGCGTAGGCTATTGCCCTTCCACGTTGCATCAACACGCAACCTAGCCCAGAATAAGATGCATCCGAATAGACCACCAAGTCTTCATTTCCCTCGGGCAATGTCAAGACAGGAGCTTGTGTCAGTCTCGTTTTCAATTCCTCGAAAGCATCCTCCTGTTCTCGACCCCACACGAACTTTACATCCTTGCGAGTCAATTTTGTCAAAGGTGAGGCTATCTTGGAGAAGTCTTGAATAAATCTCCTATAGTAGCCCGCCAACCCCAAGAAGCTACGAATCTCGGATGGCGTCTTTGGTGATTTCCATTGCATCACAGCCTCAACCTTTGTTGGGTCCACCATGATTCCCTCTGCATTTACCACGTGACCCAGAAATTGCACCTCGCGTAGCCAGAAGGCACATTTGGAGAACTTAGCATACAGTTTCTCCCTTCTCAAAGTCTCCAACACTTCCTGAATGTGACCTGCATGCTCTTCTTCGCTCCTCGAATAAATCAGGATATCATTGATGAACACAATCACTGATTTATCTAACATTGGCCGGCACACTCGGTTCATCAAATCCATAAAAGCAGCTGGCGCGTTGGTCAAACCAAATGACATAACGAGAAACTCATAGTGCCCATAACGCGTACGAAAAGCTGTTTTAGGAATGTCCTGCTCCTTCACCTTCAACTGGTGGTAGCCAGATCGAAGATCTATCCTCGAGAACCAACTGGCACCTGGAGCTGGTCGAACAAGTCGTCAATCCTCGGTAACGGATACCGATTCTTTACCGTTAGCTTGTTCAACTCACGATAGTCGATACACATTCTCATGCTACCGTCCTTCTTCTTCACAAACAAGACCGGAGCACCCCAAGGAGAGATACTCGGTCTAATAAAGCCCTTGTCAAGCAACTCCTGCAGTTGCTCCATCAACTCTTTCATCTCCGTCGGAGCCAAGCGATACGCTGCTTTTGCGACAGGTTAAGCACCGGTATCAGGTCGATCTGGAATTCGATCTCTCGGTCAGGTGGCAATCCCGATAAGTCTTCGGGAAACACGTCCGGAAAGTCACGCACAACTGGTACATCAGATAGTTGTGGTGTTGGCGTCTCTACATTCTTTACATAACATAAGTAGGCGCTACATCGCGCCTCATACACTTTCCCGCCACCGCCATCGAGATCACCTTCGGAATCGTCGTAACCTGATCGCCATATATTGTCACCGGACTTCCGTCAGTCGCCGTCAGCCTAATCATCTTCTTTCGGCACACGATATTCGCGTCGTAGGTTGCTAACCAATCATCCCTAACACTACATCAAATCCTCCTAGGGGCATCACATGTAATTTGGCAGCAAACCTATGGCCTTCTAACTCTATGGTACAGTCCTCTATCACATCAGTAACTCTAGTGGACTTACCAATAGCGGTTTCTACATCAAAGGGCTCATCAATGCATTTACTACTAGCAGACAATTTAACACAGAAAGTAGCAGAAATGAAACTCCTACTAGCACCAGAATCAAATATCACAGAAGCAAGAGTTTGATTTACTAGAAACGTACCTGACACAACATCGGGGTCCGTCCTAGCCTCCTCTCTGGTCATGGTAAAAGCTCTGGCGCTCGCCTTCTGCCCTTCAGTCCCGGCCGTCTTCTTTGCCCTGGAACTCTCCACCCTCTGCTTCCTGCAGTCTTTGCTCATATGGCCCGCCTCGCCACAGTTATAACACCTCAGCTCCTTACAGTCTTTCAAGATGTGGCCCGGCTTTCCGCACTTGAAACACACGTTGAGTCCCGATTTGCACTCACCCGTATGCTCCTTCCCGCACTTGCCACACCTTTTGGGCCTCGAGCTTGATGACCCCACCCTACGGTCATCCATTCTCATCCTTTTGTTGTTCGGGGTAAAGCCACCACGCCCGAACTGCTTCCCATTCCAGTTTCGGTCACCGTCACCAGCCTTCTTCACCTTCGCATCTGCTACCTCCCTCTCATCGTAGAGTCTTCCAGCCAAATCCACTGCCGACCTAAACGTGCTTGGCCGAGCAGCAATCAAGTGCCTACGAATGTCGGCTGGTAGTCCCTGAATGTACCGGTTAATCTTTCGGGACACCGGCGTCACTTGATCCGGCACCAGCCTCGCCATCTCATTGAATTTGGCAGTGTACTGCTGGTGGGTCATGGTTCCCGCTTCGAGTTGTAGGAACTCCCTCTCAATCTTATCGAGTTCCCTGTGAGGACAAAATTCCTCAATTACCAGCTTCTTCAACTCGGACCACTTCATCTTGCTTATGGCCCTGCTGCCCTCAGCCTGGACAATATTGTCCCACCAACATAGGGCTGAGTCAGTAAAGGAGTGGGTGGCAAACTTCACCTTCTGATCTTCCCGGCACTCACTGATCTCGTGTACCGCCTCCATCTCCCTTACCCACCGATGGGCAGCCGCAGCATTGCCATTTCCATCAAAAGTCGGGGGCCTGCACCTCTGGAATGCCCCGTAATTGCATCTCTTGGTTGTCACCCCTACCACATCATCTTCCTCTTCATCAGATACTACTATCTCTGGATCTGGTCGTTCCTCTCCTCCCTTGCTTTCCTTCCCAGTTGACCCTCTCCTATCCTCCTTCTCCTTCCTTTCCTCATTCCTCAAAGCACGAATAACATCAGTCACCACAGATGGCATAACTGCCTGCAGGACTTAGTGTACCTCATCAGCAATCGCCTCCCTAGCTGAGGCATTCAGGCTCGCATTCTCGGTTTCTTCATTCCGGTTAGGAACCTCAGGGTTCACAGGAGTCGTCTCAAGAGCTTTAGTACTGTTCCTAGTCGTACGCGGACGACCTCTACCTCTAGCAGCCTTAGAAGGTTTCTTCCCAGCCATTTTCCTATGCACTATAAGATTCAAACACTAAAACAGTCATTCAAGGAACAGCTCAGTTTATGTCAAGTATAGTAAGTCCCTAATTACAGTGGGCCAGTTGTGATTAGCCACTTACTTTACTCTTCACACCCCAAGCACTTCCTATCCTGACTACATCAACATCTAAATCTACTAAGAACACATAAATCACATAGCACACGCACATAATACTTAACTCTTAAGAAAACAATACCTGATGGCACATGGCTACTCGGGCTGACATCCCTCTTTCCGTCCCATTCTCAGTTTAAGTTAAGGTTTATTTTGAAAAATTTTACCCATTTCACTTAAACTTTAGCTCTGATACCAACTTGTAAGGCCCCCTTCCCGGGCACCTCACAGTTGGTCATTCGTAGCATAAAACATACATAATATAATTTAAGCAGCGGAATTAAGTTTAACAAAAACCATCCATTCATTTAAAACACTGTTGTTAAGAAATACATTTTAGTTCACAAGTCACAAAATATTTAATTGAATGAATTACAAAACAACAGTGTCGTCAAAACACAATGGATGTCAGTCTTGCCCGCCAAGTAGCCACCCCCGTGTGCCATCCTCAGCAACCTGTCACCTACCAACTGGAAAATACATAAAAGTCAGCGTTGCTGAGTGAGTTCTAGTTTTATAGTTAAAATACTTTACTTTTCGTTCAAAAACCGTTCCTCATTTTCACAGGTGATCATACATCGTACGTACACATAGGTAATACTTTCATTATCTTCATCATCGTTCAATTCGTACTTTTATCATTCCTCTTCAATTAAACTGTGAGTCTGTTGCAACACCAAGTCACTCACCTCTAAGTCAATCACCAAGATTGACCTACATACTGTGAGTCTGTTGTGACACCAAGTCACTCACCTCTAAGCCAATCACAAAGATTGACCTACATTCCTATGAGTCTGTTGTGACACCAAGTCACTCACCTCTATATCAATCTCAAGGATTGATCCTGTGTGCATCCTTCGGGGTAGCGAACCCGCATCACAGTTGAGCTAACACCTGCCAGGGGTGTGCACCTCCATTCATTTGCTTGCAAGACTTTCGTTCATTCGTTCACGTTCCATTCCTCTTTATCATTAATCTTTCACTTTATTAATGATAATAATTCTTGATCATGATCATTCCACATAGAAACATACAGTATTATTATTAATAAGCATATTAATAATAATAATACTAATAATATTGTAAATAATATTATTCGTAATCTTAATAATATCCCTAATCATAATATTAATTATAATATTAAGAAAAGGATATTATTGCATTCAAACATCATCATTCACATTCAATAACATCCTAGTCAACATACAGGTGAAACCCTACTGCACAAACTCCAAGGGAAACATGTTAAAAAGTCTAAGTATTTTGGGCGTATGAGCCTGTTCTAGGCGTTTCACCACTGTCGGACACATCAGCTACACTTAGAAAATTTTCAGGCTCTGGGCGTATGAGCACTGCTGGGCGTATGACCCCTGTTGGTCGTATTACCCTGTTGGTCGTACCATCCCGTACTTAGAAAATATTTTCTGGTCATACGACCAGAATTCAGACTTTTCACCCCTTACTTAGTTTTTCAGACTCATGGGTACTGTGGGACTCATGAGTCCTGTTGGACTTATAAGTCCCCATACTTAGCAAATTTTCAGACTTATGAGTCTGGTCGTTTTAGAACTATTGGACACATTACCTGCTTAGACTCATGACCATACTTAGAATATTTCTAAGGCATGTCGGCGGGCGTATAAGCACTATTGGACTCTTCAACCTACACTTAGAATAATTATTTGGTCATACGACCACCCTGTTGGGCGTATTAGCAACCTGGACATGTATCTAATTCATATTCCAAATACCACACATCAAAATGGCTAGTTCTAAGCATGCACACATGGTTTCCAGGCATAAACTTAACATAAACTTAAACCTACGTTCACCCAAAACATATTCTATAGATGTACACATACACATATTATACGGGTATTATACCCACTTCATAAAAACCTACTTACATGCATTTTCCAGCCCCAAAACACTTAAAAACGAGTAAAAAGGGGTCTAGAAACTCACCTTAGTTTGTCTTTGGGTTTTGATATCTCTTCCTTGAACTTCTCAGTTGTTTCTAACACCTAAAACACACACACACATACCACTGAACACACAAAACACATTTATAAGCACACATACGGTTCTAGAATCATCTAAAACTCCAAGAACTCGAGATTTCTTACCAAAAACTTCTAGTTTTCAGATTCTTCTTCAAAAATCCCGAGAATTCTCTGCTTTTGTGCTTTCTCTCTCTAAAATATCGAATGATAGGAATGCAGGCAACATGGGCGGCCTTGCCTCCCTTTTGTACAAAATAAATATAATCTTTGCCCATTTGGCACTTTTGGCCCCTCCTCTTTAGTTGACTTTTTATTTCCTTTCCTTTCTTTTTTTTTCTTTTACTCTTTCATTCCTTGCTAAAAAAATACTTGTAAGGCCCCTCCTCTTTAGTTGACTTTTTATTTCCTTTCCTTTTCTTTTTTTTTCTTTTACTCTTTCATTCCTTGCTAAAAAAATACGGGTGTTACAATTCTTGATAGGACCATTTTTGTCATTAATGAAACTATGTGGGTTACTTATGCTTGTTCCTTTGTGTTACAGCAATTCCTTATGTTAGTGCTTCTTTAAAGATTGACATTTTGTCTTTATGTGTATTTTTGTCTTTTGTAGTAGAATAGGGACTAGTTTTGTAATTAGTTAATTCCTTCTTGTGTTTATTGATAGTATTTATAGCATAGACTAGTGTAGGTTTAGAGCGAAATCTGATTACACTCTTTGTAATCTTTTTTGCTCTATATCAATAAACTCATTGAATTTTTGTTGATATTGTGCTTTGATTTAATTACTTTGATTGTTTTTTCATTGAATTGTTGCTAATATCATCACAGATCTATACATTTGATCCTATCAAATGGTATCAGAGCTGTTGGTTGAGTGATTTGAGTTTTGTCGAACTTTGAAAACTCAAAATTTACTTAATTCTGTGATTGATTAGCAATTCAATTGAAATATTGTGGTTTTCAGTTGTGTTTAGTTATCATAAACATGAATTGAACCACAATTAGCAGTCGAATTCATCAAATTTCAGAGAATTAGTTGAAATTTGGTTCGAAAAGTGTTCAACTTTGTTGAACTGCATTTTGCAAGATTCACTGATTGTTTGTTGATAATCAAGGAGATTGAACATAGAAGATTGTTAATCGGCATTAAATCTACTTAATTGGAAGAATTCAATCCAATACATCAACTTTGATCGATTTTAGAAAAATTGAGTTCGTTACATTCATAAGAACATGGTGAATGTGATGCATGGGGGTTGAGGAGTAAAAGAAACGTCTGAACAGTTGCAAAACGTCTGAACAGTTGTCAGACGTCTGGAAGTTTCAACCGTCCAAACAGTTATGAAGTGTCTAAACAGTTATGAACCGCCTAGAATTACTTTAGCTCAAACAGTGTGAAAATTTTTCTAAGGCAATCCCTTAGTCGGTTCTAGTGCAAACTCAGAAGTTTCTCAACTGTAGAGACGTTTCCTTACTGTTCAGGCGCATCTTCACTTAATACTTAGAAAAAAAAATTTATAAAATAAAAAATTTAAAAATTAGAAAACTAAAAATCAACAAAAAATATAAAGATGGTGAAATCAGAAGATTCAGAAAATAGAGTTCCTAAACTGAAAAATAGCTGATTTCAAAAATGGTCACTTAGACTAAAACACCATTTGAAAAAAGTCAAGAATGATATTAAAGCATACTCCATGATGTGTAAAGGACTACCTTTGGAAGTTCTTGCAAGGCTAGATGGATATCAGACTGGATATACCATGTATAAAGCCTTAAAGACCATATGTGAAGGAGGAAAAGAGATCTAAAACCTCAAGAAACAAAAGCTGAAAAGGCAACTAGAACTGTTTCAACATTTGTCTGGTGAAACAGTAAACCAGATGATGAACAGATTTGTTCAGCTTACTACTAAAATGTTAACAGCTGGAATCATGCCTGATCTTGAAGATCTAAATATTAGACTACTCAATGCTTTACCCTCCTCATGAAAACAAACTGTAACTTTGCTAAAGGATACTGAGAAGTTTCCAATGGATTTAGATTTGCTCATTGCCAAGATAGAGTCTGTTGAAATTGATGAAAGCTCAAGGAACAATGACAGAGCAGCATCAATGTCACAATATCAGTTTGTTGCTTCTCCAGCAAACTCTGTTGAGAATGCTTTCATGGCAAAAAGTGAGAAGGTTCCAGAAAAAGAAGGAGACTTATTTGTTGGAGCAGGATTCCTTACTGATTCATCATTTACTAGTGTGCCTGCTTATACCTCACAGTCTCATCCTCAATCTCCTCCTAAATCTTAGAGTACAAAAGTTCAAATAGAAACTGCATCGATTACCTCTGCTAAATCTAGCAAAGTTAAAGATGTGATAAACATCCTATTAGAGGATGAAGAGTCTAAAACTGCTTTATTGCTTTTATGGCTAGTTTCAAGCATATCAGGGTAGCCATTAACTCAATTAGATCTTGTTTTGCAGATTTTGTTCAAGATGGATCCTGAAGATGTTGAAGAGATGGACTTGAATTGGCAGATGGTGATGATTGCATACAGAACACAAAACACTCTTATGTCAACAGGAAGTACAAGCCCAGTGCTAACAAGACTGTTGGATTTGACAAGTCTAAGTCAAGGTGTTTTAACTGTAATAGTTACGGACATTTCCCAAGAGAATGCAAAGGTCCAAGGAATAATGGAGGAAATACACAATCAAGTTCTGGCAATCAAAGGTTTTAACAAGCTCAGAAGACTTTCGAAAAGCCTTATCAAAGTCTTCCTATGCCTGAGCTTAAAGAGGAATCAAAACCAGCTGAAGAGCCAAAGAAAGCTCTTGTAGTCGGCATTAAAGATGGTTATGATTGGAGTGCATATTGTAACACCTCTGAAATCTAGCCCATTTAGAAAGATTAATGTATTATAGGAACCAATAAAGGTCCGGATTGATCTGGGCTTACCAAAGAAAACTTGTAAAACGAAACTAGCCTTTTGGGCCCAATAAGCCCAATAAGGGCCCGAACATACAAACAAGGCCCATTTAAGGCCCAAATGCATGTTTACGAACCAACTGAAGGAGAAACCAAGAAACAAAGGATTCTTATGTGATTTGAAACAACTATGGAAAAGATCCAAACTAAAAACAGATACAGAACTCATACCGGGTAAAATCTGGCAATTTACCGCGTACTACGTCTGAATTTCCATCAGAAATTACTATAAGGGCTTGTCATCCAATCTAAATCATTGTTAATCTCAACTAATACCATAAATAAGGCTCTCTAAAAGATTTTTCATCAACCAAGCATAATCAACAGAAATTCGTAAGCGAAATGCGAAAACCGGTTTTCACCGGCATGAAACTGACGTCTGTTATGACGACCGAGTCTCGTAACTCCGTAAATATTCGTCTAACCATTGTTTATTATCATAACATATTAAATTGGTGAGTGAAACGTTGTCTGGAATAAATGCGTTCCGAAACGCGACCGTAACGCGAACTAGGTTACGATCAGGTCAAAACCCGGGAATTTGTCAAGGGGCTTTAACGCGACTAACATAGGAAGTTAACGAACAATAAATCGTTTAATACTTAATTGTATATATTTTGGTACCAAAATGGTAATATTAACGCTCATTTGATAAAAAGCGCGTAAAACCGCGTAACGTGCTTAATACGCGATAGTTTACAACTCGTTTAATGTTTCGGCATGTTCTAAATATGATAAAATTAATAATCTCGGATATTTTTGACATTTTGCATAATTGAATCTAACGAGAAGCAAAATCTACAACGTTACGTGAAGACTAAGTCGAACGCGTTACGAACCGACCCTATTGCGAACCCATTCACTTAACCTACTATATAAACAAACATTATTGCAATTTAGGGTTTTAAAACCCAAAAATCAGAGAGAGAGATCGGGAGGTAGCCGCGAACCCCCTCTCCCCCTTTCTTTGAACTCCGGCCGACCACCGGTCGCCGGTGAACTCCTCCGGCGAGTGCCGGCGTGGAACCACCCCCCTCCGACGACTCCCCTCGATGGACCGAGCACTGTGGTGGCCTCAATATCTCGTGAAACGCAACCTAGTGACACGAATCGAAGGCAAAATGGCGGTTGCAGGTCGGGACCTCGAATGTCTCTGCGGTGATCGAGATGGTGATGATTGTGACCGTGGCTGGGCGATAAGGTTGGTATCGAAGGCTATTGGAGCTGGCGACTCAGATCTGTGGTTATCGCCGGCAGCGGGGTCGGTCGCGGTTGTCACGGCTGTGGCTATCGTGGTTGTCGAGGACGACCGCCGCTATGGTCATGATGGTGATGATGGGGTTCCGATGACCGGGCTGCATGCGGTTAGGGTTGGTGATGGTTGTGTCGACAGCAGTGGGGGGTCGGCGCCCCTGTTGGTGACCGAGGATGGTGACCCAATGGTGGTTGTTGATTGGGTGATGGTTGCAAAACAATATAGATGGTAAGGTAAGCTGGGTTTGTGGTTGTGCCATTGTCGGTTATGGCTGTTTTTGTTGAGATTGTGTTTGTGTTATGGCTGCATGTCAGTGGTGTCAACAGCAGTTGGGTCGGAGTTACTGTTTGTAGTCGATAGTGGTTAGGATGGTAACTGTGTTTTGTTGTGGTTGGTGATGCTGCCTGTGAGGGTGGTGGTGTTAACTGTCGGTTGTGTGTTGGTGACCGATAGGTGATTGTGGTAGTGGTTGTCGGGTTTCGATGGTGAGGAAGGCGGCTGTAGTGATGGTGGCGGTATTGGTTAGGGTTTAGGCCACCTAAGGCAGTGGTGATGATGATTGATGGTGGTTTGTGGTGGTTGTTACTGTTCAAGGTGAATTACAACAGTACGATGTTATTTTGGGGTTGCATGTTGGGTTCTAGACTAGATCCATAGGATTTGGTTATGTTGATGGTAGTGTACTAGTGTGCATGTCGACTGTGGTCGTGTTATTGTTGGTTGTGGATAATGATTATGGCTCCGATGGGTTAGTGGTGGTCGATGTCGATAGTCATGGTATGGCTGTGATGGTGGTTGTGGTTACGTAGGCTGACAAAGTGGTTGTCTTGATAATGGTTGTGGTATTGGTTGATAGATGGTGATAAGTGGATTTTGGGTGTGGTTGTCGGTGAGGATTCTAGCCAACTAGGAGGTTCTAGCAATGACAAAGTGGTTCATGGTGGACAGTGGCTGCATATGGTGAATGGTGATGGTTAAACCTTGGTCAAAGCTGGTCAAACATAGTCAACGGGCAGTCAACGGAACGAGAACGCAATTAAATCCCGTCGTAAACGAGTGGGTTAGAATACATAACCGAGTGGAAGGTAATATCGCACGCGCAACGCATTGAAATTGAATTATAAATTGCATACGTGTTATTTGAGCTCTAATTAATTAAAGGATTAAATTATAAAATACGTGAATTATAAACGAAAATAAACGTCACTTGTTATAAATGTTTGATTTAAATGGATGGTTTGGATCCGAGATTTAAACAACAACGCTAGCTAATAGAAACCAACCTAGATAAGATATATGAAACATTATTTTTGAGAAATGGTTATAACATGTCATAGACGATACAAACAAGCTTATATCTTGTAACATATAATCATACAAGACTTAGAGATGTAATTCATACAAATAACGATTGTACATTTGTATATTTATGCAATGAATATTTAGGTTAACCGACATCTACACGTTTTATTTAAGATAAAAGACCTAAAACACTATAATGATCTATCATCTTGTCATTATTAGTAATTGGCCACCTCATTGTTATTGACATAAATATTAATTGTAACACTCTTTATACAAATTATCCTCAATCAAGATAACAAATACGATATAAACACGAGCTTTATAAACATCGTTTGAAACGTTATATATTACTTACATTATTAATTCAAGTTATTTACAAAGATTTGGAATCCATTATATGAATTGATTTTTCGATATTCTTCATACTAAGACACAATTCTTGATTAAATGCACAAATCAACCTAATGTACACGAATCAACTCATGACACTTAACAAATACACAAGAAGCTAAGATACATTAAGGATATTAATCACCAACTTAAATTTAACTAAAGATCTCAACTGCACGCATGTAATAACATCGTGCTAATTATAAACGTGGATCTTATATGTTTTAGTTAAGATTGCTTTGTTGGTGATCATCACTTTTCCTTATCAAGCTCTGAAATTATATAAGGATACCAGGTGAGTTCTCGTGTCCCCCTTTTTCTACTTTTGTTTTGGGGATGAAGCATGCTCCTTTAAACTAAATTCTTATGTGTGATACTGTATACAGTTTTGCATGATCTTTTGTTCTATGAACTATGATTGTGCTTACTTGATGCTTGTATGTGGGACTTTTTGGATACCTGCTGATACTTTAGTCATAATCATTAATTCTTTTGTGAACCGCTTGTTCTTACGTGAAGATCTATTTGGGGAATCCCCCACGCATAGTGGCTCCCACCACAGGGAGGTACCCCACTGAGATCCTGAGGGGTCATTTGTGGCATGTAACAGGTTTTGAATAAGATACTATGGTGAACCATCCTAGCAGGAATGGTTCACTGTTCTGAGGCTTGGTTCCTCCCCTACGGGGGATATCCGGTTAAACACAAGTTTAGAAGAGGCCAACCGGGGACCAAGTGCAGGGTTGATTGTGATACCCCACGATGACTGATACTATGATGATGCTTTTAAAATCGAATGAGATTTTATAAACTATCACACTAGACTCTAAAACCTTTACTGTGGACTCTTGTAGTTCCTTTTAAATTGTTTTGAAACTTTAACCACTTGAACTCACCAACTTTATGTTGACACAATTCTTTTTGAGCATGTCTTCAGGTACAGCTAGGGAGAATAGTTGAGCTATAGAAGATACCTAAATCCGAGGCAAGAAGTGAGGGTAGGTGTTGAAGGCAAAAGTCGAGCCTAGAAGCTTTAGTTACCGAGGCATCAAGAAACCTTTACCAAAAGATTGATCATAACACTTATAGACTGTAGATTTAGGCACCTTGTGAATTGAAACAAAGCCAATATTCTGATGTAAATGTTGAAAGTTGTATTGTATTAAACCATTTAGTTTCCGCTGCATTTTGGTTGTTGTTTACTAATCGTGACGTCCCGCCTCTCTGGGCCCGGGGTGTGACAGATTGGTATCAAAGCCAAAGGTTGTAGCGAAGTAGGTCTGCTTCGCGAGACCTAAACTACAACCATATGAACCTCATAGGACCACCTTAGTAAGAAGACTCTTCTAAGCTTTGCTGAACCAATGGTGTAGAAATAGGGGTTTGCTTTGCAATACCTAAGTTGTAACCATAAATAGGACCAGCCTAGTAGGTTGTTTCCACGATACAGTGATCCAAAGTTTGCAGCAAGAGTGGGTTCCCTTAAGAACTCCCGTCTTAACTTTTATACCTTAAGGATTACATATATCCCATTAAGAATTCCCTACTCTATAAGAAACCTTGATACATTAGGGTATTACCTATGATAGGTGCACCCGAGTAAACCATGAAGGTATGGAACCTCTTGGAGTTGACTCTTAGGACTACTAAATGTCAAGTACTAAGAATATTAGAAACCAACACTGTGCACATATACCAGGACTAAAATCATGGAGAGACACTTATCTGATTGCACAGTTGACTTTTGTCACTATATGAAACAACTGCTGTTAGCTATACACTTGATACGACTTATGTTGTTACCTGAGACAACTGTTATGCTGATACTTGTTTGAAACAATGATAGTTGCTATTATGCCTCATTTGTAAGATGATACATGTTGGAATTTAGTAATAAGATATTAACCATGATGCCTTTTGTTTGTTCTGCTCCCTAGGATAGCACGTACCTGAATGCTCATTTATTGCTTGATTTGCTTAAACTTACTTCGAAACAATTTCTGGGGTAACTTGAATGATTAGCAGAGTTGGAATCTAAGTGTGCTTAATTGCAGATGATGACTAAATGAGAATTATTAACTCCAGGACCTAAATACACAAAACTTGGAACTTATGATGGGAATGACTAGAATGATAGTGTAAGGTAAATTGACGATTACGGGTGCACACGTAATGGTGAATTTACAGGTACACTTGAATTCTGGTGGGCCCTGTCATGTAAACTAATATCAATGTAAAACACTTAAAGAACCAATAAATACTAGAATAAACACAGATATTTGGAATATATTCAATAATTTCAGGTTCAAAACTTTCATGCTGGGCGAAAACCATTTGACAATTGAAGAGCTACCAAGGACGATGTTGCAGTAACTATTCCTTTTCTTCTTCTCCTCTGTTCTTTTATTCTACTCTCCTCTTTTCTTTTATTCTACTCTCCTATTGGAATTATGATGATAAGACCATCAGACTCTGAAGATCATTAAATGATGTTCTCAAACTTAAATGGTCTCGTGCTGAGTATGGCACTCTACCTCGTTGTGCGTGTACTTTAGCCATACTATTTTTAGCGATGCCTGAAATTTCCTTCCTACCCAACATTGAATTCGTCAAAACATCCTCAAGATAATGGAAGACTCCCTAACAAGGCTAGTGCAACGGAGAACATACCACAGTAATAAATTTTCGAGAAACGCCTCTAGTGGTCAATGACATAGAAGACTTGTCATTTCTTTCTTTCTTAGTAGTTCACACTTCATAGGATCTTCTGGATTCTAGAATTCCTCTGATTATTTTCTCAAAGCCTTTGAGGAAGATGACTTCTCTCTATCTATTCATTCTAATGGAACCACGTAACTCAAAGGAATATTCTTAATATCAACTCTGATTGTGAGTGATAATCACCCTTCCAAATACTACGCTCGTGAAATCTTTCGTCACCTTAAACCGTTAGTCATTTAATGACAATCTTCACACGAAACTTAAATTGAACTATTTTGACCCTGCTTTTAACCGACCTTGTTGTTGGTAAATTTCTGAGCACCAGATTTCACAGGAAATGAATCCTCGTTCTAAAATCCAGATTCTTCGGAGATACAGATTCAAGTGCTAGAGATAATTACCGAGAAAAGCTAACCTTCGAGATTCAAGACAAAAATCTGAACTTACGACTTCTTTGGATACCCGATTTTTCCACTCACCCTCTGTTCTCGATTTATTCTCTTAACGAGTAGTGATATTCACCTTAAGCCCTATAGCATAACCCTCATCTTTGGAAACGCATGATAGTCGATACGGAAAAGTTTAAAACCTTGTAAGTTATCTCTACTCGGAGATCTCTACCATTTGGGTGATAAGTTCGTGATTCGAGCACGAAGATCTGAAGTAGAATACGATCTCGAACTATACGATCAGCTATTAGAATGGTAGTAACCTTCTTGTGCTAGCGAGCACCTTGATAAAGTCCTAAACTTGTTCAAGTCGATGCGGTCGATAATAATGAAGAATTCATGGGAAGAACACATGGTCGAACTTAAAGGATGGTATTGATTCAAAAGATGTACTAAGAAGCATAGAAGATCAGCTACAAGAAATCTCATGTGTTAAATCACTTGAGAGCCAACTACAACGAAGTGATAGACATGCAGCAGATTGTAGACAAAGAAAGTCGGTATAATCATCCCTGATCGTAATCGTTGGTGTTATTCCTCTCTAAATTTTCAAACCTCTCCTAAAATGATTCTCTAATACCTTACCCTAGAACGCTCCGTACCATCGGGAGTTCAAGCAAAAGTCTTACTCCCATATCTCGTCGGAACAATTGATATGATTATAAAGGATTGAAATCTAAACAAAGCTACTTGCTTCATAAATAGACCCTCTACAGGGCACAATTACCTTGTAGAATATAGACCGAGGAAGAGGTCATCTAAAAGGTTGACCTTAATTGGGAAGCATTATGAAGAAATTAGTGGGAACGTTTGCAGCAATTCTGTAGCTTAAGACAACAGTTGAGGTTGCTCTTAAGGAAATTGAGTCGGAGAATAGAAGTAAAATATGTAAATGGAGGTACTGGACTTGAAGCTTATATTAAGGAGCTGGTGGAAGGAAAGCAGATTCGATAGCTGTTAGATAAACAGTTCATAAGACCTAGTATGTCGTCTTGAGGAAACTTAATGCTCTTTGCGGAAGGAAAATAGGATGCTCCAGTTATGGATGGACTATTAAGAGTTAAATAAAGTCACCAAGGATAAGTGATATCGTCTTCCTAGAGATGATAACCTACTTAACCAATTTCAAGATGCTACCTAAATCTTAATTGTTATCAGTCGTGTTTATAAGGAAGACAACACGACACAAATAATAGTTTAAACTAGATATGACAAGTACGAAGGTTGTGGTCAAGCCCGTGTGGGAGGACCTACACATCTCATGTAATCAGGAGTCTCATGGATAAAATCTGTAAGACATAATTAGACATGTCTGTCATTTTGCCACTACTACTAAGCATGAAATTCAAGACAAATCGCTATAGTTTGAAGCTACAAAATTCCGGAAGAAGTAAAAACCCCATTGAGATGCGTCAATGCTTAGGGTTAGGTGAAAGTTGTAGCAGGATTAATAGAAATTTCATTCGTGTAACTATACGACTGGCATCATTATCCTTGAGAAAAGCGGAATTCGTTTGGGCGCGTATAAGAAAGTTACAGATGTGTGTTGATACAATAGTACAAGACAATTTTCTAGTCTCCCGATTGAAGCTGAGAAGATATATGGAGAGCTACATTAAGCATGAACTGGAAACTTCCGTAAAATAAAAGGATGCACCTGGACACATTATCGATGTGACACTACCCACTACACATCAGAATACTAGACCAAGCACAATAGGGTGATCGACAATCGGTAATGTCAACCGCGTTGGTAAGTGCGAATAGGAGGCCATCATCCGCATTGTCCTAAGACATCCGTATTACCAAATGCGAGAGAACAAGTATTGACTGCATTTGTATCTGCTTACCCTCGTCGACGAATGCAGATAGCCTATAGTTAAACATTCCTTCTGTTACCTACAACCGTATCATTTCTTGAACTTGTGATTCTACCAGCGTCAGTTCACGTGAATATGTATATATAGCACATCCTATTTCGGGAAACTCTTGTCATGCGTCAGATAAGATGAACGGATCTACTCGAAGACTGAGGTTCTGATATACAGAACCGTTCCGGAAAAGGATGCATACTAGAAGAAACACGTAGTGGAAGAAAGGACTTAACCCCTTAAGATGAAATCATAGAAGGAAGAGATTGAAGAAATTTTGGAAGGAAGTTGAGAACTAGAAAGTAGGCTTTGAAAGCCGAAGACCTTTGTGCATGAGCTAATCTCTCTATTCTTAGAAATCGTGAAAACTTCTTAGTCTTAGCTTCATAGAAATGATCGTGCGATGCCTAGATATTCATCTATACTCGTTGGGAAAACCCAAACCCTTCTCGATTGAAACCATTAATCTATTGTATCGCGACTATCCTGTCTAATTAATGGCATTCACGCTGATATCCTCTTCTTCCAATCGTTCTTAAGATTCTCAGTAAGGACGGTAACACCGTCGGGATTTTGGGAATCATCTCCTTGCTAGATCTATTTTGTAGGTCGGTGTATTGAACCACAGTGGAGAGTCTCTTCTTGTTAATTCTGTACGATTGTTAAATGATCTGATTGTAAAGCCAAGAACCTCCTCATAGTTTGACTCACTGATCCTGTCAAGCAATGGTTCTAACATTCGGATAGTTACTCCAATTCAAATCAAGCCTGATTATTTGACACCTGACCATCAACATTTGTCCTGGAATGCTCAACTAAATAACTCTAAATCCTCAAGATTCATACCATGAGTGTATCATACTTGGAAACAAATATTAACGATACTAAAATTTGGAGGGCGAAATTTCTAAAAGGAGGGGAGAATGTAACACCTCTGAAATCTAGCCCATTTAGAAAGCTTAATGTATTATAGGAACCAATAAAGGTCCGGATTGATCTGGGCTTACCAAAGAAAACTTGTAAAACGAAACTAGCATTTTGGGCCCAATAAGCCCAATAAGGGCCCGAACATACAAACAAGGCCCATTTAAGGCCCAAATGCACGTTTACGAACCAACTGAAGGAGAAACCAAGAAAAAAAGAATTCTTATGTGATTTGAAACAACTATGGAAAAGATTCAAACTGAAAACAGATTCAGAACTCATACCGGGTAAAATCCGGCAATTTACCGCGTACTACGTCTGAATTTCCATCAGAAATTACTATAAGGGCTTGTCATCCAATCTAAATCATTGTTAATCTCAACTAATACCATAAATAAGGCTCTCTAAAAGATTTTTCATCAACCAAGCATAATCAACAGAATTTCGTAAGCGAAATGCGAAAACCGATTTTCACCGGCATGAAACTGACGTCTGTTATGACGACCGAGTCTCGTAACTCCGTAAATATCGTCTAACCATTGTTTATTATCATAACATATTAAATTGGTGAGTGAAACGTTGTCTGGAATAAATGCGTTCCGAAACGCGACCGTGAAGCGAACCGGGTTACGATCAGGTCAAAACCCGGGAATTTATCAAGGGGCTTTAACGCGACTAACATAGAAAGTTAACGAACAATAAATCGTTTAATACTTAATTGTATATATTATAATACGAAAATGGTAATATTAACCCTCATTGATAAGAAGCGCGTAAAACCGCGTAACGTGCTTAATACGCGATAGTTTACAACTCGTTTAATGTTTCGGCATGTTCTAAATATGATAAAATTAATAATCTCGGAATATTTTTGACATTTTGCATAATTGAATCTAACGAGAAGCGAAATCTATAACGTTACGTGAAGACTAAGTCGAACGCGTTATGAACCGACCCTTTTGCGAACCCATTCACTTAACCTACTATATAAACAAACATTATTGCAATTTAGGGTTTTAAAACCCAAAATCAGAGAGAGAGATCGGGAGGTAGCCGCGAACCCCCTCTCCCCTTTCTTCGAACTCCGGCCAACCACCGGTCGCCGGTGAACTCCTCCGGCGAGTGCCGGCGTGGAACCACCCCCCTCCGACGACTCCCCTCGATGGACCGAGCACTGTGGTGGCCTCAATTTCTCGCGAAACGCAACCTAGTGACACGAATCGAAGGCAAAATGGCGGTTGCAGGTCGGGACCTTGAATGTCTCTGCGGTGATCGAGATGGTAATGATTGTGACCGTGGCTGGGCGATAAGGTTGGTATCGAAGGCTATTAGAGGTGGCGACTCAGATCTGTGGTTATCGCCGGCAGCGGGGTCGGTCGCGGTTGTCACGGCTGTGGCTATCGCGGTTGTCGAGGACGACCGCCGCTATGGTCATGATGGTGATGATGGGGTTCCGATAACCGGGCTGCATGTGGTTAGTGTGGTGATGGTTGTGTCGACAGCAGTGGGGGGTCGGCGCCCTGTTGGTGACCGAGGATGGTGACCCGATGGTGGTTGTTGATTGGGTGATGGTTGCAAAACAACATCGATGGTAAGGTAAGCTGGTTTGTGATTGTGCCATTATCGGTTATGGCTGTTTTTGTTGAGATTGTGTTTGTGTTATGGCTGCATGTCGTGGTGTCAACAGCAGTTGGGTCGGAGTTACTGTTTTTAGTTGATAGTGGTTAGGATGGTAACTGTGTTTTGTTGTAGTTGGTGATGCTGCCTGTGAGGGTGGTGGCGTTAACTGTCGGTTGTGTGTTGGTGACCGATAGGTGATTGTGGTAGTGGTTGTCGGGTTCCGATGGTGAGGAAGGCGGCTGTAGTGATGGTGGCGGTATTGGTTAGGGTTTAGGCCATCTAAGGCAGTGGTGATGATGATTGATGGTGGTTTGTGGTGGTTGTTACTGTTCAAGGTGAATGCAGCAGTACGATGTTATTTTGGGGTTGCATGTTGGGTTATAGACTAGATCCATAGGATTTGGTTATGTTGATAGTAGTGTACTTGTGCGCATGTCGACTGTGGTCGTGTTATTGTTGGTTGTGGATAATGATTATGGCTCCGATGGTTAGTGGTGGTCGATGTCGACAGTCATGGTATGGCTGTGATGGTGGTTGTGGTTACGTAGGCTGACAAAGTGGTTGTCTGATAATGGTTGTGGTATTGGTTGATAGATGGTGATAAGTGGATTTTGGGTGTGGTTGTCGGTGAGGATTCTAGCCAACTAGGAGGTTCTAGCAATGACAAAGTGGTTCATGGGGAAAGTGGCTGCATATGGTGAATGGTGATGGTTAAACCTTGGTCAAAGCTGGTCAAACATGGTCAACGGGCAGTCAACGGAACAAGAACGCAATTAAATTCCGTCGTAAACGAGTGGGTTAGAATACATAACCGAGTGGAAGGTAATATCGCACGCGCAACGCATAGAAATTTAATTATAAATTGCATACGTGTTATTTGAGCTCTAATTAATTAAAGGATTAAATTATAAAATACGTGAATTATAAACGAAAATGAACGTCACTTGTTATAAATGTTTGATTTAAATGGATGGTTTGGATCCGAGATTAAACAACAACGCTAGCTAATAGAAACCAACCTAGATAAGATATATGAAACATTATTTTGAGAAATGGTTATAACATGTCATAGACGATACAAACAAGCTTATATCTTGTAACATATAATCATACAAGACTTAGAGATGTAATTCATACAAATAACGATTGTACATTTGTATATTTATGCAATGAATATTTAGGTTAACCGACATCTACACGTTTTATTTAAGATAAAAGACCTAAAACACTATAATGATCTATCATCTTGTCATTATTAGTAATTGGCCACCTCATTGTTATTGACATAGATATTAATTGTAACACTCTTTATACAAATTATCCTCAATCAAGATAACAAATACGATATAAACACGAGATTTATAAACATCGTTTGAAACGTTATATCTTACTTACATTATTAATTCAAGTTATTTACAAAGATTTGGAATCCATGATATGAATTGATTTTTCGATATTCTTCATACTAAGACACAATTCTTGATTAAATGCACAAATCAACCTAATGTACACGAATCAACTCATGACACTTAACAAATACACAAGAAGCTAAGATACATTAAGGATATAATCACCAACTTAATTTAACTAAAGAGCTCAACTGCACGCATGTAATAACATCGTGCTAATTCTAAACGTGGATCTTATATGTTTTAGTTAGGATTGCTTTGTTGGTGATCATCACTTTTCCTTATCAAGCTCTGAAACTATATAAGGATACCAGGAGAGTTCTCGTGTCCCCCTTTTTCTACTTTTGTTTTGGGGATGAAGCATGCTCCTTTAAACTAAATTCTTATGTGTGATACTGTATACTGTTTGTATGATCTTTTGTTCTATGAACTATGATTGTGCTTACTTGATGCTTGTATGTGGGACTTTTTGGATACCTGCTGATACTTTAGTCATAATCATTAATTCTTTTGTGAACCGCTTATTCTTACGTGAATAGATCTATTTGGGGAATCCCCCACGCACAGTGGCTCCCGCCACAGGGAGGTACCCCACTGAGATCCTGAGGGGTCGTTTGTGGCATGTAACAGGTTTTGAATAAGATACTATGGTGAACCATCCTAGCAGGAATGGTTTACTGTTCTGAGGCTTGGTTCCTCCCCTACGGGGATATCCGGTTAAACACAAGTTTAGAAGAGGCCAACCGGGGACCAAGTGCAGGGTTGATGTGATACCCCACGATGACTGATACTATGATGTTGCTTTTAAATCGAATGAGATTTTATAAACTATCACACTAGACTCTAAAACCTTTACAGTGGACTCTTGTAGTTCCTTTTAAATTGTTTTGAAACTTTAACCACTTGAACTCACCAACTTTATGTTGACATAATTCTTTTTGAGCATGTCTTCAGGTACAGCTAGGGAGAATAGTTGAGCTATAGAAGATACCTAAATCCGAGGCAAGAAGTGAGGGTAGGTGTTGAAGACAAAAGTCGAGCCTAGAAGCTTTAGTTACCGAGGCATCAAGAAACCTTTACCAAAAGATTGATCATAACACTTATAGACTGTAGATTTAGGCACCTTGTGAATTGAAACAAAGCCAATATTCTGATGTAAATGTTGAAAGTTGTATTGTATTAAACCATTTAGTTTCCACTGCATTTTAGTTGTTGTTTACTAATCGTGACGTCCCGCCTCTCTGGGCCCGGGGTGTGACACATATGCTGAACAGTTCACTAATGATTTAACCTCTAGTTTGTCTCTTGTTGTAGAAATTCAGGGGGAGGACTGGTCAGAGAATTATGATCCAAATGTGGAAGGTGAGAATGAAGATGATAACTATGATTGGAGTGACAATCTTATCCTAAGGAGGATACAGATGAAGTCGCTTTAATGGCACAATCTGATCAACCCAAGGTTGACACTTCATCCTCAAAATCTAAAACCTCATCTCCAAAATTTCCTGAAATACCTTCTGAAGTGAGAGAAAAACTATGCATTAAATCATGCTTAGAACATGTTGAATATTATCGAAGCTATTCATACAAAATTTGTGAGAAATTGAAACAAGAAGAATCAATGCACAACAAATTAAAATCTGATCATAAAACAGCAGATCAAAGATCATCTCTCTTCAAATATCATGGAACAAAACAATAAAGGAATTAGAAATTGTTTCTAAACAATTGGAAGAGATGACCAAAATCTTGAATAGGAGAAGATAGCACATGCTCCTACACAAATTGATCTTGCTAAAATGAAAAGTTCAAAATTGATAGTTGAGAAACTGGTGAATGAGAGAAAAGATAATCAGAAAGCAGGTTTAGGATTCACTGATGAACCTATGCCTGAATCAATTACAAACAATTTACCAGAGAACTTTAATACTCATGACCATTCTCCTGAGAATAAGGCTATACTCAAAACCTTTCAAAACAAAAACAACAATTCTGAAGAAGAAAAAGATAATGTGAAAGTTTTGTTGAAAATGATCAAGAAAGATCAACAATGGTCATCCAATCAAGATAAAATCATATGAACGTAAACAGAGAAAAGAAAACACTTCTGATCAAATTCATTCTATATTAGAAGAAGGGAAAGTTAAAAGCAAAGATAAAACTAAACTTCAGGAAGGAACATCAGAAGATTCCAACTCTGTTAATCTAAAACAAAAAGTTAATGAATAAGATCTTCATCTAAAGATGTTCAATCTGAAATGAACCAAGTTCAAAAGAAAAAATTAAGAAAAGAAGAACACAATCATCAAAAACCAAAATTGAACAAAACAAATGTTCAGAGAATCTGAGTTATCCAACAAATCAGACAACTAAATACAAACCGATAAAATTTGTGTAAGCTGGTTTGTTAAACATGAACTCTCTTCATCATAACAATATAAGTCCAGTGAACAAATCTCACTCAGATCTGAAAACAGGTTCAGACTCTTAGACTTCCATTGTTACAAAAAGATTTGTTCCTAAGGAATTAAAGAAGGACGTTCATGATAAAAAGATGAAAAATAATTTGTCAAAAAAGCCAAAATTACAAAATCAGAAACAACAATTTAACTTTTTGACGCCAACATTTAAAAATGAATCACATATAGCGTCAACTTCAAAAGTTAACAAACAGTTGTTTAGAACTCCACAAAAGTACTGTGACATATGTGATATGAAAAATCACAATACTGCTGAGTGCTATTTCAACAAGTATTGTCCATATGTGACATGAGATATCATTCTACAGCAGATTGTTATTTAACAGATATTGTATTATTATGATGAGAAAACTCACAATCAAACATGAGCAAAGGTTATGTTAATCCTCAGTATATGAGAAATCAATCTGATTGATTTCAACAATTAACTAACCAACTCTCTTTAGGTCTGAGATCTTTTTAAAAGAACAATTTTATGAGGCCTAAACAAGTTGTGCAAGAAAACTTCATACAAGATCGGTGAGAATGACAAATAAAAATGTTGGTCATCAATACTCTTCAAAAATTGACTACACAAGTGGTATGAATACTCATAGAAATAATCCTAACAATGTTCATTACAAGATTGGTAAAGTCATCAAGAATAAACCTGATTTAAAATAATCTTCATTTAAAAACAATTTACCATTGTTGACAAATATGGAAAACCCAAGACCATCTTAGCTTGGGTAGATATCTCAACTAGTTCCTTGTTGTGCAGGTACGCCGAGAAGACCTCTTAATACATGGTATGTGGATAGCGGGTGTAGCCGGCACATGACAGGCAATCCTGCCTTGTTACAAGATTTTAAATTAAAGGATGGAATGCACGTCGCATTTGGTGGTGATGATGGTGGCAAAATAACAGGAGAAGGAACAGTGTCGAATGGGATAATCAGTTTTGATAAAGTCAAACTTCTGTTCACAGTTGAACTTTAATCTTTTAAGTGTATCCCAAATATGTGATAAAGCATACTCCGTTCTATTTGATGATTCTTTCTGTTATGTTTTAAAGCCAGTTTTCAGATTAGCAATGATTGGGTAATTGTTAAAGCTGAAAGGGATAGAGATGTATACAAGCTGGATATGTCTCAAGTCGATCCTTCTACAGAAACAACTTGCCTAATTGCAAAAGCATCAAATGATGAAAGCCAGCTTTGGCATAGACGTCTCGGACATTCCAACTTCAAGAACATGAACAAGCTGTAGCAGGAAATCATGTTATTGGACTTCCATCCAAGAAGTTTGCAACAACTGATCTCTGCTCAACATGTTTAAAGGGAAAACAACACAGAGCGTCTTACAAGTCCAAGCTCATAAACTCAAAATTCCAAACCTCTTCAGATGTTACACATGGACCTATTTGGACCAACAAACGTCAAGAGTATTGGAAGAAAATCATATTGTCTAGTTATCATTGATGACTATACAAGATTTTCATGGGTTTCTTTTTTACATGATAAATCTGAGACGGCTGAATTACTAAAAGAATTTATTATTAAAGTTGAAAATCATCTTGAACACAAAGTAAAAATAATATGAAGTGATAATGGAACAGAATTAAAAAATGCTAACATTGAAATGTTTATGCAGAGAAAGGAACAGCTCATCAGTTCAGTGCTCCCAGAACTCCTCAAAAAAATGGAGTTACTGAAAGGAAAATCAGAACACTGATTGAAGCTGCTCGTTCTATGTTAGCTGATGCAAAGATTCCTATCACTTTCTGAGATGAAGCTATATCAACTGTGTTTCGTTTAGAATAGAACTTTAATTGTTAAAGATAAAATGAAAACTCCTTATGAGTTAATGTTGGCAGGAAACAAATATAAATATTCTAAAATCATTTGGTTGTCTAGTTATGATTCTTAATTCAAGCGATCAGTTAGGAAAATTTGAAGCAAAATGATAATGGATTTTCATTGGATACTAATCTGTTTCAAAAGCCTATCGAGTTTATAACTCTAGGACAAATATAATTTGTGAAACATTCAACGTTAAATTTTTGGAAAATTCCTTTCCATCAGTTTCAATGGTCCGGCTTGGTTGTTTGATTTAGATTCATTATCAAACTCTCTTCAATCTGACTGATTAATCAATCACACTTTCTTGATTCTATAGGTAAGAAGAGCTCTAGAGGAGATCTTGGATCTTTCAGTGAAGATTCAGATTCTGACGATCCAAATGATTCAAGCCCAAATTACCATTCTTTTCATTTGTCAAGGATTCAACAATAAGATTCAATGATAATGATCAAGCTAATCAAGCTTCAGATCATTCAGTTTCAAAGGATCAAGAGGTATCACAACCAATTCCTAATGATAGTAATGAGTTTGTGCAGCTAAGTCAGGAACATCATCCATCTCTGGTGATGCAGTTGATACTAGTAACTTGATTACTTTATCAACTCACCGACTCAAGTTCCAAACTTCATGAAAGGATCTAAGCCTCTAGTTTGATCAATTAGGTTTATTCGCAGCGGATTTGGCACGAGAATTAAACAAATAAGCAAGAAACAAATGATTTTGCATGTAACAGTAAAATTATAGAGAGAGAGAACAATTCTGCAAAAAGGTGTTTTCTATGGAATCGCACACTTCGGCCAAGATTAATTAGGTCATCTCCTTTTATAGGAGAAATGACGTATGCTGATGTCACTTGATAGTGACATCAAACGGTTATTAACCAACAATTGAAAGAACACTAAACTACTGAAGATGTCAACAGCTGACATCTTCTTAAAAGCTAAGTGTTCTAACTTATTACAAACTACTGAAAGTAACAACGACTGAAGAACAAGCTCTTCAGTCGTTTACAACTACTGAACTATAACAGCTAAAGAACAAACTCTTCAGTGTTATGCAAACTACTGAAAAGAGAAAATACAAACTACTAATAAAGAAAACCATCATAACAACTGAAGATAACTTCTTCAGCTGTTGGACAAACCTAAAGTTCAGTTGTCAAACTCTTCAGCTCAGCTGATGACTCTTCATCAGCTCTTCAGTGTATTCAGACTTTGTGCATCAATTGTTGATCTTCAGTTCTTTAGTTCTTCAGCTTTTGATCTTCAGCACTTGTCTTCAGTACTTGAGTCTTCAGTACTTGTATTCTTCATACTTCAGACTTTAGTACTGTCTTCAGTACTTTGGATATTCAGCTGGTTCTTCAGATCTTTGATCTTCACTGTTGAGTCTTCAGTCTTTGTCAAACTGCTGATGAAGCTTTCAGCAGTTGTTGTGATGTCATGTAGGACTTAGAGGTTTTCTGATCTGGCTCATTGGTTCTTTTAGTCCACAATCTCCCCCTGAACCAATGCAGCCAAAACCTCTAAGTTATTTATTGTCCCACTTATGATGGCAGGAAGACTGGTCTTTTTTCTTCTTGATCAGCTTAGAAGATGACCCAATAAGCACTGGCCTGGGAGAGGTTTTAAGAATTTGTTTGGCATAGTATGGATGGGAACTCTATTTTGGGGAACTGGACACAGAGTTGTTGTCCCATCCATAAGACCTACTTCCCATGTATGAGCCGGTAGGATTCTCTGGTGTAGGCTTCAACAAATACAATCTATTCCTCCTTTGTAAGCTCCTCACCTTACCCTCAAACAATCCTTCACGGCCATACAGCTCTGAGACATACTTGGCCTGTTTACCATTTTTGAGCTCAACTGTTGTTATCTGTCTGTAAGCAAATTCATCCGGTGAACACCCTCAAGTAACAGATTGAGCTCATTTCTTTTGAAGTTCTCAGCCTCTTATAGACTAACCCTTTCTGACCACCCTATCTCCAACAACCTTTGGGGTGGCTGGTTAGCCTCATAGGCCTTCTTGAACTCTTGTTAACTCCCAGGTGATATTACAAGGGCCACATTAATCACTTCATCTACAATCTTCTTTACCTGGCCCTTGTACTCTCATAGAATATTTCTTTATATTCTATGAGCCACCCGGGATCAAACCAAATTCTCACCTTGTCCTTATGATATTGAAATATGTTTGGCAAGGGTAACAATCTCAAGCTTCTTTCCTCATGTTGATATCGATGAGGAAGCAACATAAGCTTTTTCTATGCTTTTAAGCACTCCGATAGGGAGTCGGCATGAATGATTGGATTTAAGAGAAAGGCTGTTTGGTATTGTGAGTTGGTCATCAGATCAATGGCATTGTGAAATTTGACCAGAATGGCGATTTAGTAAGGTATGCGACACAGTTATGTCAAGGTTTGAGTTGCATGGTCGCCATTAATGGTGTATGGAAGGTCCAGAGGTTTTTTGAAAGTTAGGTCAAGTGAGAATGAAAAACTCTAAAAGTTGGGTTGGTATTATAGGCTAAAAGAAAATGACTGAAGGTTGTGGTGTTAGTCATCAGTTGTTAAAACTACTGATGACGTGGTTTTAACCTTCTGTAGTGTAACATCTGAGGACTTGGTGTTAGTCTTCAGTATTTGAAACTACTGAGACCTTGGTTTTGTCCTTCAGATGTTGTAAACAGCTGAAGACTTGTTGTTAGGCTTCAGTAGTTATAAGCTACTGAAGACATGGTTTTTCATCTTCAACGTTGTACAACTGAGACTTGGTGTTAGTCTTCAGTAGTAGGAAACTACTGACATCAGTAGTTTTGAACTACTGAAGACATGGTTTTGCTTCAGTTGTTGTAAACAACTGAGGACTTGGTGTTAGTCATCAGTAGTTGTGAACTACTGAAGACATGGTTTTGTCCTTCAGTTGTTAGGATAAACAACAGATGTTGGAATCAGCTGAAGAGTAAAGTTACTCATCAGCTATTGCCATCAATTCAGTTGTTTTTCATGCTAACCTCCATATTTACTCATCAGCTCTTTGGCTGACTTTCAGATGTTTCATTGGCCTTCAGCTCTTGTGAATATTTATTCCTCATCTCTTGTGAACAGATGTTCATGACTTGAAATAAATATTCTTCAGAGCTTGTGAATAAATTTTGTCTACAGTACTTGTGTAATTACACATCAGTACTTGTGAAAAAAATTTGTTCATCAGTACTTATTTGTTTGAAAATTATACATCAGTAGGTGTAACTACATCAGTTGTTTTCACCAATAATGTACTTCAGTACTTTGAAGCATTTTAGTCTTCAGTAGTTATGAAAATGATGAAGACTAACTTATTCATCAGTACTTATTTTTGACTGTTGCATACTAATGCTCATCAGTACTTGTGAGCTGAGAGCATCAGTATTAGTCAAATTATTCTAGCTGCAGCATACCAAGCCTTAGTACTAGATTTTGAAATGTGGCACTATCTAAAGGCTTAATAAATATGTCTGCAAGCTCATCAGTACTAGGCATAAACTTAGGATCAATCAGACCTTTCTTATAGCAATCCCTAATAAAATGATGTCTGATTTCTATATGTTTGGTCCTAGAGTGCTGGACTGGATTTTTAACAATACAAAGAGCTGAAGCACTATCCATTAATAATGGAGTCTTAGTCTTTGTAATGCCATATCTAAAAGTTGGTTCTGAAGCCAAAGTACCTGAGATGTACAACTTGCAGCAGCATGTACTCAGCTTCAGTAGTGGATGTAGCAATTGATGTTTGTTTCTTACTCTGCCAAGAAACTAAACAATTGCCTAGGAATTGGCAAAACAGAAGTGGATTTTCTGGTGACTTTGCATCCTGCATAGTCACTATCAGAGAAAGCAACTAATTTGCAAGAATGCCCAATTGAATACCAAAGACCTAGTGATTGGGTACCTTGCAGATATCTAAAGATCCTTTTGACTGCAATCAAATAGGATTCTTTAGCTGCAGCCTGAAATCTAGCACAGGCACATGTTGCAAACATGATGTCTGGTCTAGAAGCTGTAAGGTACATCAAGGACCCAATCATACATCTGGCAAACATGATGTCTGGTAAAGCGGTTTCATTAACCGCTTTACCTTTCTGATCCACATCCAGTGTGTGGTGCTGCTCATGGGAGTAGAACAGGGCTTATAGTTTTGTAAATCAACTATTATTCAACAAATCCTTTGTATACTTGGACTGATGAATGAAGGTCCATCAACCTTTTGTTTGATTTCCACCCTAGAAAGAACTGTAATTCTCCCATAGCACTCATTTCCACTTTTTGCTTCATAAGCTTAGTGAATTCATCACACAACTGGGGATCAGAGGATGTAAAAATATATCATCTACATAATTTGAACATGGAGCTTATGCTGTCCCACATTCTTAATAATAAAGTTTTATCAATGGTGCCTCTAGTGAATTTATTCTCTAGAAAAATTGATAAGGTCTCATACCAGGCTTTTTAGTTTCAGCCCAAAGAGCCTTATAAAGCTTATGCACCCAATCAGGATGTTGTATTGTCCTCAAGCCTGGTGGTTGACACACATAAACTTCCTCTTTTATTTTACCATATAGAAATGCACTCTTGACATCAATTTGATAAAGTTAAGACTGTGAAAGGTAGCATAAGCTAAGAACAATCTAATTGCCTCCAGTCTGGCTACAGGGGCAAAAGTTTCATCATAATCGATGCCTTCCTCTTGTGCAAACCCCTGCATAACCAGCCTGGCCTTGTTCTTCATAATTTGGCCCTTTTCATCATTTTGTTCCTAAACCCCATTTAGTGCCTATTGCACACTTACCTTCGGGTAAAGAACAAGCTCCCACACTTGCTGTTTTCTGAAATGAAGAAGCTCAAGCTGCATTGCTTCAACCCATCCATTGCCTCTTAAGGCAATATGATAATTCTTTGGCTCTTGCTGACTGATGAAGAGAGAATAGAAGCGAAGTTGGACAATTGACTTTTGTTGAAACTCCAGCATTGATATCACCCATGATCTGAGACTTGGGTGATTCTTCAGCTCTTGATAGACTATAAGATCAGTGCAAGTGTTTGTAGGACCTTCAGCAGCAACATGTGTTGATGTAGATTCTTGAAACCATGTAGGAGATGGCAGCTCAAATGAAGTAGAGCATGCAGAAATCTCATCAGCATTTGTTGTGGATGGAGCTGCTGAAGCCACAGGAGCATCAGGTTTAGTTGACTCAGGCAGGTTGTCACTAAACCTGAAAGGTGAGTACTGGCATCTTCATCATCTATACCACGAGGTGGAGAACTGTTGATAGGACCAACAGCTAGAGGTTGATAAGGAACATATTGCAGTATGTCCAGATCAAATAACTCCACAGGGTTTTGTGGAATCTTGTCCTTTGGAGATTCATTGAACTTCACTTGCAGAGTCACTTCAACCATCTTTTCCTACAGTTGAAAACTCTGTATGCCTTGCAAGTTGATGAATAACCAACAAAATACCCTGCATTCCACCTTTGATGCAAACTTCTGGAGTGGATCTCTTGTGTTGAGAATAAAGCATGGACACCCAAAGGCTCTGAAGAAGGAGATCAAAGGAGCCAAATAAGAAGTACTTCATAGGGAGTCTTCATCAACCTTTGATTCACTAAGGTTCTATTCTGCACATAGCAAGCTGTGTTGACAGCTCCAGCCCAAAAGGTCAGTGGCAGTCTTGAATCAGCCACATTGACCTTGCAGCTTCAATGAGAGTCCTGTTCTTTCTCTCAACACACTCCATTCTGTTTAGGAGTTCTTGGAATACTAAACTGCCTTTTAATTCCTTAGACAGGTAGAAGTCATCAAGTGTGTGGTTTCTAAACTCTGTGCCATTGTCACTTCTCACACACTTGACTGGAAGGGAATACTGCTTCTCCACATATAACACAAATTCATTATAGCTTTTGCAGCTTCATCTTTGGAGTGCAAGAAGAAAGTCCATACAAATCTGGAGTAATCATCCACAATTACCAGACAGTATTTCTTCTTTGCCATGCTCATTACTCTGATAGGACCAAAATGATCCATGTGCAGAAGTTACAAGCAGGCATGGACTTAGGTTCTTCTATTGGAGGGAATGAGAGTTTGTGTTGTTTTCCTTTTAAACAGCAGTGCAGTTGTCTTCACATTTGAACTCTTTCAAAGGCAACCCTCTTACTAATCCATGGCTTGTCAGCTGATTCATGTTTTTGAGATTAACATGACCTGCCTTCTATGCCATAGAGTAGATTCTTGAGGAGAAGCCTTGGAGAATTGGCAAGGATGGCCTTTTAGATCTATCTTCTTGGAAAGATCTAAGGCTATACTCTTCCTGTCCTGTTGGCCTTCAGGAGAGTATATTCATCCAACACCTTGTCAATCAAATTCAGAACTTTGGATGACAGAATCCGACAGTTCTGGCTTGTGAAAAGGGCAACAGGCCTTTATCACACATTTGACTGACACTCAAGAGATTGTACTTGAGATTCTCCACATGGTGACATCATCAAACCTTATTTCCCCATTGGAAACAAAGCCTGTTCCGATGACGTAACCCTTTGCATCATTGCCAAGGAAACAAATCCCTTCTTTCCTTGAGAGTAGTCATTAAGAAGAGAGCTGCTCCCTGTCATGTGCATGGATCCTCCACTGTCTACATACCAGATGCTTCTTTGGCATGTTGAAGAACCCTGCAATTATCATAACAATTAGTTAGTTTTGGAGAACCAAACCTTTTTGGTTTTGGGTCTGTTCTCATCAACAGATGTACACTAACTGGTTTGTTATGTGTGACAGTCTGAGGTGAATGAGATGGTGTAGAAGAGGAACCCTTTGGCTTGGATTTCCTTTTCTGTGGTTTCACATAGGAGCATCTAATTGGTTGACTCTTCCCATTAGATGTTAAACCATCCTCATAAGTTGTGTCTGACTTTGTGATAAAGCTTTCAGCTCCTCAGACACAATAGTGCTTGCTGGTGATGGATTCATGTGTTGCACCATCTTCTTTTAAGCAATCTCAGCTGTTGCCTGATTAACCCCATCCTTCTTTTTGGATTTCTTCTTTGACTTTGGGGTTTCAGATTTTGATGTTGCTGGTACAAACTTAGTCTCAAACTCAGTTTTCATTACATTCATTTGCTCTTTAATCTTCTCCTTTTGTTTGAGTTTGGAACCCCTTTTGTACCAACAATCATCAGTAAGATGATTGAACAAGCCACATATTTCACATGGCTTCTTCTTCATCTTTGGTTGATCATCTACTAAAGAAGATGAAACTGCTGAAGACTTGTTCTTCAGCTGTTTGCTGTCAGTACTTGCAGTTCTTCTTTGCAGTACATGCTTTCCTGACATCCTCTTTAGTAGTTTTCAAACCCTTTCTACTGGAAGTTTTCTTCTCTTCAGTACTGACAGTAGTTGGGGTTTGAACTTTAGGTTTATCACTTGCTCTCCAGTACTTTCAGTACTTCTAGAGACAACACCTGAGTTGATCAACTTTTTGATCATGTGACATTCAGCATTTGAACCATGAGCTATTTTAGCATCAACTGATTGGTTTGTGAGAATGAATGCTGACTTCTATTTCTGATGATGCTGTATCAGATAGTAGGTCACATGATGAGAATGATTGGTTTTGCTCTCTCTATCAATTCTACATCTGCTCTGGAAGTATAATCTGTAGGAGGAGTAGTGTGATTATAACCAATGCCAAACATCACATTGGAAGCTGATTGCTTACTCAAAAGCATTTCAAAACCCTTGCAGGATTGTACCCATCGATCACACTCTACTGGGTAGCTGCAAGTGTTTCCTTGTGGTCTCTGTACTTCTCTAGAAGTACCTCTTCCCTAGCCTTATCATCTTTGATTTGGCATTTAATCTTATAAATCTCATCATTTTTATATCATCAATCACAGCCTCAACATCAGGTTTTTCTTTTGGAAATGGTTTGCTCTAGCTCAAAGTTTTTATCAATTAAAGCCACATTTGCCTCTCTAATAGAAGCAAATGCTGCTATGCATGAATCAGAACAAAGCTTGGCTTTAGCCTCAGAAGATACCTATGATAAGCATTAGAGGATGACCCATCAGCAGACTCCAGGGCCATGAGAGCAAGGTTCCCAAAAGGATGATCACCACCATGTTGACTAGCACCAGGAACAGTTGTTCATGACCAGATAAATCATCTGGTAAACTGCTCCAGTCAACACTCCTAGGGTGAAGAAGCTGTGTTCTTGAGGTTGGGTTTGATGATGAGATGGAGAAGGTTGAGGCTCAGGGAGTGCATGTGGTTGCTGAGCAGTGGGTGCTTGAACTTGACTTGGCTGAGGCATGTAGTAGCAGGGGTATGGGTATGGCATATGACCCTGAGGCACAAAGTATGCAGGTGATGCCTGAGCTGGTGATGGATGACCAGAACTGGATGTATGTTGCCCTCTGTGCTATGAGCTATTGCTTGGAAAAGTCACAAAGGGCAGAGGAGTTAGATCCAGATGATCTACACTCTCTAGCAAAGTGTCCAAGCCTATGGCACTTGTGACACCTCAACTTACTCTTGTCAAAACCAACTTTGGTTTCCCAGAGAGACCAAGAAATTTCCTGCCAATTCTCTTGTAGAACTTTTGAGATCTGGTATTTATCATTGCCATTTGACTCAAAATATCCATCTCTTCCAGATCATCATCTGAATGCCCTTCAAGTCCTCCATCAGAAAGCACAGGTTATCACTGCTACATCCTGAACTACCGTCAACACCAACAAAGCATGTTCAGAATTGGTAGAGAAATCGATATGCTCATCATAAGAACCCTCTGATGCAGCATATTCTGACTCTTGACCTATCAGTGCAGCATTGCCTGATACAAAGTCATCAGTGAGCTTGCCAGAGGTGGACAACTTCCTTTTCTGCTCTATCTCTCTCTCAAATGTAAGTAGTTTCCCATGAAGTTGGGTAAGAGATAGAGTATCCAGATTTACACTGGAGCGTAGGACAATGGTATAAGTGTCCCATCTCTCAGGCAGTGATCTGAGGAAACGGTTGTTCATTTGACTATTGAAATACTCTTGTTTAACCATTTTCAACTCAGAAATAAGACAAGAGAATCGCTCAAACTGTTGAGTCAGTGTCTCACCCTTCCTATGAGAGAATGTCTCATATTGTTGGGCGAGGATTTCCCTAGTGTTTGCTAAGACCTCATTGGTTCCTCCGAATTGTTCCTTCAGAGCAAACCAGAGATCATGAGCAGTTTCATGATGCAAAAGCCCTGAATAAATTTCATTTGGAATTGCCATAGCCAGAATTCATGGGCTTTAGCATCAATTTCGAACAGCTTAAGATCTTCGTCCGAATATTGTTCAGGTTTCTTCGGAACCTTCTCATTAGATTCAGGAACGCTCACCATAGGCATGTGTGGTCCATGTACCACTGACTTCCAACAACCAGAACGGTTGACAGCCAAGTGATGGAGCATACGACGTTGCCATATGTTATACTCGTTCCTCACAAGCATCGGAGGCTTTGTTGAGGAACCAGTATTGTGAGGATCATTAGTTGGTGTTGCCATTTCAGATTTCAAGTAAATTCAAGCTAAACAAACAAATCTAGCTCAAAAACCACGAGAACCTCAAGTTCAATGGCCGAAGCAGCAGAAACTCAATCTCTATAACTAATTCTTGCAAATTGCTAATTCGATCAAACGTAGATAGCAATAGAGCAGTTTCAATGATCAATAGTTAAATTGATCAATGATTAACCGGCTTTGATACCATTTGAAAGGATCTCAGCCTCTAGTTTGATCAATTAGGTTGTATTCGTAGCGGATTTGGCATGAGAATTAAATAAATAAGCAAGAACACAAATGATTTTGCGTGTAACAGTAAAATTATAGAGAGAGAGAACAATTCTGCAAAAAGGTGTTTTCTATTGAATCACACGCTTCGGCCAGGATTGCAATTAGGTCATCTCCTTTATAAGAGAAATGACGTATGCTGATGTCACTTGATAGTGACATCAAACGGTTATTAACCAACTACTGAAAGAACACTAACTACTGAAGATGTCAAACAGCTGACATCTTCTTACAAAATGCTAAGTGTTCTAACTTATTACAAACTACTGAAAGTATTACAATGACTGAAGAACAACTCTTAAGTCATTTACAACTACTGAACTATAACAGCTGAAGAACAAACTCTTCAGCTGTTGTACAAACTACTGAAAAGAGAAAATACAAACTACAGATAAAGAAAAACCATCACAACAACTGAAGACAACTTCTTCAGCTGTTGTGACAAACTCTGAAGCTTCAGCACTTGGTCTTCAGACTTTGATCTTCAGATGTTTCATCAGCTGATGACTTCAGTAGTTGTCATCAGCTGATGTCTTCAATCTTTGTCTTCAGACTTTGTGCATCAATTGTTGATCTTCAGTTCTTTAGTTTTTCAGCTTTTGATCTTCAGCACTTGTCTTTAGTACTTGAAGTCTTCAGTACTTGTATTCTTCAGTACTTCATACTTCAGTACTGTCTTCAGTACTTTAGATCTTCAGCTGTTGTTCTTCAGATCTTTGATCTTCAGCTGTTGAGTCTTCAGTCTTTATCAAACTGCTGATGAAGCTTTCAGCAGTTGTTGTGATGTCATGTGGGACTTAGAGGTTTTTCTGATCTGGCTCATTGGTTCTTTGGTCCAACACTTCAATCCACATTCTTCTAACCTACTGTATCAGCTCTTTAACCTGAATCAAATAAATCTGGATGTTAATGTTTAAGGAGATGAGATTCCAACATCTTGTATTCACAAGAATCATCCAACATCACAGATTATTGGTCCATTAAATGAGAGAACAACAAGGAGTAAATCCGAACAAGCAAACTTGTGCTTATACTCTTGTTTTCTTTCTCAAATTCTTCCTAAAAACGTTACCGAAGCGTTAAAGGACAATGGTTGGATTGAAGCAATGTAAGAAGAATTACTTCAATTTCGCAAACAAGAAGTGTGGAATTTGGTGGAATCACCTGAAGTAGAAAATGCCATAGGCACTAAATGGTTTTTAGAAATAAAACTGATGATCACGGTATAGTTATAAGGAATAAGGTGAGACTAGTTGCACAAGGATACATACAGGAAGAAGGAATTGACTATGATGAAGTATTTGCTCCAGTTGCAAGACTCGAATCCATTCGTGTTTTCCTGGTGATGCATCATTCATGAAATTCAAGGTGTATCAAATGGACGTCAAAGGTGCATTCCTATACAGTCAATCACTGATGATGTGTATGTGAAGCAACCTCCAGGCTTTAAGGATGCAAAATTTCCACATCGAGTGTACAAGCTTAGCAAAGCTTTGTATGGACTTCATCAAGCTCATAGAATTTGGTATGAAACATTATCACAACATTTGATCCAACATGGATATAAAAAAGGGAAAATCGATCCAACTTTATTCATATAGAAGGATAATGATGATCACTTATGTGTGCAAGTGTATGTAGATGATATCATATTTGGTTCTACCAGTCCAAATTGTGCAATGAATTTGAAGAAATCATGAAGTCTTGTTTCCAGATGAGTTCTATAGGAGAAATCAATTTCTTCCTTGGATTGCAAGTTCAACAATCTGTAGATGGTATATTCATAAATCAAGAGAAGTTTGTTGACGAACTCTTGAAGAAATTCAAACTGCATGATTGTCAATCCATAAGAACTCCAGCTAACGTAAACACCAAGATTGAGCCTGATCCTATAGGAAAATCAGTAGACCAAACTCTATACAGATCTATGACTGGTTCTTTGATGTATCTTACTGCATCAAGACCAGACATAATTTATGCTATTGTGTCTGTGCCAGGTATCAATCAGACCCGAAAGAATCTCACTTAATTACTGTCAAGAGAATTTTAAGGTATCTCAAAGGCAAACCAGCTTTAGGGCTTTGGTACCTTACGAGGGTAACTTTGAGTTACATGGATATGCAGATAGTGATTATGGTGGATGCTGTCAAGATAGAAAATCTACAACGAGTGGTTGTCAATTTCTTGGTCCCCGATTAGTCTCATGGCAATGTAAGAAACAAACAAGTGTCTCTGTTTCAATTGCAGAAGCTGAGTACATAGCTGCATCAGCAGAATGTTCTCAAATCCTTTGGTTGCAAACCAACTGCTGGATTATGGGTTCAATTTTCTTAAAACACCCATCTACATTGATCACACTGCTGCTATGTTCATTACAGCTAATCCAGTTCAACATTCTAAAACAAAACATATCAAAATTCGATATCATTTTCTAAGAGATAATTCTAAAAAAGGTTTAATCATTTTGATTCAAATTGCAACTGAAAATAGTAAGCAGATCTATTTAATAAAGCTTTCCTACCAGGAAGGTTTGAGTACTTAGTGGAGTCAATTGGCCTCATTAACCATGTGTAAACCCGGTTTATAGGTTCTTATTTTAGTTCTTTGAATCTTTACATGATCAGAACCTCCCTAAACCAAAAGGTCTTCATAAGTGCACCTTTCACAGTTATTTCCTGATTGTTTTTGTGTGTGTGTTTTCATTTATAGAAAAACAAAATAAAAAATTAGAAACTCAAAAAATTCAAGATAAAATAATATAAATCAAAAAACTCCAAAATAGAGGTCTTTTTATTTTTTATTTTTATTTCATTTTTAGGAATGAATCTGTGTTTGCATCGTGTGAGAAATGATAGTACATTGGTGAGATCAGTTGCATATTTCACTCGTTAATAAAGTTTGACATGATCAGATATGATATGTTTACAATATCATGCTAGTATACTGAAAAGTAGATTCTTGTGATTAAACTAAATCTTTATGCTTGTATGTGTACTCATCTATGTACTTTTGAGTTGTATTAGCCTATCAAATTGATTGCTTGTTAAGTTGCAACACTCACACCTGACGTGTGATGTGACTAATCAAGAGATCTGTTACAAGCATCATTCACTTCTCTGTTATGAGTCATCATAGACCTGAAGTGCTGAGGTATCCTCTGTTGTAAGTCATTACAGACCTGGATATTCTCCTTTGACACAAAATATGCCAATGTGCACAAACCATTTAAATGGATGGATAGAATTGATTAAATGGTTATCCATGATCATTCTCTATTATATTAAGTAACAAGAGCTCTGGTTATGCATATTTGTCAGGTAATAAGTTGAGAATGTGTGCTTACCTGCATGTCTTGATGATAGTTGATCCTGTAAGTCTTGGTATGAGTCACATCATGTCATATCTAATTCTACCCTAATCAATCCAAGAATTGAACAAGTAAGTGAGCTGATATTTTTGTCAAAAACACACATTTTTTGTCCTTAGATCTTGTGTCTCCTTTGCTGTGATATCACTGACCTGGAACACACTTGATCAGGATTTTTCATTGTCACACATATTTTTATTTTAATATTTTTATTTAATGTACTGATCTTCACTGATATGATCTCACTGCAGCCAATGATTCTATTGTAAATATTAGCTTTTCATTCTGCTTTCATTTTGATTTTATGCATATTTCTATGTGTTCAGGCAATTTAACAATGATAAGTGTGATCTTCTTATGTTACCTGGGGAAACTTCTAAGTTTTCAAAAACTTAAAAGTTTAGGGGGAGTAATAAAAAGAAGAATTGTCTCAGAAAATAAAATTGTTGAATTGAAAGGATGATGCTTTATGTTCAAAGTATATGTGTGGTTGATAATGTAAAATTTTGATTATGATAAAATGAACGTATAAAAATTAGCAAGTGGAAAAGCTATTTGCAAATGTTGAAAACTAGAAAATTGTTTAGTTTGAGACTAAAATGAAGGGTAAATTTCATTTTGAAAATTTAAAATAAAATAAAAAGGGGTTAAAAGGATATAAGTGATATTGAGAGTTCAAGATGCAATTTTGAGAGAAAAAATCAAAATCTTGAAAATTGTTTGAATATTAGTACATGAACAGTGCTAATACATCCAAACAGTGTTTGGATGAAAGATGAGAAAAATGCAAGTGTTTTGAATATCATACGTCTAAACAGTGTCCATAAGTCTGTTTTTTAGATGTATGAAGATTTTTCAGAATTTTACAAGTGTTTAGACGGTTCTCATGATCCCATGCGTCTGAACAGTTGTCAAACGTCTGAAAATTTAAAAAATTTGTACGTGTTTAGACGGTTCTCATGATATCAAGCGTCTGAACAGTTGTCAACCGTCTGAGAAATCAGTCGAATTGGTCAAGTGTTAGACGGCTCTTCAATCTCATACGTCTACACAGTACAACACGGTTTGTGTGAAATGACCAAGTGTTGGACATTTCTATAGATTCATGCGGCTAAACAGTGCTCAAATGGCTAAACAGTCCATCCGGCTGAACAGTTCAAAACCGTCTGAACAGTTCTCAAGCGGTTGAACAGTTGTCATGCGTCTAGCCCCAAATGTCTAAACAGTGCTCATCCGTCCAAATTTTACACTTAGTATATAAAGCACACTTCTCATTTTTTATTCATTCTCAACACAGACTCAAAAACTCTTAAACCCTATCGATCGATATTCACATATTTCATCAAAAATTGTCATCTGTTCTTGATTCATTCATATTAGAAAGATTATCAGTGATTTTCGAATGTAAGTTCAGAGTATAATCATCAAATTCCAAATCATAGAATAAATCCAGGTCAGACGGTTCTCGTCTGTTCGGACGGTTTGAACCCAAAAAGTTGGAAAATTTCAAAACAATGAACTAATCTGAACAAAAGACATGAAATGATAAAAAAATATTGATATACATTGAATTTCGAACAATTGTGACAATTAAATCTGATATTTTCATGAACTTCGATTTCAGGGTGTTCGTCCTTATTCAAGTGAAGAAGATGAACAGTTTAAAAAAATTGAAACATATTTTTAAATAAAAATTAATTAATAATTCAAAAGAACTCAATTGAAAATTAACTTTGATCAATGTTATTGAACTAATATGTTTTAAATCATCATGAAACAAGTGTAATCATCAACATTTGACAGAATTGATATATAATTCTAGACAGTGGGTAATTATACTTGTTGATAAATAAAACCAAAGTGGTTTTAAAACATAATAGTTCATGTACATAAATTCAAAGTTTAATTATAATCAAATCATTCAAATTCATCATCTTAACCAACTGGTTTGTGTTTGTTGCAGATGACAGAGTTGAAATTTGAGCTCAAACATAATGTAGCTGCTTTCTTAGATGAGGAATGTAGAGAATCAAATGGATATGAAGAGATAATCATATTTTTGCTAAGGACCAATATGTCTATGCAATGTGTGCTGGACCATGACACATGCTAGATTGATTAAAAGATTTTGGAGAACTGCAGAAGTTGAAGTTGATGATGCTAGTTAGAATGTGGTGAGAGCTTTTATTTCAAATGATAGAATGCTTGAAGTCTCAGAACAATTTGTACAGCTCTCAGACTTAGAGAAAATTATGCTGAAGACTTAGCTAAATATACATTCAATGAATGTAGGGAAGTATTTTTGCAAATGATTTGTAACACCCGGAAGTTTGACCTTTTGGGGTAATAGGCGACTGAGTCTTAGCCGCATGGAATTCATGCGACTGGAGGCCCAATCGCATGATGCAGGGACGAATGAAGGACCATGCGCATGGAGCTCATGTGACTGGAGGTCCAGTCGCATGGTGTTCGTGCGACTGCAAGTCCAGTCACCTGGACCTCGGGCGACTGAGCTGTAACTATAAAAGAGGGGCAGCCCTCTTCTTCCCCACACTTGCACATTTAAGTCGGGAAGAAGGGGCAGAAAGAGAGAGAGCAGAGAAAGAGGAGAAAGAAAGAGAGAGTGGTGATTCGGGCTCAAGATTTGTCAAGTGGCTAGCCAAATCGAAGCTCTTCATCTTCTCCTTGATAATGTGAGTTCTAAAACCCATCATTTTCATGTTTTCTTACGATTTTAGGGCTGGATCACATATAAACCATATTTTTGTAAAGTATGTGTTTAACCCATTTGGGTGAAATTAGGTCTAGTAAGTTTAATGTATGAAATTGGAATTGTATAAGCTTGTATGATGTTTTAGTATGAATCCCTGAGATTTAGAAGGGCTAATTTGGGCTGGAAATGAGTTTATAGGAGTTAGATCGCGGCTGCTGTTCGTGATGAACTCCAGTCGCTGCCCGGTTAAGGCTATGCGACTGAAGGGCCAGTCGCACGACTGAGGGAAAACTGATGTTCATTCATACGATTGAGGCTCCGTCGTACGGATGGGGCTCAATCGCCCGACAGGCCATGCGATTGAGGGATTCGGTCGCATAGGTCCATTCGCATGATAGTTCAGTCGCACGTATGAGGGTTAATCGCCTAATAGTCCATTCGTATAGTGTTCATTCGTACGATAGGAGATCCATTCGCACGATTGTATGCCATTCGCATAGCTGCCCAATCGTACGACCCAGTCGTATGGAGGCCATGCGACTGCAGTATGTTCAATCGCCCAAATAGGGTTGATGTGAATAAGAAGAGAAGTGTATGTAGGACGAAAGTATGACAATTATGATGTTTTCTTATATGATGGTAATGCTGATGGTTTGTAAATATTAATGTTCCTTGTGATGAGTTATGTATATCTTTCACGACTCATGTATTATGAGAATGAATGAACGAAGTATTATGTAATGTAAAGTGAAAGATAAAGAAAGAGGAACATGACGATGAATGCATGTATTAATGAATGAATGAATGTGTAAAATGATGATGAATACATGCATTAACGAACGAACGAAAGAAATCTTGCAAGCATTGGCTAAGGTAAACGGGTTCTTCTTGGTGATTGACCATATGTATGGTGCCCCTACCGCTTACCTCTAGTACCGTGGCATACGTTTTGCTGTTCATTTAATGACTTCGGCTCTGTAGCTAAGACTGATCGAGGTATAGCATATGGTAGTGGCACAAAAGATATCCAATGTCCAAGAAAAGATGTAACGGGATCCTTGTCATTCGACCACAGTAATCATGACTATGTGTCATGAAGTTGGTAAAGCTTGACAGGATCCATATGAGCACTGGACGCTAAAGATGTAACGAATGAATGATGCAGATAATAATAAATGTTATCTGAATATGTGTATGATGAATGTCCATGAATGAAACGTAAGACGAGTAAATGTAACGGGATCCTTGTCATTCGACCACAGTAATAATGGCTGCGTGCCATGAAGTGGGTAAAGCCTGACAGGATCTAGATATGAAGTGAAAGATAATGATGTATAATGAATGAACGAATGAATGAAAGAGATAATAAATATATTTTCTACATGTATGTATGACGTATGATCACGTATGAAGAAAAAGAATGGTTTTAATGAAAACGAAGTATGTTATTATAAAACTAGAACTCACTCAGCAACGCTGACTTTTTATATGTTTCCAGTTGGCAGGTAGTGTTGCTGGGGATGGCACGAGGCGACTACTCAGCTCTTTGGGATGGCATTCTCCTTCTGATAATGCTGCCACGCAATATGTTATGGGCCCATAATGCACGCAACACATTATGTTGCATGCCATTAGGAGATTCCTTAGTGTTCCGATGTACGGGACTACTTAAGGAAATCTCCTTTATGATGAAAAATTTTATATTTATATACTAGATGTCACTGTATATGACCCTATGATTGTTGAGGATTCACATAAATGGGATTACTTAAGAAATTCTCGGTTTCATATTCTTCAGCAACAATCATAGTAAAAGTTAGGCATTGTAAAGAAGGCTTGCATTTTGTATTTAAATCACGATGTAATGCATTGTAAAAGCTTTTATGATGAAATGAGAATGACCCCTTTTTATCAATTCCGCTGCATTATTTTTTTAAGTTTATATCGAATATATGTTTTATGTGTGATGACGACCAACTGTGAGGTGCCCGGGAGCGGGGCCTTACAAGTTGGTATCAGAGCCAGGTTTAAGTGAAACGGGTAAATTTCAAAATAAACCTAAACTTGAATTGAAAATGGGACAGAAAGGAAGAGAATGCCATCTGAGTAGTTGCGTGCCATCAGGTATTTTTATTAAAGTTAACCAGCATTACGTGCGCATGTTATGTGATGTATGTGTAACCGTTAGAGTTAGATACTAACGTAGTCAGGACAGGTAATGCTCGGGGTACAAAGAGTATAGTAAGTGGCTAATCACAACTGGCCACTGTAATTAGGAACTTGCTATACTTTACATAAACTGAGCTATTTCCTTGAATGACCGTGTTGGTGTTTGGATCTTTCAGTGTGAGGTAGAGAATGGCTGGTGGTAGATCTTCCAAAGCTTCCCGGGGTGGAGGCGGCGGCGGACGTGGTGCTGAACCACGAGCCACAAGAGGAAGACCTAGAGTAGAGAAAGTGGTTCACGAGGAAACTGAGACCCCTCATCAGGAGGGGGTAGATGAGAGCGCTAACTTGAGAGCCTCGGTAAAAGAGGCAGTGGTCGAGGAGGTACATCGGGTCATGCAGACGATCTTACAGTCTGTGGTGACCGAAGTAATTAAGGTTGTCAGGGAAGGTGAAAGAAAAGAGAGGAATAGGTCCTCAGGAAGACAGGAGCAACAAGAGCTGGAAACGGTTCTATCGGATAATGAAGAGGAAGAGGGGGAGGAACCGGTACGAGAGACAACACGGGGTTGTAATTACGGGGCATTCATGAGGTGCAAGCCCCCTACTTTTGATGGTACTGGCACTGCTGCGATGCTCACTAATGGGTGAGGGAAATGGAGGTTGTCCTCGATATTAGTGATTGCCAGGAGGACAAAAAGGTGATGTTTGCTACCCATTCTTTCACGAGGTCGGCCTTGTGCTGGTAGGACAATATAGTCCAGGCCGAGGGTAGCAGGGCCATTGGGAAGATGAAGTGGGCCGAGCTGAAAAGGATGGTGATCGATGAGTTCAGTCCTCATCGAGAAATGGACAAAGTTGAGAGAGAGTTCCTGCAGCTGGAGGCGGGGACGATGACCCACCAACAGTAGACCACAAAATTCAATGAGATGGCGAGAATGGTGCCGGATCAGGTGACGCCGGTATCTCGGAAGATCAACCGATATATTCAGGGGCTGCCAGCTGACATCCGCAGGCATTTGATTACTGCCCGACCGAGCACATTTAGGTCGGCAGTGGATGTGGCGGGAAGGCTATATGATGAGCGGGCTGTGGTGGTGAAGGCTGAGGGTAGTAAGAAGGGAGGTGGTGAGAGGAACTGGCAAGGGAAGAGGTTTGGTCGAGGTGATACCTCGACGAGTAACAAGAAGGCAAGGGTGGATGACCGCCGTGTGGTCATGTCTGGAGCTGGGATAAGGATGTATGGCCAATGTGGAAGAGAGCACTCGGGGGAGTGCAAGTGGGGGTCAAATATCTGCTTTAAATGTGGGAAGACAGGGCATATAGGCAAGGATTGCCGGATGGGCAAGTGTTTTAACTGTGGAGAAAGTGGTGATATGAGCAGAGACTGCAAGAAGCCGAGGGCTGAGGGCTCAGGGGTGAAGAAGACGGGAGGAGAAGAACCGAGGGCAAAGGCCAGAGCATTCACGATGACGCAGGAGGAAGCCAGGACGGACCCTGATGTTGTGTCTGGTATGTTTCTGGTGAACCAAACTTTAGCCTCTGTATTATTTGATTTGGGTGCCAGTAGGAGTTTCATTTCTGCTGCCTTCTGTACTAAGCTGCCTGTTAGTAGTAGACGTGTTGATGCGCCCTTTGATGTAGAAACTGCCATAGGTAAGCCTACTAGGATCTCTGAGGTGATAGAGGGTTATGATGAATAGGAGGGCCATAAATTTCCGGTTAGACGTTTGTGATGACTTTGGGTGGTTTCGATTTGGTACTTGGGATGGATTGGTTGGTGTACTATGAGGCGAACATCGTGTGTCACAAGAAGATGATTCAATTGACAGCGCCTGGCGGTAGTTCACTGACAGTTTATGGTGATCGGTTACTACGATTCCGAAAGTGATCTCAATGGCTGTGGCGGGAAAATGTATGAGGCGTGGGTGCTGTGCCTACTTATGTTATGTGAAAGATGTGGAAACGCCAACACCACAACTATCGGATGTTCGGTTATGCGTGATTTTCCAGACATGTTCCCGGAAGACTTATCGGGATTGCCACCTGACAGAGAGATCGAGTTCCAGATTGACCTGATACCGGGTGCTCAACCTGTCGTCAAGGCACCGTATCGATTGGCCCCGACGGAAATGAAAGGGTTAATGGAGCAGTTGCAAGAGCTATTGGATAAGGGGTTCATTAGACCGAGTATCTCACCTTGGGGTGCTCCGGTTCTATTCATAAGAAGAAAGATGGTAGTATGAGAATGTACATCGACTACCGCGAGCTGAACAAGTTAACGGTGAAGAACAGATACCCCTTGCCGAGGATCGACGACTTGTTTGATCAACTTCAGGGTGCCAGTTGGTTTTCAAGGATAGATCTTCGATCGGGCTACCATCAACTGAAAGTCAAAGAGCAGGATGTCCCTAAAACAGCTTTTCGTACGCGCTACGGTCATTACGAGTTCCTTGTCCTGTCTTTTGGTTTGACCAACGCGCCAGCTGCTTTTATGGATTTGATGAACCGAGTGAGTCGGCCGATGTTGGATAAATCACTGATTGTATTTGTTGACGATATCTTGATTTATTCGAGGAGCGAAACGGAGCACGCCGGTCACATTCGAGAAGTACTAGAGACGTTGAGAAGGGAGAAATTGTACGCCAAGTTCTCCAAGTGCGCATTTTGGTTGCGTGAAGTTCAGTTCTTGGGTCACGTGGTTAATCCGGAAGGAATTATGGTCGATACGGCAAAGGTGGAGGCAGTAATGCAATGGAAGTCTCCAAGGACGCCATCCGAGATCCGTAGTTTCTTGGGTCTGGCAGGCTATTACAGAAGATTCATCCAAGACTTCCCCAAGATTGCTTCTCCACTGACCAAGTTGACTCGGAAGGATGTGAAGTGTGTATGGGGTCAAGCTCAGGAAAAGGCGTTTGAGGAATTAAAGACGAGGTGACCCAAGCTCCTGTTCTGTCGTTGCCCGAAGGAAGTGAAGATCTGGTGGTTTATTCTGATGCTTCCTACTCAGGGTTGGGGTGCGTATTAATGCAAAGGGGAAAGGTGATAGCCTATGCATCCCGACAGCTGAAAGTTCACGAGGTTAATTACCCTACTCATGACTTGGAGCTAGCAGCCGTGGTCTTTGCATTGAAGATTTGGAGGCACTATCTCTACGGGACGAAGTGCACCATCTTTACCGACCACAAGAGCTTGAAGTATTTCTTCGAGCAAAAAGATTTGAATATGAGGCAGAGGCGGTGGTTGGAACTTATAAAGGACTATGATTGTGAAATCCACTACCATCCGAGCAAAGCCAACGTGGTGGCGGACGCCCTTAGCCGAAAAGAGAGGCCCGAGCCAATTCTGGTGAAGGCGTACCAATTGATCATGACCTCCGACGTGATGAAGCAAGTGAAAGAGTTCCAAGATGAGGCATTGAAAGAAGATCATCTTAACACTGAAAGAATGGGAGGCCTGGTTGCGGAGTTGGGTGAAAACACAATGGGCGTTAGAACCCGTTTTGGGCGTATGTGGATTCCTCGTCTTGGGGATCTGCGAATGAGGATTATGGATGAATCTCACAAGACTCGGTACTACATTCATGCCGGTGCTACCAAGATGTACTAAGACATGAAGAAAGATTATTGGTGGCCGGGTATGAATAGTGATGTGGTGGAGTATGTGAGTAAGTGCCTTACTTGTCTGCAAGTGAAGGCCGAGCACCAGAAGCCGTATGGAAAGATTCAACCTTTGGATATACCGTAATGGAAGTAGGAGCACATCACCATGGATTTCATTACAAAGCAGCCATGTACCCCGAAAGGGTATGATACTATATGGGTGATTGTAGATCATCTGACGAAGAGCGCTCACTTCCTACCGATGCGCGAGACATATTCATCCGAAAGGTTGGCTGATCTTTTCATCAAAGAGATTGTGACTCGTCATGGTGTACCGGTGTCGATTGTGTAGGATCGTGACACCCGTTTTACATCGAAATTCTGGAAGAGATTCCATGATTCGATGGGGACGAGACTACATATTAGCACGGCTTATCACGCTCAAACTGATGGTCAGTCGGAAAGGACCATTCAGACCTTAGAGGACATGCTCCCGGCATGTGTTATTGATTTTGGGGGAATTTAGGATGACCACTTGCTGTTAACTGAATTCTCATACAATAACAGCTATCATGCCAGTATTGGCATGCCTCCTTATGAGATGCTATACGGTAGGAGATGCAGGACACATGTTTGTTGGGGTGAAATTGGTCGAAAGGAATTGGGGGGTGTCGAAGTGATTAAGGCTACGACTGAAAAGCTTGAAAGGATCAAGGCTTACATGAAGGCAGCCAAAGACAGACAGAAGTTGTACGCCGACAAACGACGCAGGCCAATTGAGTTCCAGGTGGGAGATCGGGTTATGTTGAAGGTCTCACCTTGGAAAGGAATCATTCGGTTCTGAAAGCGGGGCAAGCTGAGCCCGCGGTATATAGGCCCTTTCCGAATCATTGCTCGAGTAGGAGAGGTGGCCTATAGATTGGACCTACCAGATGAGCTAAGTGGAATTCACCCTACCATCCACATATCTCATCTGAGAAAATGTTTGGCCGATGAGGATCTGATCGCTCCACTGGAAGATATTGAAGTAGATGAACGGCTCAACTATGTAGAGCAACCAGTGGCAATCGTCGATCGCAAAGAGAAGAGGTTAAGAAATAAAGTGGTTCCTCTTGTGCGTGTACAATGGCGGCACAGGAAGGGATCCGAGTCAACGTGGGAAATTGAAGAAGAAATGAGGCAGCTTTACCCACGATTGTTCGAGGAATAACAGGTTTCGGGGATGAAACCTAAATAAGGGGGGTGGACTTGTAACACCTAGAAGTTTGACCTTTTGGGGTAATAGGCGACTGAGTCTCAGCCGCATGGAATTCATGCGACTGGAGGCCCAATCGCATGATGCAGGGACGAATGAAGGACCATGCGCATGGAGCTCATGCGACTGGAGGTCCAGCCTCATGGTGTTCGTGCGACTGAAAGTCCAGTCGCCTGGACCTCGAGCGACTGAGCTGTAACTATAAAAGAGGGGCAGCCCTCTTCTTCCCCACACTTGCACATTTTAGTCGGGAAGAAGGGGCAGAAAGAGAGAGAGTAAAGAAAGAGGAGAAAGAAAGAGAGAGTGGTGATTCGGGCTCAAGATTTGTCAAGTGGCTAGCTAAATCGAAGGTCTTAATCTTCTCCTTGATAATGTGAGTTCTAGAACCCCTCATTTTCATGTTTTCTTACGATTTTAGGGCTGGATCACATATAAACCCTATTTTTGTAAAGTATGTGTTTAACCCATTTGGGTGAAATTGGGTCTAGTAAGTTTAATGTATGAAATTGGACTTGTATAAGCTTGTATGATGTTCTAGTATGAATCCCTGAGATTTAGGAGGGCTAATTTGGGCTGGAAATGAGTTTAGAGGAGTTAGATCGTGGCTGCTGTTCGTGATGAACTCCAGTCGCTGCCCAGTTAGGGCTATGCGACTGAAGGGCCAGTCGCACGACTGAGGGAAAACTAATGTTCACTCATACGATTGAGGCTCAGTCGTACGGATGGGGCTCAATCGCCCGACAGGCCATGCGATTGAGGGATTCGGTTGCATAGGTCCATTTGCATGATAGTTCGGTCGCACGTATGAGGGTTAATCGCCTAATAGTCCATTCGTATAGTGTTCATTCGTACGATAGGAGATCCATTCGCACGATTGTATGCCCATTCGCATAGCTGCCTAATCGCACGACCCAGTCGTATGGAGGTCATGCGACTACAGTATGTTTAATCGCCCAAATAGGGTTGATGTGAATAAGAAGAGAAGTGTATGTAGAACGAAAGTATGGCAATTATGATGTTGTCTTATATGATGGTAATGCTAATGATTTGTAAATATTTATGTTCCTTGTGATGACTTATGTATATCTGTCACGACTCATGTATTATGACAATGAATAAACGAAGTATTATGTAATGTAAAGTGAAAGATAAAGAAAGAGGAACATGACGATGAATGCATGTATTAATGAATGAATGAATGTGTAAAACGATGATGAATACATGCATTAACGAACGAACGAAAGAAGCCTTGCAAGCATTGGATAAGGTAAACGGGTCCTTTTGGTGATTGACCATATGTATGGTGCCCCTACCGCTTACCTCTAATACCGTGGCATACGTTTTGTTGTTCATTTAATGACTTCGGCCCGGTAGCTAAGACTGATCGAGGTATAGCATATGGTAGTTGCACAAAAGATATCCAATGTGCAAGAAAAGAAGTAACGGGATCCTTGTCATTCGACCACAGTAATCATGACTATGTGTCATGAAGTGGGTAAAGCCTGACAGGATCCATATAAGGACTGGACGCTAAAGATGTAATGAATGAATGATGTTGATAATAATAAATGTTATCTGAATATGTGTATGATGAATGTCAATGAATGAAACGTAGGACGAGTAAACGTAACGGGATCCTTGTCATTCGACCACAGTAATCATGGCTGCGTGCCATGAAGTGGGTAAAGCCTGACAGGTTCTAGATAAGAAGTGAAAGATAATGATGTATAATGAATGAACGAATGAATGAAAGAGATAATAAATATATTATCAACATGTATGTATGACGTATGATCACGTATGAAGAAAAAGAATGGTTTTAATGAAAACGAAGTATGTTTATTATAAAACTAGAACTCAGTCAGCAACGCTGACTTTTTATGTGTTTCCAGTTGGCAGGTAGTGTTGCTGGGGATGGCACGAGGCGACTACTCAGCTCTTTTGGGATGGCATTCTCCTTCTGATAATGCTGCCATGTAATGTGTTATGGGCCCATAATGCACGCAACACATTATGTTGCATGCCATTAGGGGATTCCTTAGGGTTCCGATGTACGGGACTACTTAAGGAAATCTCCTTTATGATGAAAAATTTTATATTTATATACTAGAGGTCACTGTATATGACCATATGATGTTGAGGATTCACATGAACGGGATTACTTAAGAAATCCTCGGTTTCATATGCTTCAGCAACAATCATAGTAAAAGTTAGGCATTGTAAAGAAGGCTTGCATTTTGTATTTAAATCACGATGTAATGCATTGTAAAAGCTTTTATGATGAAATGAGAATGACTCCTTTTATCAATTCCGCTGCATTATTTTATTATGTTTATATCTAATATATGTTTTATGTGTGATGACGACCAACTGTGAGGTGCCCGGGAGCGGGGCCTTACATGAGTCATCCAGATAACTTCCCAAAGAAGCAATTTTTCAGAGCTAGAGTGTATAATCACTGGAAACTTCTGTGCTACATTTTTCAGCAGTGTACGTCAAAACGGAGTGCAGGATGGGATTCCTTTCCTGTTGATATTGCATCCCCAATCATTGCCTTAGCCACAAACAGGAGGTTTAACATGGATAAATGGATAATGAATGGATTCATTTATAATCTAGAAAAGGGAAGGAGACATAAATATCTGATGTATCATAGATTTCTTTAGATGTTGATTAACGAAGAGAATCCTGACTTCTATGTTGATGGCGTAGAAGGAGATAAATTACAATTAGAGCACATGTCAGAAGTTGTGTAAAAAAGACTTGCTGTGATTTTAGGTGCTCCAAATATTCCTTTTTGTGACTACATTAGGAATGTTGCTCTGGATAATGTAGATATCAATCAACAACATTTCCACCTGTCAGAAGATGAGCCCATAGATCCAAGAGATCTATTTAAAGATGTTGTGCAAGAGTTGATTGATGAATCTGATGAAGAAGATGAAGATGATGATAATGATACTGATAGTTCTTCTAAAGGAGATAATGATAGTGATGATGATGATGGTGATGATGGTGCAGATGAAGCACATCAAACAGTCAGTAGTGATAGAACTGTATCTGAGCATGTTGTTGAGCATGTTTCTGATACCCAGGACTTGGGTGAAGGAACTTCTATTGGTGCAATGCCTGAGGAAACTCAAACTGAAAAGTTAAAAGAAGAGTTTGTTGTTCATGAGAATGCAGAGACCACAGTGCATTTGAAGATTCACAAAATCAAACATTTGATTTTGAGATTATGGAAGCAATGCTTTCAGAACCAGTATTTCAAAGTTCTGCTCAAGAAGAAACAGAAGATATGCCAGCTATAACAGCACACAATGTGTCTGTACAAACTGAAGAAATATTGGATGTAGGTGATCTTGATAAGTTAAAAGATGAAAAAATGCTCAAGAGAAAATAATAAATGAATTGAAAGAGGAAAATGAGAAACTGAAAGAGATGAATATTTCTCTTGAAAATGAAATGGAAAACCTGAAGGAAGCAAATGAAAAATAAAAGAAGAAAATAAGAATAAATGTGAAAAGATTGTGAAATATGCTAAAGATAAAGAAGATGTGATCAAAAATTTTGAAGTAATGATACAGGATTATGATTTGCTTGAAGAAAAACATAAGAAATTGCTTGAAGAAACTGAAAAGTTGAAAGAAGAGTTATGTAAATCGAAGGAGTCTTAGAGACCAATCTCTCCAGAAGTTGAAATTGTGTCTGAGATAGTTCCTATTGATGTTGATAAAGGTGTTGAGAAGGAGAAAGGAAACAGAAAATTAGATGGTATTGAAGCTCAAGTTTTACCCAAGTCATATTCAAAAGTACAAAGGACTGAACAGATTGTTGAAGAAGAGGTTCAAGAAGCTCAAGAACCATACATTCAAGAGAAAATTGGTGCATTAGAGGATATTAAAGAAGAGTATGATGATGAGTGGTATGATGAAGTTCTTGATGATGAAGATATTGAAGAAGAATTTGAAACTTATTCTTCATTTTGGCAAGTGCAAGAGCATGATGATTTCCCTCAAGACTTTGAAGAAAATACAATTATCTTGTGAGGATGAAGTATAACAGGGTATTTTGGATGGACTTATAGTATCACAGATCAATTACGAGTATGAAAATGTATAGCTGCTGAATCTGTTGCTCCAGTTGACCCAAATGAGATTATCATGGAGCATGGTGAATGGAATAGAGCTCAAGAGAGTATAAATGTTGAAGAAGTTCCAAGTTCTGAGCTGCACCATCCAGACCCAGATGAAATGAGTATTAGTGCTTTAAGGCCTTGGTTGCAAGCTAGGAACTATCCATGGAAGAGGTTGAAACAACTTCAATCCATTTTGATTGACAAATCTTGTTAAAAGCTTTCAACAAATAGAAAAGCAATCAAATAAATGATCATTCTAGATACTTATAATCCTCGGTATTTAGATATCACTAAAAGAACAAGAATCTTGAAGCCACAAGAGATAAGTCAAATGGCTCAGAAGACAAGTGCACATGAAAGAAGACAGGAGCTAATTAAGATGTTTTCGAGTTCAAAAAAAACAAGTGTACAAAGCTTCTTCTAAACAAAGCTAAATTTTTTATAGTGCTAGATCAACATGTGACTTTGTGAGAAATGTTTTACAGAGAGAACAATCTGTAGCTGAATTGTTAAATGCAATGATTGCTCCCGACTTCACAAACCAATTTAAAATCATAGCATGGAAATATGATGACATTTTTATGCTTTCTTGATTAAACGAGTAAATGTTGTTTGTGATGTTTATCACTTTTACTCGAGCATCATTAAACTTCTGTTCAAGATCTGAAAGAATTAAACAAACTTCCCTTAATTAATCCATCTGGAGAAAAAAAAGGAGAAATGTTTATAGAGCTGTTAAGTAGAGGTCTATCTAGAACAAGTAATTTCCTTCAGACTCGCTGTGATCAAGAAGACAAGGAATACTTTTCTATGCTAAAGAAGAACAAGAAGATCAAGGGGTTACAATCAGAAGAAGAACACTTTATGATTGAATTCTATGATAAATACTTTGAAAAAGTAACTACCCCAGGACTGAAAGTAATAGATGGTAATCAAAAGGCCAAACCAATCCTTAGATGGTTCTATAATACAGAGACTTTCAAGCTTAAATTGGTCCGAAATCTCGAACACTGGGATGAGGACATGATTTCTTTGTTTGGTGCTTTTGAGCTGAAACTACTCCATCCGAGCTATATCTCACTTTTTCAGTTCAAAAATTTGAGAAAGTATCACCAGAGATTCCAGAGCAAGACAAGAAATATTTTCTCTCTATTATCAATGTCATGAATGCTGCTATGGAGAGAATATCTTTGAGAAAAGCTCTTGCATATGCAAATATTGTAAAGAAAGATATAAAGGACATAGAGTTTATGCGTATTTCAAGGACAGGAGTATTGGAAATATTCAAAAGGAAGTTCAAATCCTATTGAATTATACGCCAATATTGATATCACTAGACTTTCCCAAGAAACTCTAGAGCGGATGGTCAAATGGAGATAAAAACTAATGAAGCTCGTCCTGAACAAGGAATTCTTGCAGGAAAATTCAAATCAACTATTGCAAATGCATTAAAAGATCAAGAGAAATTCAAGACAAAAGCCAATGTTCAAAGTAAAAGAAGAACCTGAAGATTTCTTTGCAGAGTAAAGGAAGATGAGCATCAAGAGAAGATTGAAGACTTGTGATTTGAAGAATGAAGTTGATCAAGACAGAAGATAAGAAGATTATAGAAGACAAAGACAGAAGATTTTGAAGACCGAAGACAATCTAAATCTTAGGGGGAGTATTGTTAGTGCTTCTTTAAAGATTGACATTTTGTCTTTATGTGTCTTTTTGTCTTTTGTAATAGTATAGGGACTAGTTTTATAATTAGTTAGTTCCTTCTTGTGTTTATTGATAGTATATATAGCATACACTAGTGTAGGATTAGAACGAGAATCTGCTTACACTCTTTGTAATCATCTTTGCTTTATATCAATAAACTCATTGAATTTTGTTAATATTGTGCTTTGATTTAATTACTTTTATTGTACTTTCATTAAATTGTTGCTAATATCATCACAGATCTATACATTTGATCCTATCACCTTAGTTTACAAATTAATAATTTAACTATTGAATTAAGCATATAATAATAATAATAATTGTAATAAGAATGATAATAATAATAATAAGGTGATTATAATAATAAAAAGTTATAATAATAATAATAATAATAATAATAATAATAATAATAATAATAATTAATAATAATAATAATAATAATAAAACAATAATAATAGCAATATTCTTAATAAGTGTCAATCTTGAAGTAAATAAAGAAAAATATAAGTTTTATTACTTTAAAACTTGTCATTAATAAGCTTTTTCACATATAATTATAATACTAAAACCACAGGGACTAAACTGTAATTTAATTTGAAACTAAAACCCAAACTTTGGGTTGTAATTAAACAACAGGAAACAGCAGGGACTAAAATGAAATATTTTAAAAACCCAACCCCCACCCCCTTTCTCTCTCCCTGAGTTTCCGCAAGGAGCTCCGGCCACCTCAGCCGTGAATCCGACGAGTCCGAACACAACCAGATAAGGCACAGTTCGACTTCAAATAGGTCCCAAACGATTCGTGAACTCCTTTTCAACATAATGGAGGGTATTTATTGGGTTTAAAACCCGGTTATTACCACCCTCATGTAGGATTCTGTGTGCCCAAGACACTTAGAATTTTGATGCGGTTAGTATGTTATGATCCAAGTCGGGTTATACCCAATAACAAGCTTTGCAATCACCAAGAATTATTTAATTGTTGATGGGATCATGCAATTGAATAATCACACCATGTTTAGAAAAGGGTTTTCTAAACTAAGGCATTCGAGATGGAACAAATTATGAGGATAATTTGTTAATGGGTTTATTGATATTTTTGTTATTTAAAAGGGTTTAAATAACACTAATGACATGTGAGTGTACTTTAATTAAATTGTTTAATTAGAGATGTCATATGTCACAATTTAAATAAGTCTAGTAGAAGACTTTTTAATGTATGACAAAGACTATTTTATAATAATGTGTATTGTGTTTTAAGGGGGGAAACTATTTCATTTTAAACCATTTTGGCCGCCCCCCCTGCATGTGATTGGATCTTCACCTTTCTTGAGAATACACATTATTAAAAAGTCTTACACTCACATCTCTCATCTATTCAATACATGCAAGATCAAAAAAACTCTCTCTTCTCTCTCTCAAGGTTACGGACCAGGCAGCAGCATAGAGAGGGTTTTTGAGTTGATTTGGTGCTCATTGTTCCTAACAAGAATTGTGATTGCAACCAAGCTTGTGATATACAAGCTTGAGGGGTCCTATTTGGAGCCTTGGCCGTTTTTGTGACATCCAATCTCATCTACATAGCTGCTAAAAGTTCATGGTTCTGGAAAGTGTTTTGGTAGCTCCCATCTTGGTGTTTTGGTGTCCAAATCCAAGCAAGTGTGAGGCTTAGTTAGAGCTTTGTGGGAGTCAACATTTAAGGACATCCAACCTTGAAGCTTTGGCCATATTTCAGCCTTCTAACTTCTTTCTTGGTCGACTTTTCACTGCTGAAAGAGGTAGTTTATGGCAGCCCTTTGAGATTGTCATATTGTGTTGATTTTGTACATACATAGCATGTTGATTCACATAATATGATCCTTTGGTTATGGGTTTGTTTAAACACTAATATGGTAACCTAAAGAATATAATATTCAGCTTTTAAAATTGGTTTTAAAGTTGCTATTCCACTGCGTTTTCTGAAAGTTTAAATGGTTAAACTTGTTTTTATGTTCTTGCAAACCCGTCACCTCGAACCTGAAACCGATCTCCCTCATCAACCGAAACCGTTTCTGTAGTAAAGCTAGATATTAAATCAATTATTAAGCATATACGTTCGATCAATCATGTGCAAATCAATGAGATGTTAAATTTCATTTAAGACAAACAATTATATCCCGAATTGCAACCAAAAGCTTTCAGGTTTAACCAAAACCAGTTAGACATGAATCGAGGTTAGCCAAAGCTATAAAACAGATGGCTAATGCTCTCGACATCTTCTTTTCACTGTCTTTAAACTCAATTTCACCAAAACATACACATACATCGAATTCCCAAATCAAGAACAATCCGCGTCGTGCTTCGGTCAATTCCATCGAATCTCCAACAATTCCAAGTAATTACATTAGGGTTATTATTCGATTTCACATGGGAAACAAAAACCCCACGGTTAATTTTGTATCAACATCGTTGATACTTCGATTTTGGTTCTAAAGAATCTAGGGTTCTTGAGAAAATTGGGGATTTCTTTAAAAATATGTTTTTAAGTTTTAAAACCCATTACTTACCATGGTTGCGGCCCTGGCCTACTGGTTACACCCCCACTTGCACAAATTGAGGTCCCGGTTCGAACCCGGGCACCCTCAACTTATTTTTTTTGGCTTTTTCAGCCTTTAAAAAATATAGAAAAATGTTTAAAAATTATAAAATCACTTTTGTAAACTTTGTTTATTTTTAAAGTTATCTAATTATTTTCTGTAAAATTGCTACTTTAAATACTTTAACATTTTCTTATAAAATATTGTTAACAAATGTCATACTTAGTTTATTTTTATAAAAAATAAACTTAAAATAGTTTATATCACTAAATTATTATTGGTGATTACCTTATCTTTAATTGATTATGATTATTATAAAAATTTTATTTACATTTTATAATTAAATTTCACAAATCATCATAAAGGATTTAATTCCTTTAAAAGAAACGGCTAAATGGTAGTTTTCTTTCATTGGATTAAAATACATATATGACTTCAATAACTAACCTAATTTATTTATAAAAACCCCAAATTCTTATCGAAACCCTAGTTCACGTTTAATCGTTAAACTTATTATTAAACTTAATTTGGTAATATATACGTTTAGCTATCTTGTAAAGGAATTCGTTGGAGCATTGTTTTTCTTATTATCACCTATAAATATAACAAGTGAGTTTTCATGCCTCTTTTCATATTATTTCACACCCTTTTCGGGTGAAACATGTTAAACTTATCAACTTACACTTGTAAACTTTTTATATTGTAACACACATGCAATTCATCTATATTTTTGTCATGGGGTTATTTGTGAGTGTTGTGAGTGTTATATGAGATACATTAACTACTAACCCTAAACCCTAAACCCTAAACCCTATGTTGACAATCATTAACTACTGCTAGCCTTGTGACGTCATAGATCTATGGGCCTGACAAGCCTATTTGGTGCTAAAGCCGAAGTTATTGTCGGCTCCTGATGACGTATGCTTGTTCATCATGGGAACCAAGTACATTAGCTAATTGTTATAAACTTGTAATCTTATTATTGGTGAAGGTTTGATTGTAGCTATATGTGTTCTATAAACTTGCATAATTCATAACCATTGACATGAATTGCTACTTGTAAATCTTTGATATATTTATGTACATTTAACCCATGGAAACTCCCAACTTTCATAGTTGACCTTTTAACATGTTTCAAGAAACGCTCAAGTTTGATAATCTCTTTGAAGCATGCTCACACCTAGGATTTGGACCTAGGAAAAATAAATAATTTGTCATGGGTGTTATTTTATGTTATGTTTTATTCTTGTTGTGACTTATGGATGTAATTTGCATTTTAAAACTTATGATAATAATATTTTTATTTAATGGTAGCGTTATGTGGCTGTGAAAACTCTTAACCCTCACATCTCGATGATTCCGCCGTTAAGGTTGGGGTGCGACAAATTGGTATCAGAGCCCAAAACTATAGGGATTTAGGTTATTAGAAATGGTGACTTAGACTATAGTTTATGCATGAACCTCATAAGAAAATCTTTATATTCTTGTAAACATATATTGTTACGTGCTACATCATGCTATCTAATTAGGGATACCTTTTAATGTGCAACTTAATGCATTTAGTTAGGTTTCCTTATAATTGATAAACTTGGTTTCTTTGTCTCCCCTAAACTTATTCTTAATTCTTTATTATCCCCGACGAATAAAATTTCCTAAACTTATTTTCGACGACACGTGGGATCGTATGCTTTATATCGAAGGTTTGAATCTTTAGACTTTATGTCTAATCTATGAAAATCTCATCAAGGTTTTGATTCCATGAACCTAAGAATATTTATGACACATAGACACCTATATTCTTGATTTCCTGGCAAAAAATCCTTCAGGCTAAGGTAAGCATTTCGTATAAATCCTACAGGACTAGTCATGCTTACCTAAGGATTTCTGGGATAAGTGATAAACTATGCTCAACATACACAAAAGTCTAAGGCAAATGGGTCAACTTATCTTGACGTGTCAACGTTTCCAAATGGTAATGCGTTACCAAATGGAATCATTCCGTGTGTGTTTTACAAGTCTTGAATAATCCTTGTTTAATTTATTGTCTCTTTATCTCCAAATTCCTGTGACTAACTTATTTTGTATCCAGCATGTCTTGTCACCATGGAAAGCGTGGAAGTTCTGACTGTAAGTTAGCCGCCATGATTGCTTGTCAAATAGCTACTTTCATACCGACCATGGTTGCTGAACTGAATAGCACCATGATGACCAACTCTAGCAACAATTGAAACCGTCAAGGAGAGAATAGCGCGAACTGTAACGCCCCATTCCCGGCACCTCACAGTTGGTCATTAATCGCACATAAAACATATAATTAATTAAAACATCGCAGCGGAAATTAGTTAAAACGATTTCCTATATATTAATGACAACTTTTGCAAAGTAATACAATACGGTTAACAGTTACAAAATATTATAGTTGCATTACATCACAAAAATGTCATTGTTATTCTAATGGATGCCATCCTCAAAAATGCCTAGTAGCTACCCCGTTCCGTCCTCAGCAACTTTTACCTGCCAACTGGAAAATACATAAAAGTTAGCGTTGCTAAGTGAGTTCTAGTTTTATAAATAAAATACTTTACTTTCGATATAACTTTCTTACTTTCAGACGCGATCATTCATCATACGTACAGATAGAGAATATTACTTTTAACTTTCGTTATCGTTCATTTTCCACCATCATATTCATAGCATGCTTTCATTTCATGCTTTTCGTTAACTTTCTCTTACTTTCGTTCTCATTCTTTCGTAACGTACTTATTATCATTCTTTTACTTTCGTACTTGTTTACTTTCTTTCTTTCTTTCATACGTTACGTTATTCATTTACATTCATAAGGATTGATGAACAATACCCTGAACATTGTGCACGAAGCTGATGATGGACCTGTGGTAATTAAACCACGAACATTATGCATGAAGCTGATCCAGTCACCTAGGGCAAGTCATCTCTCCCATTCATTCAACTAATTGGTATACCCCGAGCATTGTGCACGAAGCTGATGCTGGACCTGTGGTAATTAAACCACGAACATTGTGCACGAAGCTGATCCAGTCACCTAGGGCACCCATAGGGCCTTGTCAATCTTAATGATTGACCCTGTGTGCATCCTTTGGGGTAGCTACCCGCATCACAGTTGAGCTACGACAACATGGTCGTGCACCTCCTTTCATTTCCTTGCAAGCCATCTTTCTTTCATTACGTTTTACTCTTCATCATTATTATCTTTCATTTCATTACGTTATTCATCATTTTCTTTCATTCGTTATCATTACGTTCTTTCATTCGCTTGTCATACTACGTAAAGCAATAACATAATACATAACGTATTTTATAATATAATATAAATACGTTTAATCATCATTAAAAGATAACACATTATACATACCATACATCATTCAGACATTCAATAACCCTAAAACACCCCATAATCATGCTTAAAATGGGTAATCATTGCCCATAAGTCAACATTGGTCAAACCCTAGACATTCTGCTTTTTCCTGAGATTTCAGAAAATATTGTAAGTGTTTAGACACATGGGTACTATTTGGGCGTCTGTGCCCTGTTCAGGCGTTTTTGCCACTATGCAGACATCTGAACCTACACTTGGTCAATTTTCACTTAGTCGCATGGGCCTATTTAGATGCATGCGCACTATTTAGGCGTCTGGGCCTAACACTTAGCCACTTTTCACTTAGACGCATGGGTCTATTTAGCGCATGGGCACTATTCAGGCGGTTGGGCCTAACACCTGGTCACCTTTCACTTTAGACGCATGGGCCTATTTAGGCTGTTGGGCACTATTTAGACGGTTAGGCTTTTGGGCGGTTGGGAACACTTAAAAAAGTAAACCGTTGGACGCATGGGTTACTGTTCAGATGTTTGAGCAACTAACTTTTAGTAATCAACTCATTTTCAGTCCCAAATCCAGATCTAACATGCTCTAAGCTTAGTTCTTATTTTCTAAGCAATAAAAACACATTCTAAATCATAACCATAACATCATTTACACCCAAAACATACACCCACCCATATACACATTCTCACACACATACGGGTAGAAACCTGTTTTTATAAAAACATGCACACATGCATTTTCCAGCCCCAAAGTTGTTCAAAACATGTAAAAGGGGGTTCTAGAACTCACCTTAGCAGCCTTCGTGTATGATTTCCTCAACCCAAATGTAATGAGTTCAAATGCCTAAAACCCACTAAAACACACACACAAACGTACATAACACATATAAGCATATAACCGAGAGCAAAACCCAACATGAACGCTTAAAACTTTGAATTCTAACCTGAAATCAGCCTTTTTTTCTTCTTCTTTCAAAACCCGAAAGTTCTCTGCTCTTTCTTCTTTCTCTCTCTCTAAAAATCCAAATGATAAGGTGTAGCAGGCAACATGGGCGGCCATGTTGCTTTATGCACCAACTTTTTCAAAGTTTTGTCCTTTTGGACGTCTTTTACCCCTCAACTTGGGTTACATTATATTTATCTCTTTATTCGCATTTATTCTTTCTTTCTCGTCTATGAAAATATTCGGGTGTTACAAGTTAGGGCACAACAACCAAGCCTGCATGTTCAAACACTTTAGCTCATGCAAGCCCACTAGCTATAGTGGAATGGAAGGAGCCACTTGACTTCTCGAGTGGTTCGAAAGCACGGAAAACACGTTCATCAACTGTGAGTGAACCGAGGCGCTCAAAATTCGTTATGCCACTAGTATTCTCCAACAAAGGGCACTTACATGGTAGAATAGTGAGAAAAGGCGATGCTGTGTTAGAACTACTTGGGACGAGTTCTGAAATATTTCTATCACGAAGTTTTGCCTGAGAAGTAAATTTCAAAGCTGGAGGAGGAGTTTTGGAACCTCAAGCAAGATAGTGGTGATCACTTGGCCTACTAACTAGACATCACGAGTTGAGCATTCTGTTGCCCCATATGGTCGACACTGTTCCTCGTAACATCGAGAAATTCATCAAGGGGGTACCACCTCAAATTCAAGATGCCGTGGTGTGTAGTCGACCCCCAACTTTGGAGGAAGCCATTATAATCACCGCCTAAATTACTGAGAATCATATACGAGCGGGTACCATGTCTGTCAAGGGTGCTAAGAGGGTTGAGAAGACGGTCCCTGAAGATGCTAAGGAGACTAAAACTAAACCATCTTACAATAAAAACCATAAACGTAAGTTCACACACACTGGCTCATAACTTTACTGTGGCTGCACCTAAAGCACCTCAAAGATAACTTGTTCCTCTGGCACAAGCACCTGTAGCTAGGGCCTATGATGGTCCTCTACCCATGTGCAATGTCATAAGTACCATCATCCAGGGAATGCTCTGTGCCACATCTATACATTGTGCGGTAAGTATGCACACTTGGTGGCTACTTGTCACCATGCACCAAGCAATGCTGCAATGGTTGCTAATCATGTTTGCTACAATTATGGGGAACCTAGTCACTTTCACCCACAATGCCTCGTCTTGCGGATAATGTTCCATAAGCCCGAGGACGTGCTTTCAATATAATTCAAACCAGGCACAAGCAACAACGATGTGGTGAACGTTATGTTGAATCCAACCCTAACTTTTATGATCTAAGTCTTTTTGATATTTTACCTATATAGTTAAATATCTTTACAACTAAACATGTATGTTCCTTATTAATAATTCTTATGCCTGCATCCTATTTGATTCTGGCGACGATAAGAGTTTTTTCTCGTTAGAATTTGAGCCCATACTTGCTAAGCCACATATGAAATTAGAAAGACCTCTGAACGTTGAAGTCGCCGATGGAGAACCTATCACCGTTCGTATTCGTGACTGCATTTTGAGCCTTGACGTGCATGATTTCTTTATCGACCTTATTCCTATGAAACATGGAAGCTTTGACGTTATCATAGGCATAGATTAGTTAGCCAAACATCATGCCGAGGTTATTTGCCAAAGAAATGCATTTGTTTCCATTTCCTTTGGGGATACATTGAAAGTATTCGGTGAAAAAATCCTCATAGGACTCAAACTCATGTCATGCACTCAAGCCCGAAAATGCCCAAGCAAGAATTAGATGGCTTTCTTGGCCTACGTGGTCAACAAGAAAGTCAAAGGGAATGATCTTAAGGATGTCCCGATTGTACAAGACTTTCCTGAAGTATTTCCCGATGACCTTAGTGGTTTACCTCCCGTGCGTGAAGTCGAGTTTAAGATCGATTTGATTCCGGAGCAAACCGCGTGGCTAGTTACCATATCGACTTGTACCATCGAAAATGCAAAAGCTAGCTAGTCAACTTTAAGAATTGTCTGACAAGGGTTTTATCCGTCGTAGCTCTTCACCTTGGGGTGCACCTGTTTTATTCATGAAGAAGAAAGATGGATCGTTTTGGATGTGCATCGATTATCATGAGCTTAACAAACTTACCATTAAGAACCGCTGCCCTCTTCCTCGTATGGATGATCTTTTTGACCAACTTCAAGTAGCTGCCATTTTCTCAAAAATTGACTTATGATCTGGTTATCAACAATTACGAGTCCATGATGATGATATCCCAAAGACTACGTTCCGTACTTGATATGGACACTATGAGTTCATGGTTATGCCTTTTGGTTTAACCAATGCTCCTACTATTTTTATAGATCTCATGAATCGATTATGTATGCAAGCATTATCTACACAAGTTTGTGAATGTCTTCATTGACGACATACTTATCTATTCCAAGTCCAAAACTGATCGTGAACTTCACTTGCTACAAGTTCTTGAACTGTTGAAGAAAGAACAACTGTACATGAAGTTCTCAAAGTGTGAATTTTGGCTTGAGGAATTTTAATTTCTAGGACACGTGGGTGAATAGTCAGGGAATTCTCGTTGACCCTATAAAGGTGGAAGCTATGAAAAATAGGTGTGTTCCTACAACTCCAACCAAAGTTTATTCTTTCCTTGGGCTTGCTGGTTATTACCGGCGATTCGTTGCCAACTTTTCTAGAATCGCGAAGCCGCTTACTTCTTTGACTCAAAAGAATAAAGCATTCGAGTGGGGGTCCGAACAAGAGGAAGCCTTTGAAGCATTAAAGTACAAGTTGTGCAATGCTCCTATTTTGACCATTTCCGATGGAAATGACAATTTCACCGTCTATTGTGATGCATCAAAACAAGGCCTTGGTTGTGTCTCATGCAACGAGGAAAGGTCATAGAATATGCATCGAGACAATTCAAGGTCCATGAGGTGAATTACACGACATATGATCTCGAACTTTGTGCTGTGGTTTTTGCCATAATGATTTTAAGGCATTACCTTTATGGTACGTGATGTATAGTCTACACGATCACAAAAAGCCTTCAACACATTTTTAATCAAGAAGATCTCAATATGACAACGTCATTGGGTTGAGTTAATTAGCGATTATGACTGTGACATTCGTTACCACCTGGAAAGGCAAATGTCGTAGCTGATGCACTAAGTCGTAAGGTCCTAACAAGATGATCTCGTTTTAAGAAATTCACGATCGACGATAATGGTTTGATACTTCGGGAGAATTTGATACTGAGATCCATCTAGATGTCAACGAGACTACGGTGCTGCTACAAAACTTGAGGATTGAAAGTGACATCGAGACCTGTATCAAAAGCTCAACAAGCAGTTCAACAAGAGGAAGAATGGGGGAGGAATTGGAGCATAATCTTCTAGCTCAACTAGAAACGAAACCCAATGGGTTGACGTATTTCGCGAATCGAATTTGGGTTCCGAATCGAGATAATCTTCGTACCTTTATCATGAATGAAGCTTATCAAACTCATTATTCCATTCATCCTGGTTTCGATAAGATGTATATGGGGGTGCGTAGTCAATATTGGTGGCCTGGAATGAAGAAAGACATTGCAACTTACATAGCTAAATGTCTTGCGTGTACGAAGGTAAAGCCGAACATCAACATCCAAGTGGATTACTTGAACAACCCGAGATTCATATGTGGAAATAGGAACATATATCCATGGACTTCATAACCAAACTACCTCGTACCTCTCGTGGTCATTGTAGCATATGGGTGATCGTCGACCGATTGACCAAGTCGGCACATTTCATACCCATACGTGACACTTACAAAACATCATGGTTGGCTCGTATATACATTGATGAAATGTGAGTCATCATGGTGTATCTTTGCATATCATATCCTACCGAGACGCACGTTTCACTTCGTATTTTTGGTTGCCTATGCAATAACTCTTTGGTACTCAACTGGATCCAAGCACGGCTTACCATCCTCAAACGGACGGTCAAATGAGCGAACCATCCAAACCTTGGAGGATTTGCTACGTCTTTGTGTTCTTGACTTAGGTGGTGACTGGGATACACATTTACCACTCGCGGAATTTTCGTATAATAATAGTTATCACTCGAGTATCAAGATGGCACCTTTCGAAGCGCCTTATGGTTGTAAATGTCGTCCTCCGATCTGCTAGACCGACGTTGGTGAAAAATTCATCACTGGTCCTGAATTATACAAGAAACAACCGATAAAGTCTCCATAATTTGCGAGAACCTTGAAGTGGCGAGAAGTTGACAAAGAGCTATGCCGATAAGCGACGTAAGCTATTGGAATTCAAAGTTGGGGATATGGTTCTTCTTAAAGTCTCACCATGGAAGGGATATGTTCGCTTTGGGAAGAAGGGTAAACTAGCTCCATGATTCGTAGGACCTTTCAAGATTCGGAAAAGAATCGGGAAAGTGGCTTATAAATTGGAGCTACCTTCCGACCTTAGTGGAGTTCATCATGTTTTTCATGTCTTGAATTTGAGGAAATGTTTGGCTGACGAAAGTGTACACGTTCCATTGGATGACATTCAAATCGATGAGTCATTAAATTTTGTTGAGAAACCCATGGAAGTCATGGATCGCATTATGAAGAAGACTAGGACCACTACCACCCTAATCGTCAAGATTCGCTGGGAGAATAAGCGTGGACCTGAGTTTACTTGGGAGCGTGAAGAGCATATAAGGAAGAAATACCCGTATTATTTGTCTAAGTTTCATTCTTAATTTCGGGACGAAATTGTTAAAAGTTGTGAAGACTGTGACCTTTCGGTTTTTTTTTGTTAAATAAAAGTTAACGTCGTTATATTCTTGAAAGGACCATTTTTGTCATTAATGAAACTATGTGGGTTACTTATGCTTGTTCCTTTGTTTTACATTAATTCCTTAATTTAAAAGTTAATAAGTTAACTATTGAATTAAGCATAATAATAATAATAATTGCAATAATAATGATAATAATAATAATAATAAGGTGATATAATAATAAAATAAATTAAATAATAATAATAATTATAAAAATAATAATAATAATAATAATAATAATAATAATAATAATAATAATAATAATAATAATAATAGCAATAGCAATATGTTAATAAGTGTCAATCTTGAAGTAAATAAACAAAATATAAGTTTTAATACTTTAAAACAACAGGGACAAAAGTGTAATTTAATTTGAAACTAAAACGCAAACTTTGGGTTGTAATTAAATAGAAGGAAACCACAAGGACTAAAATGGAATATTTTAAAAACCCAACCCCACCCCTTTCTCTCTCCCCGAGCTTCCGGCAAGGAGCACTGCACACCTCGGCCGCGACTCCGGCAAGTCCAAACACACCCAAATAAGGCACGGTTCGACTTCAAACCGGTCTCAAACGATTCGTGAACTCGTTTTCAAGATAATGGAGGGTATTAATGGGTTTAGAATCGGTTATTACCACCCTCGAACCTGAAAACCGATCCCCCTCATCAACCAAAACTGTTTCTGTAATAAAGCAAGATATTAACTCAATTAATTAAGCATGCACGTTCGATCAGTCATGTGCAAATCAATGATATGTTAAATTTCATTTAAGACAAACAATTATATCACGAATTGCAACCGAAAGCTTTCGGGTTTAACCCGAACTCGTTAGCCATGAATCGTGTTAACCAAAGCTATAAAAAAGAGGGCTAATGCTTTCGACATCTTCTTTTCACTGTCGGTAAACGCAATTTAACCAAAACATATACATACGTCGAATTCCCAAATCAAGAACAGTCCGCTTCGTGCTTCGGTCAATTCCATTGAATCTCAAACAATTCCAGGTAATTACATTAGGGTTATTCTTTGATTTCACATGGGAAACAAAAGCCCCATGGTTAATTTCTATATCAACATCGTTTGATACTTCGATTTTGGTTTTAAAGAATCTAGGGTTCTTGAGAAAATTAGGGATTTCCTTAAACCTATGTTTTTAAGTTTTAAAAACCATTACTTACCATGGTTGCGGCCTGGTCTAGGCCCTGGTCTAGGCCTGGTCTAATGGTTACATCCCCACTTGCACAAATTGAGGTCCGGGTTCGAACCCGGGCACCCTAAACTTATTTTTTGGGTTTTTCAACCTTTAAAAATATAGAAAAATTTCAAAAAATTATAAATATCACTATTATAAACTTTGTTTATTTTTAAAGTTATCTAATTATTTTCTGTAAAATTTGTTACTTTAAATACTTTAATATCTTTTTATAAAATATTGTTAACAAATGCCATAGTTTATTTTTATAAAAAGTAAACTTTAAATAGTTTAGATCAGTAGATTATTATTGGTCATTACGTTATCTTTAATTGATTACAATCGTTATAAAGGATTTAATTCCTTTAAAACAAACAAACAAACAAACAAACATACCCAGTAAGTCCCACTCAAGAGCAGGGTCTTGGAGGGGTAGGTGGTGGCGAGTCTTTCCTCTATCTTGGGAGATAGAGAGACTGCTTCCGAAGAGACCCCTGACTCGGTAACGAAAACCAATAATAGTCGCAATCGCAAACATAAAGTAAGTCGGACAACACACAGGTTTAAATCACTTAAATACATAGAAAGCGTGTACATCAAATAGGCGGGTAGAAACACGTATAAGGGCAGAAATAGGATGACAGGTGGGCCAGATCTACGTCTACCCTTCCTACCCAAGATCTACGTCTACCCTTCCTACCACCGGTCTCGCTAGAAGTCCTTAATTTTAATTCTACGTCTCCACTCACTCCTATCCTCGATCATGTGCTTAGAGAGGTGCAAGTCTACCATATCTCGCCTAATTATTTCGTCCCAAGTCAACCTAGATCGGCCTCTATTCCTCCTACCCTCTATGGTGATGTTCTCTACTGCTCTAACGGGTGCTACCATCGACCTTCGCTTTACGTGCCCAAACCATCTTAATCTTCCCTCTCTTATTTTATCTGTGATACAAGCCACCTCCAGCCTCCGTCGAATCGCGTCGTTTCTTATTCTATCCAATTTTGTGTGTCCACACATCCATCTCCGCATACGCATTTCCGCGACCTCTATTTGTCTCTTGTGCGCTTCTTTATGGCCCAACAGTCTGTTCCGTATAACATAGATGGACGTACTGCCACTCTGTAAAGTTTTCCCTTTAATTTTGCTGGGAACCTCTTATCACACAGGATCCCTGATGCTGCTCTCCATTTGCACCATCCTGATTGCACACGGTGAGCTACATCTCTGTGTATCTCTCCGTCCTCCTGTACGTACGAGCCTAGGTATTTGAACGTAGACGTCTGTGGTACCGTCATACCCTTGATGCTGATTTGTGTATCCTCTTCAGCCTCACCACTAAAGTTACAATGCATGTATTCAGTCTTAGAGCGACTTATCGTTAAGCCTCTGCTCTCTAGTGCTGCTCTCCACTGTTCTAGCCTCTCGTTAAGCACCGTCTTAGATTCTGATATTAAGACAATATCGTCCGCAAACAGCATGCACCACGGGACAGGCTCTTGTATAGAGTTGGTCATCTCATCCAGCACTACTGTGAAGAGAAATAGGCTTAATGCCGATCCTTGGTGTAGTCCCACTTCCACCGGAAAGAAGTCTGTGTCTCCGACTGGTGCTCGCACACATGTTTTTGCTTCTTTATACATATCCATTATTATTTTGATATACTTCTCTGGTACCCTTCTGAGTCGTAAACTTTCCCAAATGAGTTGACGCGGTACACTGTCATATGCTTTTTCTAGGTCAATGAATACCATATGAAGGTCCCTTTTCTTTTCTCTATATTTCTCTATTATCCTTCTTATGACGTGTATGGCTTCTGTTGTGGAGCGTCCTGGCATAAATCCAAATTGGTTCACCGCAATCTGAGTTTCTCGTCTAATCCTCGTGTCAATAACTCTTTCCCATAGTTTCATCGTGTGACTCAATAGCTTTATTCCCCTGTAATTTGCACAACATTGGACATCTCCTTTTTTCTTATATTGGGGACTATGAAACTGCTTCTCCATTGCTCTGGCATCCTTCCGGTATTGAAGATGGTGTTAAATAAGTCTGTTAGCCATTGCAGACCCTCGTTTCCTAGGCACTTCCACACTTCAATCGGTACGTTGTCTTGCCCCACCGCCTTAGCCCTTCCCATTTCTTCAACGCTCTCGTAACTTCGTCTACTGTGATGCTTCTACAGTAACACCTGTTTTGTTTGTTTGGTTGATTTGGTATACTAATTGCAGTTTGTTGGTTAGGGTTCCTTACGTTGAAAAGGTTATCGAAGTAATTTTCCCATCTCGCCTTGATGTCGTTCTCCTCCAGCAATACTTTCCATCCGCAGCCTTTATAAACTTGACAATTCTCAGGTCTTGTTTTCTACTTTCTCATGCCCTAGCAATCTTAAAATTTCATATTCTCCTTCTTTTGTCTCTAGTCGCTTACCCGTTCTCTCATACGCTATGTTCTTTGCCTCTGACATGGACTTTTTCGCCTCTCGCTTAGCCTCCTTGTATTTATCTTTTAGTTCCGCTCATTCTTCATCATTAGTACAGTGCAAAAGGTCTCTAAAACTTTGTTGTTTAGTTCTTATCTTCTCCTGTACGTTTTCGTTCCACCACCATGCTTCCTTATGACCTACTTTCTTATTTGTTGCTAGTCTAAGAGTTTCTTTAGCTGCTTGCATAACTGTAGTTGCCATATCCTCCCACATTTGGTTTGCGTCTTCCTGTGCCCCAGCTTGGATCATCGGTATGACCTTATCTCTAAAGGTGGTAATCTTTTTGTCTTTGAGCTGGCCCCATCTGATCGTAGGTCTACTCCTCTTAGTTGGTTGGACAATTGCTCTCTTGACGCGTAGGTCAGCCACCAACATATGATGTTGAGTCACTACTGTCTCTCCTTGGATTGTCTTACAGTCCTTCCACGAGATACGATCTTCTCTCCTTATCAGCAGATAATCTATTTGCGTGTGTCTCCCGCCGCTGCTAAACGTGATTAGATGCGAGTCTCTTTTCTTAAAAAACGAATTTATGATGCCCAGGTCATGCGCTAAAGCAAAGTCAAGGAGATCCCTCCCGCCTTCATTCCTCAGACCATACCCAAACCCTCCATGGACCGACGTGAAATGATCATTACCTTTCCTATATGTCCATTAAAATCACCTCCTATGCATAATGTTTCCTCGCTAGGTATGTCTCCCATAACTTGATCTAAAGTCTCCCAGAACTTATTTCTTTCCGTTTCCCCTAACCCAACTTGCGGTGCATACGCGCTAACTAATGCCACTACCTCAGCCCCTATTACTATTCTTAACAGCATCAATCTATCATCGTATCTTCTCACCTCCACTACATTATCCTGAAGTTCTTTACCAACTAGCAAACCTACTCTATTTTTTGTACCATCTGACCCTGAATACCATAGTTTATAACCATTGCACTCTCTTGCTCTCCCACCCCGCCATCTAGTCTCCTGAAGGCCCGCTATCTGGACCCTACGTCTTTTCAGCACATCAATTAACTCTAAAAACTTACTAGTCAGGGGTCCTACATTCCACGATGCCACTCGTAACCTATACCCCTTTTTCTCTGTAATAACACCTCTCTTCACCGAACATGATCTCGAGGCATCAAAAGACTCCTGTTATCTATTATACTACACTGACACACCGTAGACAGCCACAAAAGACAAGTCAACAAAACCCCAGGTCACACAACACAGGTCACGTATGCGTAAAAGCCAAAAACGGAGGGTGCAGCACAAGAAATATACAACACAGCACAGAAAAATGCATGGTAGCTAGCCTAACCAATCCAGACAATTTACAACACAGCACAGAAAAATGCACGGTAGCTAGCCAAAAACGGAGCGTGCAGCACAAGAAATATATAACACAGCACAGAAAATTGCACGGTACAACACAACAAACAGAGGCACACGAAAGAGGGATGATTCTCCCTATAGGTCGGTATTCATTTAATTCCTTTAAAAGAAAGGGCTAAATGGTATTTTTCTTTCATTGGAATAAAATACATATATGACTTCAATAACTAACCTTATTTATTTATAAAAACCCCAAATTCTTATCGAAGTCCTAGTTCACGTTTAATTGTTAAACTTATTATCAAACTTAATCTGGTAATATATACGTTTATGTATCTTGTAAAGGAATTCGTTGGAGCATTGTTTATTTCTTATTATTACCTTATAAATATAACAAGTGAGTTTTCATGCCCCTTTTAATATTATTTCACACCATTTTGGGGTGAAACATGTTAAACTTATCAACTTACACTTGTAAACTTTTTATACTTCAAACACACATGCAATTCATCTATATTTTGTCATGGTTATTGTATTATTGTGAGTTTTATATGAGATACATTATATATTGATAATAATTAACTACTGCTAGCCTGGCGACGTCATAGATCTATGAGCCTGACAAGCATATTTGGTGCTAAAGCCGATGTTATTGCCGGCTCCTGATGACGTATTCTTGTTCATCATGGGAACCAAGTACACTTAGCTAATCACTATAAACTTGTAATCTTATTTTGGTCAAGGTTTGATTGTAGCTATATGTGTTCTATAAACTTGCATAATTCATAACCATTGACATGAATTGCTACTTGTAAATCTTTGATATATTTATGTACACTTAACCTATGGAAACTCACCAACTTTCATAGTTGACCTTTATTTTTAACATGTTTCAGGAAATGCTGATGTTTGATGATCTCTTTAAAGCATGCTCACACCTAGGATTTGGACCTAGGAAAATAAATGATTTGTCATGGGTGTTATTTTATGTCATGTTTTATTCTTGTTTGAGACTTATGGATGTAATTTGCATTTTAAAACTTATGATAATAATATTTTTATTTAATGGTAGCGTTATGTGGTTGTGAACAATCTTAACCCTCACATCTTGACGATTCCGCCGTTAAGGTTGGGTGTGACATTAGGCCCCGGTTTTTACATGTTTTTAAATTTTTGTGGCTGTAAATGCATGTAAAACATTTTTATGAGTGATATGCATGTAACCGTATGCATATGTGTATGTGATTGATGTTTTATGGTTGTTTATGTCTTGATTGATGTTAGAATGGTTGTATAAGTTTAGAACAGGTTGAATTGATGTTTAGGACTGAAAAATTACTTAGAAACATGCAAGTAGATGGGCATGTGCCAAACAGGCCCCATGCGCCTATGGAATTGCCTTAGAAAAGTTTTAAGTGGTGTTGATGCGTCCAAACAGGACCCATGCGCCCAAAATACGGCCTGAAATTATTATGTACAGGTTCATACGCCTAAACAGTGGCTCATGTGCCTAAGTGTTAGGCTCATACGCCTAAAAGTACCTCATGCGCCTAAATAGTGTGCATGCGCCCAAAGTGGCTTATGAGCCTAAGTGTTAAAACGCCTAAGTGAGGCTCATGCGCCTGCATAGTGGAAAATCTCCCAAGCAGTCCTCATGCGCCCGAATAGTGCCCATGCGCCCAAACACTTAGAAAATTTTTCTGAATTTTTGTAAAATCAGAATTTTAGGGTTTGTCCCTAGTTTAACTTATGGACTATATTGGCCCATTTAAGCAAGAATATGTGATGTTCTATGGTTAGAGAAAGTATGATGATATGATGAATGTATGATATGATTGTGTGTATGATGTGTTATGTTTGATGGTTTCCAAAGCGTATATATTATATTATAATATACTTTACGTTTTATGTTATGACTCTACGTAGTATGATGTCACACCCCGGGCCCAGAGAGGCGGGACGTAACGATTAGTAACCAATAACCAATATGCAGCGGAAACTAAATGGTTTAATACATTACAACTTTCAACATTTACATTAGAGTATTGGCTCTGTTTCAATTCACAGGGTGCCTAATCTACAGCCTATAGGTGTCATGATCAATCTTTTGGTAAAGGTTTCTTGATGCTTCCGTAACTAAAGCTTCTAGGCTCGACTTTTGTCTTCAACGCCTATTCTCACTTCTTGTCTCGGATTTAGGTATCTTCTATAGCTCAACTATTCTCCCTAGCTGTACCTAAAGACATGCTCAAAAAGAATTGTGTCAACATAAAGTTGCTGAGTTCAAGTGGTTAAAGTTTCAAAACAATTTAAAAGGAACTACAAGAGTCCACAGTAAAGGTTTTAGAGTCTAGTGTGATAGTTTATAAAAATCTCATTCGATTTTAAAAGCATCATCATAGTATCAGTCATCGTGGGGTATCACAATCAACCCTGCACTTGGTCCCCGGTTGGCCTCTTCTAAACTTGTGTTTAACCGGATATCCCCGTAGGGGAGGAACCAAGCCTCAGAACAGTGAACCATTCCTGCTAGGATGGTTCACCATAGTATCTTATTCAAAACCTATTACATGCCACAAACGACCCCTCAGGATCTCAGTGGGGTACCTCCCTGTGGCGGGAGCCACTGTGCGTGGGGGATTCCCCAAATAGATCTATTCACGTAAGAACAAGCGGTTCACAAAAGAATTAATGATTATGACTAAAGTATCAGCAGGTATCCAAAAAGTCCCACATACAAGCATCAAGTAAGCACAATCATAGTTCATAGAAAAAAAGATTATGCAAAACAGTAAACAGTATCACACATAAGAATTTTAGTTTAAAGGAGCATGCTTCATCCCCAAAACAAAAGTAGAAAAAGGGGGACACGAGAACTCACCTGGTATCCTTATATAATTACAGAGCTTGATTAAGAAAAGTGATGACCACCAACAAAGCAATCCTAACTAAAACATATAAGATTCACGTTTAGAATTAGCACAATGTATTACATGCGTGCAGTTGAGCTCTTTAGTTAAATTTAAATTGGTGATTAGTATCCTTATGTAGCTTAGTTTCTTGAGTATTTGTTAATTGATTGTCATGAACTAAGTTGTGCATATTAGATTAAGTAATGTTCTTATTCGAGAAATGGTTCTTAGTACGATTATTGTAGCAGTAATGGGTTGATAACAATAACAATACTAAATAGAATATATTTTAACAAGTACACTTAATCAGTTAGTACTCATTAGGCCAAGAGTCTTACATGTAGTATTAATATCAATTTAATAATAATTATCTTAAACAATGGTAATCGTTAAAATACCGACATTGGTATTAATATTGGTATTAGTGTCCATTTTTATTACATAACAAGTTGTTCATACGAGAGAGGGTTATACCTCAATGTATAAATTATAGTTTTTCAATTATAATAACCATACATTTCCAGTTATTTGGGGCAAGATTGTTCGCATATTATAACTATCTCTGATAAACCGATGACCATCTTTACCTAGATTATACATAAAACTCCTTTTCATCAATTTCAGTAGTAATATTATCTTCCCAAAGATGGTATTTGATACCCGATCTACAATTATTATTGGAATTTATATGTACATATTTGTGGGTTTGAAAATATTAACATGTCACATGCATTTGTTTGAATACATTGTATTAATAAACTATTCACCATCTATAGCATTATCTTGATCACAAAAACACATGGTTTCTATAGTCCCTAACCTTATTTCATCGAAATCGTATTTGTAATTACATGTGAGTAGTAAATACATTGCATGACGTGATAATCAACATGCTGCACAGTCTATAATTGTCTCCTATTAAGCTGATCCAATATGATTTATGTTACTTAGTAATGGGTAGCTATTGTAAGTTGTTGTGTAACTTTCTCAATTCTATAATTACTATTATTATAGTTTGTTTTTAATATACGATTCATGTTTTTTAACAAGTTTGAGCTCAACGTTTTTCAAGCGCACACGCGTAAGTTATTTCATAAGCTTTGACATAAAACGAAGCGCGTTATACCTTTCACTCGCTCTGCTCGCGTCTGAAATCCATTCAAAGTCGATTTGTGTCGACACCGTTAACATTGTCGGCTCCTTATTACGTCGCTAACATTTCTCCGTTAACTACTTATGTTGTTGACCGCATTGACCATCAGCTTGACCAAAGTTTTACCTAATCAAAATACACTAAAAATTATATGCAACACTTCTGCATTGTTATCTTATAACTGAACGAAATCAATACCGCAACATACGTCACCATATGCTTCGGTTGTGACTTTTACCATCACCATCCAGCACATGCAGCCACGGTCCACCATCGTGATAGCCTAACTACCACCACCATAACCTAAAACTATACCAACCACGACCACCATTATCATATCCTTTATGGTCCTGCTCCACCATCGGCCACCAACACCCAACCCACAATCACAACTACATCACCAAGACCATAGCTGCTACTGACAGCAACTGCCACGATTTACAGCCAACAACCATCACCTTCACGACCCCTTTTCATCACCACCTTCTCTGACCTCTACTGTCACAGCCATCGCCTTCACTAGCACCATCCATGATCATCACTGTCGTTGCCTTTGGGCAGTCGCAGGAACCGCCAATCGACACCCGACAGCCACAACCGAAACCCCTGCTGCTACAACTCGCCTCCCAACCGCGAACCATCACCACAACCAACAGATTTCCCCATCCAAAACCCGGGGTCGGCCTTCAAAATCTCGACATTCACGGCCGAGACAAACAATTTCAGCCATCGAAATCGAGTTGTAGGTCGAGGACTTACCTGCGACCAACACCACCATCGCGACCCTACCACCACCATCGGGCGACCTTCGTAACCGCGACCACCACAACCACTGCCGACATCACCACCATCACCCATCACCTCGTTGAGTTTTAGGAGAAATTGAAGCTACCATCGAGATCAGGGCGTCGAGAGGAGCCCGGATGTGCGTGCCACTCGCCGGCACTCGCCGGAATCGGTCGCCGGAGGCCGGACTTTTGGCCGGATCGAAGAAAGGGGGGAAAGGGAGGAGGTCGCGGCGCCTCTCTCTCTCATCTTTGAATTTTTGTTTCAAAACCCTAAAATGGAGAATTGTTTGTTTATATACTAGGTTAAATGAAACGGGTTCGTAAAAGAATTCGGTTCGAACACGTTCGATCAAGTTTGTCACGTAGCGTTTAAATTTGTTTCTCGTTAGTTTCAATTTATACAAAACGTTATAAGTGTTCCGAGATTATATATTTAAAACATGCCGGATAATCAAACGAGTTTGTAACTTATCGCGTATTTAACATGTTTCAAGGTTTCACGCATTTTTATCGAATGAGCGTTAATATTATCATTTTTCTATCAAAATATATACAATTAAGTATTAAATTGATATTTTGAGCGTTAAATTCCTATGTTAGTCACGTTAAAGCTTTATTTGACGAATTCTCGGGTTTTACCAGATCGTAACCCGGTTCGCGTCACGGTCGCGTTTCGGAACGCCGTTATTTCGGACAACGTAACATTCATCAAATTTAATGTGATATGTTAATAAACAATGATTAGATAAATATTTTCGGAGTTACGTGGCTCGGTTGTCATAACGGACGTTAGTTAAGTGCCGGTAAAAACCGGTTTTCGCGTTTCGCTTACGAATTTCTGTTGATTATGCTTGATTGAAGAAAAATCTTTCAACAAGCATTATTTATGATATTGTTAGCATTAACAAGGATTTAAATTGGATGACAAGCCATTATAAGGAGTTCTGATGGAATTCAGACGTTAGTACGCGTTAAACTGCCAGATTTTACCCGGTATGGGTTCTGAATCCGTTTTCAGTTTGGATCTTTCCATAGTTGTTTCAATTCACATAAGAATTATTTGTTTCATGGTTTCTCCTTCAATTAGTTCTTAAACGTGTATTTGGGCCTTAAATGTGTCTTTTATAAGTTCGGGCCCTTATTGGGCTTATTGGGCCCAAAAGGCTAGTTTCGTTTTGCAAGGTTTCTTTGGTAAGCCCAAATCAATCCGGACCTTTATTGGTTCCTATAATACATTAAGCTTTCTAAATGGGCTAGATTTCAGAGGTGTTACATATGAGGTATGTAAGAATGAACGTAAAGTCTAACATAACAAAATGAAACATAACAAAGATGAAAAGTGGAACGTAATGACAGAAAGAATGGCTTGCAAGCAAATAGAAAGGAGGTGCACGACCATGTTGTCGTTAGCTCAACTGTGTGAGGTTTAAATAACTCGAACGATGCATACAGGGTCAATCATTGAGATTGACGGGGCCTTTATGGCATGCCCTAGGTGACGGGTCAGCTTCGGCACAATGCTCAGGGTCTAATTGTAGACCTCAGGCCCAGTATTAGTTTCGGGCATAATGTTCAGGCTATTGCACATTGTTCCGAATGAATAGGAGAGATGACTTGCCCTAGGTGACTAGGTCAGCTTCATACACAATGTTTGGGGTCTATTTGCAGACCTCAGGCCCAGCATTAGCTTCGTGCACAATGTTCGGGGTATTGTACATCATTCCGTATAAAAGTAAAAGAAGATGAAAAGTATCAAAAGAAAGTATGAGAATGAACGTAAAAGATATTGAAAAGTACAAAACAAAAGTATGTATACGAAAGAGAATGATAATGAACAGAATGAATTGAAAGTATGCATATGACGATGAAAGATAATAACGAAAGTACAGATGAACAAAACGAGCGATAAATATAGTATTAATGTACGTATGATGTGTGCTTTCTTATGAAAGTAATGTATAGTATTTGAGAAGCTTATTTTCGTATATAAAACACACAAGGTATTTTTAATACTTATGTAAGGCCCCACTCCCGGGCGCCTTACGGTTGGTGGTTCATCGCACGTAAAACATACATAATGTATATAATCATAAAATAACGCAGCGGAATTAATAAAATATACATTCTCATTCATTCATAAAAGTCATTACATCATTGACATGATTACAAAATACATCTTTCTCTGCTTTGCCTATCTTCGCTATGATTGCTACTGAAGCATATGAAACCTTTGATTACATAAGTAATCTCGTCATATGACTCCTCAGCAACCATAGGGTCATACAGCGACCTCTAGAGAAGATATTAAGTTCAAACATATAAAAATTTTGTTTTATACTAAAGAATATTCCTTAGGTAATTCCGTACATCGGAACCCTTACGGAACACTCTTGACACTCTCATGCAACGTATTTCGTTGCATGTGCTATACACACGCACTTCCAGTGCGTGGCAGCATATTCAAAATTAAAGGAGATTTCTTAAGTAATCCCTTTTATGGGAATCCTCAAGAAATCTCGTAATGGCATGCAGCGTGATGAGTTGCGTGTGTTATGGGCCCGCAACGCATGACGTTGCAGAATTATCAAATGAAGAATGCCATCCCAAAAGAGCTGAGTAGCCGCCTCATGCCATCCCCAGCAACGCTATCTGCCAACTGGAAACACATAAAAGTCAGCGTTGCTGAGTGAGTTCTAGTTTTATAATAAACATACTTTGTTCATATTAAAACCGTTCATTCCTTACACGTGATCATACATCGTACATACATATAGATAATATCTTTATTATCTCATCCGTTCATTCGTTCGTTCGTCATACATCGTTATCTTTCACTTCTCGTTTAGGTCCTGCCAGGCTTTACCCACTTCATGGCACGCAGCCATGATTACTGTGGTCGAATGACAAGGACCCCGTTACATCTTTTCTTGCACATTGGATATCTTTTTACCACTACCATCTGCCATACCCCGGATGTTATTAGCTACCGGGCCGAAGTCATTAAATGAACAGCAAAACGTATGCCACGGTACTAGAGGTAAGCGGTAGGGATTTCTATACATATGGTCAATCACTAAGAAGGACCCGTTAAACTTATCCAATGTTTGCAAGTCATCTTTCGTTAATTCGTTCGTTAATGCATGAATTCATCATCTTTTAATCATTCGTTCATTCATTAATACATGCATTTGTCATCGTGTTCCTCTTTCGTTATCTTTCACTTTACGTTACATAATACTTCATTTGTTCGTTCATTAATACGTAAAGCCAGAGAAAGATATTCACACATTATTATAAGGAACACACACATCATACATACATCATCATACATAGCATCCTACGTACATCGTCATACATATCATCATACATGCATCATCATACTTAACCTCGTACATACATAGCCTACATCATCAATCATCACTAGGCACTTACTCCCGTATCCTTCCCGAATCCGGGACTTACTATGCGTCATCTTGGTGCAGTAGCACTAACTGTCCCTCCAAGACCGTGGGGACTCATACTAGGACCTTATATAACGTGCCGAGTCCACAACCATGCCTTAGACGTATAACACAACATTATACCCAAATGGGTCATACATACATACGTCAGTAAACAAGTTTATATGTGTTCCAGCCCCAAAAATCATTTAAAATCAGTAAATGAGGGTCCTAGAACTCACTTGTGCTTGACAAGCAGCTTCTCAACCAAGCCTTAAAGTCGCGGGTCACACTACACTGCCTGCGGATAAGTTAACACTCAAAAGAGTTAATTTCTGCCTAATTTCACTACTAAGTTCGCAGGTAGTTTCGCCCGTAAATTCGCCAGCAGTTTCGCTGGGCAAATCAGCAGTTTCGCTGCTAGTTTCGCCGGGCAGCATTCTGCCAGTTTCGCTGGACAGATTCGCTACCTCGAGCGCCCAACTTTCGTTGGAATTCCCTAGTTTCGCAATATCTAAGGTCAACTTCGGCATTGGCATAGTCATCAGCGAAACTATAGTTTCGCTCAGGCGAATATGTAGTTTCGCTGCAGCGAAACTGTAACTTCGCTGTAAATCCTTCCAGTTTCGCTGGACGAACTTGCAGTTTCGCTGGTCGAGACCTTAAATTCGCAGAACGAGCTGAAATTTACGAATCACCTCGTTTTAGCCCAAAAATCCAATCCTTTCCACCCAAACCCTTGGATTATCATCCAGGAAGTTATATCTAGGCTCATTACACGTTTTCTTACCCTAAAACGTGTGTTTTGGGGCGATTTTTGCCACTTTAAAACCTCAAAAACCCCACTCGGGTTTTTCACCAAATGTAGCAATTTAGATACGTTTCTTACCTGGATTCTTGTAGTTTAGGAGTCCACAAACACCAGCCTTCGATTCTTGACCACCCGAGCTTCAATCTGGCACTTTCTCTCTCTACACTTTCTCTCTCTAGAATGGCGTTTGAGTGAAAATGAGAGTTGCTCAGCTGATCCATCTATTTATATGCCAGGCGTTCCCGGGACCCCAAACTCGTTAAACTCGTGACCCGAAGGGTTAACTCGGTGTAATACCCGCAACCATTTTATATTTATTAAATGGTTTTCATCCGAGCCCATCACTATCACTTGACTCGATTAGAAAATTTTCCGGGTGTTACAAGTCCACCCCCCCTTATTTAGGTTTCGTCCCCGAAACCTACCATTCTTCGAACAGATGTGGGTAATGTTGTCTCATCTCTTCTTCAATCTCCCACATAGACTCAGATCCCTTCCTGTGCTTCCACTGTACACGCACAAGAGGAACCACTTTGTTTCTTAGCCGTTTCCCTTTTCTACCGATGATCGCCACTGGTTGCTCCACATAGTTGAGTCGTTCGTCTACTTCGATATCCTCCAGCGGTACAATCATATCTTCATCGGCCAAACATTTCCTCAGATGAGATACGTGGAAGGTCGGGTGAATTCCACTCAGTTCATCTGGCAGTTCCAACCTATAGGCCACCTCTCCCACACGGGCGATAATTCGGAAAGGGCCTATATACCGCGGGCTCAGTTTACCCCGCTTTCGGAACCTAATAATTCCTTTCCAAGGCGAGACCTTCAACATGACCCGATCACCGACCTTGAATTATATCGGTCTTCGCCTCTTGTCAGCATACGACTTTTGTCTATCTTTCACCGCCTTCATGAAGGCTTTGATCTTTTCTAACTTTTCAGTCGTTGCTTCAACTACCTCGACACCACCCAGTTCCTTCTGCCCAATGTCTCCCCAACATACGGGCGTCCTACATTTCCTACCGTACAACATCTCGTAGGGCGGCATACCAATGCTGGCATGATAACTGTTATTGTACGAGAATTCTGCTAACGGCAGGTGATCGTCCCAACTTCCTCCAAAATCGATCACGCACGCTCGAAGCATGTCTTCGAGTGTTTGGATCGTCCTCTCAGACTGACCGTCTGTCTGGGGGTGATATGCCGTGCTAATGTGTAGCCTCGTCCCCATTGCATCATGAAACCTCTTCCACAACTTGGAGGTAAACCGGGTGTCACAGTCAGACACAATAGACACCGATACGCCATAACGAGCTACAATTTCTTTGATAAATAGATCAGCCAATCTTTCAGATGAATACGTCTCGCAGATCGGTAGGAAGTGGGCACTCTTCGTTAATCGATCAACTATCACCCATATAGCATCATACCCTTTCGGGGTACGTGGTAGTTTCGTGATGAAATCCATGGTGATGTGCTCCCACTTCCACTCGGGTATATCCAACGGTTGGATCTTCCCGTACGGTTTCTGATGCTCTGCCTTGACTTGTGAACAAGTCATGCACTTACTCACATATTCCACCACATCACGCTTCATGCCCGGCCACCAATAGTCTTTCTTCATGTCTTGGTACATCTTGGTAGCGCCGGGGTGAATGGAATACCGAGTCTTATGGGCCTCATCCATGATCTTTCCACGTAGATCCCCGTACCGAGGAATCCACACTCGCCCAAATCAGGTCTTAACACCAAGAGTGTTCTCACCCAGTTCTGTAATTAGACCTCTCATCCTTTCGGAGTTAAGACGATCTTCCTTCAAAGCCTCGTCTTGGAACTCCTTAACCTGTGTCATCACGTCAGAGGTCATAATTAGCTGATAAGCCTTCACCCGAATCGGCTCAGGCCTTTCCTTCCGGCTAAGGGCATCAGCCACCACATTGGCTTTGCCCGGGTGGTAATGGATCTCACAATCATAATCTTTTATCAGCTCCAACCACCGTCTCTGCCTCATGTTTAGATCCTTCTGCTCGAAGAAATACTTCAAGCTCTTGTGATCCGTGAAGATGGTGCACTTCGTCCCGTATAGATATTGCCGCCAAATCTTCAGCGCGAAGACCACCGCAGCTAGTTCTAGGTCGTGCGTGGGATAATTGACTTCGTGGGTCTTCAGTTGTCGAGATGCATAGGCTATGACCTTTCCGCGTTGCATCAACACGCAACCCATCCCAGAATAGGATGCATCCGAATAGACCACCAAGTCTTCATTTCCCTCGGGCAATGTCAAGACAGGAGCTTGTGTCAGTCTCGTCTTCAATTCCTCAAAAGCGTTCTCCTGTTCTCGACCCCACATGAACTTTACATCCTTGCGAGTCAATTTTGTCAAAGGTTAGGCTATCTTGGAGAAGTCTTGAATAAATCTTCTATAATAGCCCGCCAGCCCCAAGAAGCTGCGAATCTTGGTTGGCATCTTCGGTGACTTCCATTGCATCACGGCCTCAACCTTTGCTGGGTCCACCATTATTCCTTCTGCATTCACTACGTGGCCCAGAAATTGCACTTCGCGTAACCAAAACGCGCACTTGGAGAACTTAGCGTACAATTTCTCCTTTCTCAACGTTTCCAATACTTCCCGAATATGCCCGGCATGCTCTTCTTCACTTTTCAAATAAATCAGGATATCATCGATGAATACAATCACTGATTTATCTAACATTGGTCGGCACACTCGGTTCATCAAATCCATAAAAGCAGCCGGCGCATTGGTCAACCCAAAAGACATGACAAGAAACTTGTAGTGACCATAGCGCGTACGAAAGGCTGTTTTAGGGATATCCTGCTCCTTCACCTTCAGTTGATGGTACCCCGATCGAAGATCTATCCTTGAAAACCAACTGGCACCCTGAAGTTGATCAAACAAGTCATCGATCCTTGGTAAGGGGTATCTGTTCTTCACCGTCAACTTATTCAGCTCGCGGTAGTCGATGCACACCCTCATACTACCATCCTTCTTCTTTACGAACAGGACCGGAGCACCCTAAGGTGAGATACTCGGTCTGATAAACCCCTTATCAAGCAGCTCCTGCAACTGCTCCATCAACTCTTTCATCTCCGTCGGAGCCAAGCGATATGGTGCTTTTGCGACAGGTTGGGCACCCGGTATCAGGTCGATCTGGAACTCGATCTCTCGGTCAGGTGGCAATCCCGATAAGTCTTCGGGAAACACGTCTGGAAAGTCACATACCACTGGCACATCGCATAGCTGTGGTGTTGGCGTCTCTACATTCTTTACATAACATAAGTAGGCGCTACATCCGCGCCTCATACACTTTCCCGCCACCGCCATCGAGATCACCTTCGGAATCGTCGTAACTCGATCGCCATATATTGTCACCGGACTTCCGTCGGTTGCCGTCAGTCTAATCATCTTCTTTCGGCACACAATATTCGCTTCGTAGGTTGCTAACCAGTCCATCCCTAACACTACATCAAATCCTCCTAGAGGCATCACATGTAACTTGGCAGCAAACCTATGGCCCTCTAATTCTATGGCACAGCCTTCTATCACATCCGTAACCCTAGTGGATTTACCAATAGCGGTTTCTACTTCAAAGGACTCATCAAGGCATTTACTCCTAACAGGCAATTTAACACAGAAGGTAGTAGAAATAAAACTCCTACTTGCACCCGAATCAAATAACACAGAGGCTAAAATTTGGTCTATTAGGAACGTACCGGACACAACGTCAGGGTCCGTTCTAGCCTCCTCCTGCGTCATGGTAAACGCCCTAGCCTTTGCCCTCGGTGCTTCTCCTCCCGTCTTCTTCTCCCCTGAGCCCTCAGCCCTCGGCTTCTTGCAATCTCTGCTCATATGACCACTTTCCCCACCGTTAAAACACTTGCCCATTCGGCAATCCTTGGCCATATGCCCAGTCCTCCCACACTTGAAACAGATGTTGGATCCCCACTTACACTCCCCCGAGTGCTCTTTCCCACACTGTCCACACTTCCTCATCCCTGCTCCCTTCGCGACCACTCGGCGGTCGTCTACCCTTGCCTTCTTGTTACTTGTCGAGGTATCACCTCGACCAAACCTCTTTCCCTGCCAACCCTTCTCGCCACCTCCTTTCTTACCACCCTCAGCCTTCACCAACGCAGCTCGCTCATCGTACAACCTTCCCGCCAAATCCACCGCCGACCTGAAAGTACTTGGTCGAGCGGAAATCAAATGCCAACGTATTTCAGCTGGCAACCCCTGAATATACCGGTTGATCTTTCGAGACACCGGCGTCACCTGCTCTGGGACCAATCGCGCCATATCATTGAACTTGGCAGTGTATTGTTGGTGGGTCATCGTCCCTGCCTCCAACTGCAGAAACTCTCTCTCAACTCGGTCCATCTCCCGACGAGGACTAAACTCCTCGATCACCATTCTCTTCAACTCAGACCACTTCATCTTTCCAATGGACCTGCTACCCTCAGCCTGGATAATATTGTCCACCAGCACAATGCCGTCCTCGTAAATGAATGGGTAGCAAACTTCACCTTTTTATCCTCCTGGCAGTCACTGATATTGAGGACCGCCTCCATCTCTCTCACCCATTGGTGAGCATCGGCAGCTGTACCAGAACCATCAAAAGTCAGGGGCTTGCACCTCATAATTGCCCCGTAGTTACAACCCTGTGTTGTCTCACGCTCGGCCTCCTCCTCCTCCTCCTCTTCATCATCAGAAAGAACCGTTTCCGGCCCTTGTTGCTGTTGTCGCCTCCCTGAGGCTCGATTCCTCCCTCGCCTCTCATCTTCGCGTACAGCTTTTATCACCTCAGTCACTACAGACGGTAAGAACGTCTGCATGACTTGGTGCACCTCCTCGACCACTGTCTCTTTCACCGAGGCCCTCAAATCATCACTCTCATCCACTCCCCCCGAGGGAGTAGTATTAGGTTCTTCAGGAACCTTCTTCTCTTGTCTAGGCCTTCCTCTTGTGGCTCGTGGTTCCGCACCACTTCCGCCACTTCCTCCACCAAGTGGGGCTTTAGATGATCTACCACCGACCATCTTCTATCTCACACTGAAAGGTTCAAATACCAACACGGTCATTCAAGGAAATAGCTCAGTTTATGTTAAGTACAGTAAGTTGCTAATTACAGTGGCCAGTTGTGATTAGTCACTTACTCTACTTTTTGCACCCCAAGCATTACCCTTAGGGGCTGTTTGTTTTTTCCCAAAAGCTCTTCTCAGCCTCTTTTGTCTTCACCAAGAAGAGGACGCGCAGACATTTGGGATTGCAGACTGTTTGTTTTGTGGAAGACATTTCACTTAAAAATGTCTTCCCGTCCTCTTTTTGGAGAAGACCTAAACATAAGTCTTCAAACCTCTTCACGTCTCTTCCACAACCCCACAACCCCAGCCTTCACCGCTTCCACAACCCCACAACCCCAACCTTCACAGCCTTCACCGCCGTCGCCGCTCCAGCCTTCACCGCCGTCGCCGCTCCAGCCTTCGACCTTCGACCTTCGCAGATCCCCGTTCGACCTTCGACCTTCGCAGATCCCCGTTCGACCTTCGACCTTCGACCAGCAAGCCTCAGGTGAGTATCTTTTTACCTTGAATCTTTTGCCCTATGTTGATCTTGAATCTTGAATGGAGTTGAATCTTTTGCCCTATGTTAAAATCTTTTACATGTTGTTGAAGCGATCAGATGGTTTTATTTTTCATTTTATGAGGTGTTTTGGTGCTTAATCAACTGGTTTTGAGTTAATTGTTGTTTGTAAGTTGTTTGTTTACTCAGATTGGATAGCTATGCTTGTTGATTGAATCCTGATGTAGTTAAGGTTATGTTGTATGCTTGTTGATTTTACTTGTTACTGAAGTGGTCGGATCGGATGATTTTGAATATAATTGATTTGGTTTTATGAATAGTTTTTGATTAATCAGCTGGTTTTGATTCAATTATTGCTGTTAGATAGCTGATGGATTAATGATCTAGTTTTCTTGATTCAATTAGATAGCTATGCATGCTGATGGATTAATGCTGTTCAATTATTGCTATTCAATTATTGGTTTTATGGTTTTGATTCAATTAGATAGCTATGCATGCTGATGGATTAATGATCTAGTTTTCTTGTTCTGCATATTGCTTATAGTTTTAATATGTGAGAAATTGAGAATTGTTATGTTTATGTGTTTTCTTACGGATCTAATAAAACTGGTGTAGCAATATACTCTTTAAGTATAAACAAACAAATTCAAGTTTGATTCAATAAATTGTGTTTATGTTGAGAATTGTTATGTTTGAGAATTGTTATGTTTGAGAATTGTTATGTTTATGTGTTTATGTGTTTGCTTATAGTTTCTTCATCTGTGAGTTCCCTTGACCATGACACTCTCCCTGCAAATGCTGCCCCTGGCCCACTACATTTGTATTGCCCATAATAAACAGTCCTGCAATTAATAATTCAATAAAAAAGGTGTTAAACAGGTCATGTTTATGAGTTGATATGTTGAACCCGACACTAACCTGAATATTTAGTACAAACCAGAAAATATGTTTGATTCAATTATTACTGTTCTGCATTTTTATGTTTATGTGTTTTCTTCCTGATATAATTGGAATATGCTAGTAGTCTGTTGCATTGAGTTAGAGTTAAAATGTACATTTAAGTATAAACAACAATTACTTGATTGGTATATGGATTGTATGATTAGTTTGTATGATTAGTTGGTATATGGTTTGTATGATTAGAAATTGGTTTAGTTGGTTGTTATAGTTTGTATGAAGAATTGTGATTTGTTTTTATTGTTTAATAGAAATGGGCGAGAAACATCAATGGTCAAACGAGCAAATTCAATGTTTGCTAGAAACTTGCATTGAAGAAATAAATAAGGTGGGTAGGAAAGGTTTGAGCATGCAAAAAGACTCTTGGAATAGATTAGGAAAAGTTCTTAAAGAAAAGTTTGGCCTTGAATTGAATCAAAAACAAATGAAGAACGCCTATGACAATCTGAAAGCCAAGTACGTCGGATTTGTGTATTTGAAAAACAAAACAGGCAATATATATAATCCTCAAACCAATAGTTTTTCCCTAACAAACGAGGAGTGGGAAGAATTTAAGAAGGTATGTTCACATATAAACATATATGTATATATAAACATATACTTATAATAAACATATACTTATAATAAACATATACTTATAATAATATTTTATATTTTGGGTTTAGGGGCATCCGAAGGCTGGATCTTTGAAAACGACTCCATTGCCTTTTCCAGAACTTTGTGCAGAATTATTTGATGGTAATACTGCCACTGGAAATGGCAAGTGGAGTTCAACTCAAACAACTTCAGTTGCTGGATCATCTTCTTCTCAACGTGTCAAACCACTTATGATTACAAATACAATTACTCATGACATAGAAGATGATGCCGGCTCTTTTGATGTCGAATAAACGATTTATAAATGTAATCGTATGATTTTATGAATATTATTTTAGTGTTGTATGACTTTTATTTATATTTTAATGTATTTCTATGACTTTTATTTATATATTAATGTATTAGTTGTTTTTAAAGTTTAAAAAATAAATTTAGTTTAATTACAGAATATTTCAGCATTCTGCAGATGTTAAACAAAACAAACAGTCTTTTTCTTGCAGACTGCAGACATTTGGTCCATCTCTTCTGCTGCAGATGTTTGCAGATGTGGTCCGCAGACTGCAGACGTTTTCCTGCAGAAAAAACAAACAGCACCTTACTGACTACATCAGTATTTAAATCTAACAGCACACATAAACCACATTACACGCGCACATAACTTTGATTATCATTAAGAAAATACCTGATGGCACGCAGCTACTCAGATGGCATTCATCCCCTATCTGTCCCATTTCTCAGTTTAAGTTTTAGGTTTATTTTGAAAATTTACCCATTTTACTTAAACTTTTGCTCTGATACCAACTTGTAAGGCCCCACTCCCGGGCGCCTTACGGTTGGTGGTTCATCGCACGTAAAACATACATAATGTATATAATCATAAAATAACGCAGCGGAATTAATAAAATATACATTCTCATTCATTCATAAAAGTCATTACATCATGACATGATTACAAATACATCTTTCTCTGCTTTGCCTATCTTCGCTATGATTGCTACTGAAGCATATGAAACCTTTGATTACATAAGTAATCTCGTCATATGACTCCTCAGCAACCATAGGGTCATACAGCGACCTCTAGAGAAGATATTAAGTTCAAACATATAAAAAATTTTGTTTTTATACTAAAGAATATTCCTTAGGTAATTCCGTACATCGGAACCCTTACGGAACACTCTTGACACTCTCATGCAACATATTTCGTTGCATGTGCTATGCACACGCACTTCCAGTGCGTGGCAGCATATTCAAAATTAAAGGAGATTTCTTAAGTAATCCCTTTTATGGGAATCCTCAGGAAATCTCGTAATGGCATGCAGCGTGATGAGTTGCGTGCGTTATGGGCCCGCAACGCATGACGTTGCAGCATTATCAAATGAAGAATGCCATCCCAAAAGAGCTGAGTAGCCGCCTCGTGCCATCCCCAGCAACGCTACCTGCCAACTGGAAACACATAAAAAGTTAGCGTTGCTGAGTGAGTTCTAGTTTTATAATAAACATACTTTGTTCATATTAAAACCGTTCATTCCTTACACGTGATCATACATCGTACATACATATAGATAATATCTTTATTATCTCATTCGTTCATTCGTTCGTTCGTCATACATCGTTATCTTTCACTTCTCGTTTATGTCCTGCCAGGCTTTACCCACTTCATGGCACGCAGCCATGATTACTGTGGTCGAATGACAAGGACCCCGTTACATCTTTTCTTGCACATTGGATATCTTTTGTACCACTACCATCAGCCATACCCCGGACGTTATTAGCTATCGGGCCGAATTCATTAAATGAACAGCAAAACGTATGCCACGGTACTAGAGGTAAGCGGTAGGGATACCATACATATGGTCAATCACTAAGAAGGACCCGTTAAACTTATCCAATGTTTGCAAGTCATCTTTCGTTAATTTGTTCGTTAATGCATGTGTTCATCATCTTTTAATCATTCGTTCATTCATTAATACATGCATTCGTCATCGTGTTCCTCTTTCGTTATCTTTCACTTTACGTTACATAATACTTCGTTCGTTCGTTCATTAATACGTAAAGCCAGAGAAAGATATTCATACATTATTATAAGGAACACACACATCATACATACATCATCATACATAGCATCCTACGTACATCGTCATACATATCATCATACATGCATCATCATACTTAACCTCGTACATACATAGCCTACGTCATCAATCATCACTAGGCACTTACTCCTGTATCCTTCCCGAATCCGGGACTTACTATGCGTCATCTTGGTGCAGTAGCACTAACTATCCCTCTAAGACCGTGGGGACTCATACTAGGACCTTATATAACGTGCGGAGTCCACAACCATACCTTAGACGTATAACACAACATTATACCCAAATGGGTCATACATACATACGTCAGTAAACAAGTTTATATGTGTTCCAGCCCCAAAAATCATTTAAAATCAGTAAATGAGGGGTCCTAGAACTCACCTGTGCTTGACAAGCAGCTTCTCAATCAAGCCTTAAAGTCGCGGGTCACACTACACTGCCTGCAGATAAGTTAACACTCAAAAGAGTTAATTTCTGCCTAATTTCGCTACTAAGTTCGCAGGTAGTTTCGCCCGTAAATTCGCCAGCAGTTTCGCTGGGCAAATCAGCAGTTTCGCTGCTAGTTTCGCCGGGCAGCATTCTTCCAGTTTCGCTGGACAGATTCGCTACCTCGAGCGCCCAACTTTCGTTGGAATTCCCTAGTTTCGCAATATCTAAGGTCAACTTGGGCATTGGCATGGTCATCAGCGAAACTATAGTTTCGCTCAGGCGAATATGTAGTTTCGCTGCAGCGAAACTGTAACTTCGCTGTAAATCCTTCCAGTTTCGCTCGACGAACTTGCAGTTTCGCTGGTCGAGACCTTAAATTCGCAGAACGAGCTGAAATTTACGAATCAGCTCGTTTTAGCCCAAAAATCCAATCCTTTCCACCCAAACCCTTGGATTATCATCCACGAAGCTATATCTAGGCTCATTACACGTTTTCTTACCCTAAAACGTGTGTTTTGGGGCGATTTTTGCCACTTTAAAACCTCAAAAACCCCCACTCGGGTTTTTCACCAAATGTAGCAATTTAGATACGTTTCTTACCTTGATTCTTGTAGTTTAGGAGTCCACAAACACCAGCCTTCGATTCTTGACCACCCGAGCTTCAATCCGGCACTTTCTCTCTCTACACTTTCTCTCTCTAGAATGGCGTTTGAGTGAAAATGAGAGTTGCTCAGCTGATCCATCTATTTATATGCCAGGCGTTCCCGGGACCCCAAACTCGTTAAACTCGTGACCCGGAGGGTTAACTCGGTGTAATACCCGCAACCATTTTATATTTATTAAATGGTTTTCATCCGAGCCCATCACTATCACTTGACTCGATTAGAAAATTTTCCGGGTGTTACAACTTATAAAACTAGAACTCACTCAGCAACGCTGACTTTTATGCATTTTCAGTTGGCATGTAATGTTGCTGAGGATGGCACATGGGGAGGCTACTCAGCAGGGCAAGACTGGCAACCATTCACACAGAATATTATTGTTGTTTTGTAATGCAATGATCTAGTTGTCGAGACTCGATCAAAAACAATTTAATTTATCGGTCTTAGCTACCTTTATTGTGCAAGGGTAAGTAAGGTCGTCTCCTCGGGGAATATGTGGAAAGTGTTTAACGATTGTAACTCAATTAATGTAAAAACATAAACTTTAAACTAAAGACTAAAACTTTGAATGAATTACTAATCACACGTGCATAAAGCAAGAAACTTTAAATGAATTTGATTAAATATTAAGAAACAATCACTTTCGGGTTTCCAATTCTGCAAGATCAACAATTGGTACTCTTAAATTAGGGTTTGTAAGAAACAATAATTCAAGATCTTAGTTTTTGATTAAAGTGACAACAAAGGAACAATCTTTTAAGACTCGTTCATTCATAATGTTACCAATTCACTTATATCACGTTGCTTACTTTTCTTAGTGAGTTCACGATGCAAGGAAACCGAAAAACTGATAATCAAGCAAACAACTTTATTTATAAGCAAATCGTTTAAATCAATCAAAACATAATATTGCATTCAATAGATCAATGTTTAATACAAAAACCTAATCAATCATACCAATCGTCTCACCTTACAAGAATCGTACTCCCGAAAGCAATCAAGAGAACCTAGTCACGCATCATCTTCATTGAATCTTCAATCTTTGATTGGATGTTGTTAATGCTTGATTCGGGTGAAACCGTGGTGAAAAGAACTCTCAAAAACACCTTGAAAACCTCTAAAATTCATCTGGGAGCAGTCTCTCTTCGAAACCCTAATGATTAGGGTTATATAGGATTTAAAATTTGAAATAACCCTCCAAATATCGTGTTAGACCGTAACTTACGGCCTATAGGCCGTAAGTTACGGCCTATAGGCCGTAAGTTACGGCCTACTTTCAACCAGACGGTCAAACCTTCTGCGTTACGGGGTTCACAGACGGTCTCAGCACAGGGCCATAAGTTACGGCCTCAGGCCGTAACGTACGGCCTCCCTGCACTTGTTTCTTAATTGTTTCACATGTAACTTTTCACGATCTTTCTGTTAACAGGTCGTGGGCCCTGTAACTCTTTTCCTAGCCCAAGTTATGCCCATTTTAAGTTACCATGGTCTTGAACCTTCGGTTTTTGCATTTCTTCACTTCTCGGGCTCCGATTCCATCCCGCTTCTTCCATACTCTTCACGTTTCACCCAACATAGTTCTAGTTTCCCATTTTGCATCTTTTGGTCCAAAATAGCCTCCTTTAACTCCAAACACCTATAATTCAAAACACAAACAACTTGAACCCGTTCCACCATAATAATGATGTAAAATCAAGCATTTAGGTTAATTAAACACTGAATTATCGGCACGCGATGACATCCCCACACTTATCCTTTTGTTTGTCCTCAAACAAACCTGCTTGCGTTATTCACCTTAATTAATCAAACATGCTAACTTATCACAATTTTGTACAAGTAAAGGTCCCAAGGCATACTTAGTTTTAAACTTCTATCATGTAAGATCACAACCCAACATGCAACATCAATTATGTTTTAAGCTTAAAATCTTTAGTTGGCATAACTTCACCTTCCGCTTCAAACATTCATGCATTCACATTACTAAAAATGAACACTCCTCTCGGTTTATTATATGGACTAGTGATTATATACTAGTATATCTGAAACTATCAAACCAAGAATGTACATTTTCATCATAAGCTCGTATAATAATCATATCACCATCAATTAGCACAATATAATACATAAATCAAGAGGTCTTTCATGGGTTTTAATATTAGGCTAAGGTTTAAGGTGGAATAGAATAGGAATTTAGAGTGGCTAACGGGTAATGAAATCCAACTTAAACATGCTAGATGCCATGTTTATCAATCTTTATCCTCTAATAGCAATCATATCATAGAGTTCTCACACTATTTTTGTTGTTGCATATTTTGGTCTATTTGACCTCATATTTTGCTTTTTATTTTTTCTTTTTTTTTCTTTCTCTTTTTTTCATATATATATATATATATATATATGTATATGTATATATATATATATGTATATATAACCAGATTCAGATCAATCATACTATTATTGAACTAATACTTGAAATACTTCTAGACATGTCATGGATTGGACTTCATCACTCGAGGTTTCATAAAATGGCTAAGGCTTTATAGGTTTATTGTTTCGGGTTATTCAAACGACAAGTTGGGGCTCAACATGGTGTCTAACCGAAATTTATCATGGTATGGTATTCAATCCTAATGCCTTTATCATATTTATGCACACATTGGTATATGATCTTGACACGCATCAATTACACGAGTTGTAAGTTAGATGCACATTATGGTTTCCCTTATTATGAAAAAAATATAAAGCAAATCAACATATGCTATGAATTGCTCAATTAGGCTAAAACTCTCACGGAAACAGTGGAAAAGGGCTACGAATGTGAAGCACATATGTCATCTACCATCCGGTTCATTATGCCTCCTAAGAATTCCAGCTAAATTTTAATAAAAACTCATGTTAGGATGGTTTTGAGACTTTTTTTAAAGGTTTAATTTTTCCATGTTTCCCTTATCCCCACACTTGAGATACATTGTCCTCAATGTATGGTTTTAAAAGATAAATAAACATGCTAATGATTAAAAACCAGGATAAGGAAGAAGTACATAGACCTGATCATTAGTAAGAGCTTTTACTAAGGGACTTGCACCTCCACACACTTGAGTGCTTACGTCATGCGCATGATTGAACTAGCTAAAAAAATACAAAACAAGGAACACAAAAACTAATAAAAGAAGTAAAACCCACTTTCGTAGGAATCACGGTTGCATTTAGCAAATCCAACAAGCCTTTGAACCCCTCGGGCATCCCGAGTGGACGAGTTATAGTCTCATGTGGGTTTCTAGTGAACACACACACAAAGTTCTCGGGTTGCCTCCCGCAAGCACTAAGTTTTAGGTCTTCAGCCGAACATTACCTGAGACCACTAAGGTGGTCGTATTGAATGCTTTTCTCCAAATTTCTTTTCATATAAATGCTTCTCTTGGCTTGATAGCATCTCTTGTTCACTCAAACTTTGGCCAAACATTGCTTCTTTAATCCTTGAATTCTTATGATCCGGTGGTTTACCCATCTTAACCTTTCGTCTCGGATTTTCATTCCTTGGTGGCTCTACCTTCACATTCTCCTCCTTTTCCATATTATCAAGCTCAAACCAGTAAGGATCAAAACCATTCTTCTTGGTGATATCCTCGCTTACATGTGAAATGTAAGGAGGAGCACACTCATTAGTAGCATCTGATATAGAACAATCATTGTTAACTACATATGTAATTAATTTTGAAAACACATTAAAGAACAACTTATGGTGTTTGAATGTCATGTCGATAATTCCATCTCGGCAATTGATTTGAGTTTTGGCTGTTGCCAAGAATGGTCGACCTAAAATTTCCTTTGGTTGCTTATTTGTTCTTACTGGTGCGTAGTCAAGCACCATAAAGTCTACAGGGTAGTAGAACTCTCCTAGTTTGATGATCACATCCTTAACCATCCCTCGAGGTTGTTTCCATGTCGAATCAGCAAGTACCACTATTTTTTCAGTTTCATGAAATGGACCAAAGTCATATTGGTCATACAAACTTCCCGGAAGGATACTCACACCGGCTCCATAATCCAAAAGTGACCGCTTGATTTTGAATTTCCCAACTTGAATGGGAGTAACTGGTTCTCCTAAGTCACTTCCATCCACTTCATGAACTTCCTTGTCGTTACCTACAACTACTTGAGAAAGAGTGGTTACATCATAATCAATACTTTCAAATTTAGGAACGTTACTAACCGAATTGATGTGCACATTCTTTGAAGTTGAAGCTTGATGTTCAGGGTTCTTTCTTTAATCACTTAGAAGCTTCCCTTGTTCCCGTCCGGATAATTGTTCAGCTGATTGTCCTAGCTGCTTAGCAATGGCCGCATTAGTCTTTTCTTGCACCTCTTTGAATTGCTTTAATTCTTTCATGTCTTTTGCTAAGTCCTGAATTGTTGTTAAAACTACACTATAATTACCATTATCAGTCGAAGGCCCTTGCTGATTCCTTTGTTGGTATTGACCTCCTTGTTGGTAATTCCCTTGATTGTAATTATTCCTTTGGTAGCCGCCTCGGTTGTAGCTTTGTTATCGTCCTTGATATTGGTTACTTCCTTGATTTGTGTGACAACCGGTCCCCAGGTCACCATTCTAAACCCTAATTTAATACATCATTTCCCATCTTATGAGTACTTATAATAGAAACAATTTAATTATATCAATAATATTAGAATCACCATTTGTTATTTGATCTATTTTTATAATTCTATGTGATTTTTTGTGAATTTTAGTTATTTCGAGTCTTAACTTTTAGAAACCTAGTGCCCGGGAATATTAATTAGTCACCCTAAGTAGGATTTACAATATAATTGAAACAATTAAAAGTGTGTGTGCATACACACTTGAAATTTTCAGCCTAATTCATGCATGTCCATGCATAACACTTAATCAACTAACTAAAACTTATCACCTAAAATACTACATTAAACTACACACTACACTACATAATAATATTTGCAATTAAAAAATTAAAAAGAAAACCCTCACTAGTTGCCAAATTCGGCCGCCCCCTTGACATCCAATGAATGCATTGGCTTGCCACTACACACAACCCACCATATCCACCATACATTTCTCATGCATTCTCCCTTTTTGCAAGACATCCACTCCCATTTAACTCCTCTCCTCTCCCTCTCTCTTGAATCCAAAGCTGAAAACACACACAAAATCTCTCATTTCCCTCTCCATTTTTAGCTCCAAATCGCGACCAACAAGCTTTCATCCATCGGCCAAGCTCCAACCGTAAGAAGGGTGTCTATTTTGTGAAGTTTTGGTACTTGAATCTTGCAAAACCGTGGGTTCCAGCCTTTGTTTGAGATTCTACAGCCAAGTCCAAGGATATTCTAGCCATCCACGACCATCAACACCTTCCAAACCATAAGTTACATCAAGTGTAAGCTCCATGTTGTCGGTTTTGGTCATTTCTCATGTTTTCTTCATTTTTCACCTAAAACCCTTACCTTTCCTTGTTGTTGCAGAAACTTCTCACCGTCATCTTCTTCTTGAGGAGATATTAACTTCACTAAAGGTATATTACATGTTAGATTGGTCATTCTTAACATGGAACTTGATTTCCACCTTGAAAACCCTATTTTTGGGTGTTTTTGCACCATCTAACTTGTATATCTTGTAACCCTTCAAAAAAAACGTGTAACCTGCATATTAATGGGTTTCAATACTACTAATAACCTGTTTTTAAATTCTCAAAGAGTATACACCACCTACATGTGGTTACAACATGCATTACACCTAAGAAAACCCTCCATTTACAGGTAACAACACACTTTAAACACTTGCTTAAAAACCCCCTCTCAAACAAGGGTTATAACCTGCCCAAAAATAACTTTTAAACACCCCAACAATCTGATTTCTAAGTTAGATGAAGTTTTGGTAATGGTTAAACTCAAGTTACAATGATTTACACATGTGTAATGGTCGATTATGACACTTTCTATATATTTGAAGTCTATGGATGTGTAGAACAACTAGGCCACTATTTGCGACTGAAATTTCAGAAGGTTTTGATGAATATTAAGAGTTTTAATAATGTTAATCTCTGGAATTAAGGACATGTTGTGATTGGACCCATTTTAGTCATTTTCGGGACCCGAAAACATGGTAAAACTACTTAAAAAAAAGAAAGCTTGGGCTATAAACTTTTAAGAAGATTTAAAGGTTTATTAAGGATTAATAAAGTGCTCTGGAGTCAATGGGAAATTTTAGTGGTCAAAAGGTAATTTAAATTGATTTTTAAGTGAAAACGGGTACAAACCGAGAGAAGTTTTTGGGGAAAATCTAAGAAAAATGAGTATAAAGTTAGAAATTATAAAAACATGTTATTTCAGTAGGTTAAATGATAAAATAACTTATAAAGTAGAATGTTTGGTCAAACAAGCTTTTAAAATGATCAAACTCGGTTAAAAACGCGTTTTAACGGTGTAAATGTAAAAACGAGTCTTTCCACTACTAGAGGCAAATTTTGTGATTTAAAAGGTTGGAAACTTATAAAAATGACTTTAAAAAGTTATCTACTGGTCTAAGGCTCAAAAACATGAAACTCATAGCTAACCATTTAAAACCCTTCGGTTTTACCGTAACCGGGAACGTTAAACGCGTAATTAATAAACCGAACCCATAATCTAAAAATTTGGGTATATGTTCTTAAAAATAAGTTATTTTAAGGTCATGAACCTGATTTTTGGTTATAAATGTCATCTAATACAAGAAACCAAACTTAAGGGTAGAAACTGTCAATTTTGAAACATCAGGGGCTAAACTGTAAAATTTTTCCAAACTTCATAACCGACCCAAATGACCCCTTTAGTCACTTGAATAGCATATTTACCATATATTCTTGACTTAATAATGTAAAAAACCTTAATTGTATAAGAAACCTTGACTTTCCATAAAAAGAAACTTCTTATGCAAACCCTAATCGAATCAAAGCTGAATCCGACAAACTAAGACTTAGACACTCTTGTTGCACCTTAAATAGGTTTAGAGAAGTAGCTAATAACTTAATATATTCATGTTAGGGTGCTATACTTGAGATATTCTCGACACACGAAGAGTTTCTTTTCCTTAATATCTAAGGTGAGTTCTAGTGATCCCCTTTTTACTTACTATTTTTGGGATGAAACATGCTCTGTTGTTTTATGAACTATGATTATGCTTTACATGATGCTTGTATGTGGGACTTATGGATACCTGCTGATACTTATATCATGATCATTAATTCTTTTGTGAACCGCTTATTTTATGTTGATAGATCTATTTGGAAAATCCCCACACACAGTGGCTCCCGCTACAGGGAGGTACCCCACTAAGATCCTGAGGGATCGTATGCAGAATGTGATAGGTTTTGAGTAAGAAACCATGGTGAACCATCCTGGCAGGAATGGTTCACTGTTTTGAGGCTTGGTTCCTTCCTTCGGGAATATCCAGTTAAACCCAAGTCTAGAAGTGGCCAACCGGGGACCGAGTGCAGGGTTGATTATGATACCCCACAAAGATTGATACTAAAAACCATGATTTTAAAATCAAATGAGATTTTTCATAGGTTTTTACACTTGATGCTAAAGTTTTAAATATGGACATCAAGAGTCCCTTTTGTTGTTTTTAAATTTTAAGCACTTGAATTGACCAACTTTTTAGTTGACACTATTTTCTTTTGAGCATTTTCAGGTTACTCGTGAAGACTCTTAGCTATTATGGAAGACTTAGACTCAACCCTCGAGACCATGGCATTTGGTTGTGTGACCAAAATTTGATTTGAACAATTTGAACAATGATGGAAAATGTGGACATAATGACTATTTGATTTATATTGAATTGTGTAAACTTTGGGGCTGGATCTGTTTCCAGCCCGGTGTCTTTTAAAACTTTATATGCCATGTGACGTTCTCTCCCTTTGAGATCCTATATGGTTTGTTTCGGCTGCCATGTACATTGTTGCTATTCTGTGACGTCCCACCCTACCTGGGCCTGGGGTGTGACAGATTGGTATCAGAGCCAAAGGTTGTAGAGATGTCGGGAATACCATAGTAGACCCTAGGCTACAACCCTGATACCCTAGGACTGTCCTTGTGGGAAAGTGTTGGGATGATCGGGTTGGGTAAATTGATGATTACACTTGATCAACGTAATCATGAATTTACCGGACGCGTAATTTCCATCACGAACCTTTAAGTTATGTTTGGGCTTTTATGTTTGATGCTGATGAACTTTGAAACTTATTTTGACTGAGGAATTTAAAATGGATTTTAAAGATGAACTGTTTTACTTGACACTACTTTGAGAAACAATTGATTCTAATGTCATTGATAAGGGATACATAGAGATTCCTCATACTAATGCCATCACCAGTACTATTAGTATATTATTATTAGTAAGACTATCATGAGCTATGAGAAACCAAATTACTCATGATGTCTTTTTACAGGAAACAAACTATGGCAGACAAAGGCAAGGCGCCCGCACACCCAGACAATGAGACTACCCCTACTGGAACCCTTAGAAGAGTAAAACCACAGACTGAGTACGAGGCATACCTCCGGAGATGCGGACAGCCAGGATGGATATCCGTCACCTCGGACGACACCAAAGCTTTCGAGGACTCTTCCATAACGACACCTTCCAGGAGCCGGACACGCTCCCATTCTCCACACGTTACTGCTTCTGCTCACTCGCCTATCCCACCTATCGGGAATAGGGGAGCACGTGTTGTCACTCGTCCACGCAAGAGTGCTAGGCCTGGACCTCCAGTCTCGTTTAGGATGCCACCTCCTCCTCCACCACCCGTTAGGACTCCTATACCCGCACCACCGTCGTTTGACTCACTCCGACGCCTCCCACAGGATGAGCCCTGGATGCCACCGAGGCATAGCATGTACGACGGCACTAGCGTACGGGCAGGAGTTAGGTACTCCCAATCCAGCCGTCGGGCAAGTGACCTAGGACCCACTGATGCAGCACTGGATGAGATCTTGAAGACCGTCCGTCGCCACGAGCTGACTCTTCAGCACGCTACCTGGACCTCCCAGTCTGCTCAATTCTAGGCTATGATGGCTTCATATGGGGTGTAGAGGTTGGAGCAGGAAAAGAAGAAGAAGAGCTCTGGATGGATGGGATGGCTGAAGAAGTGGATGTGAAGGTGACATGTAGAAGGAGGAAGAATCTCTGTCTTTGAACAGCTGAAGGAAAAAATCTTATCATTATCTGACACTATTATTATTATTATTCATGGGGGTGATGGTACCTTCCAAATTGTATGAGCTAGACTCTGATACTATTGACTTTGTCCTATTTTGAACTAATTTCGATGATACAATGTTGTTGAAACATTTATGATTATCTGCCATGTGTTGTGTATTTCATGGTGTTGGGCCATGCCATTCTTGATGACTGTTTAAACTATTTAAATTAGTAATCTGTGGGAAATTGGAAGGTTGTGTATATTATCACCATATTCCCTCTTTATATAGAGGGAGCCTTGTAGGGAATTGATGCATAGATTGTATGAAACAAATTATGAGACGCTAAAACGACTTTATCTGTGATACTATCAGAATGCCTACAAGAAGAGGAACATGTATCTGGAGACAAGGAGCCTACCGAGGTTGTCATGAAGGAGCAAGGCGAATAGAAATCAACCTCCTACTCCTCCAGAGACTCCTATCGGGGGAATGCTAACACAGGGAATGACGAGAGGATAGCAAATCTCGTAGCACAGCAAATTGCTCATGCAATACCAACCATTATCGCTTAGATCAATACTGACTGGAACATTGCCGGAGGTAGTAATGGAACTGAAAACAATGAGGACCACAAGGAGGAATCTGAGGCGTTAAGGAATGGATGCTCCTATAAGACCTTTATGGCATGCAGACCTAAGGACTTCTATGCCACTGAGGGTGCTATAGAGACTTACAGATGGATTGATGAGATGGAGGCTGTACTGGACATCAGCGAGTGCAAAATGGACCATATGGTGAGATTGCTTCCCAATCACTGAAAGGATCGGCATTGGAATGGTGGAAGTCAATCACTCAAGCTTGGGGAAGGACTGCTGCAAATCGAATGAGCTGGACTGAATTCAGAGAGCTGATAACCAACAAGTATTCCCCATTAATCTACTTGAGAAGCTAGAATTAGAGTTCCTGAGCCTAGAGATGAAAGGTCCCAATTACACGGAGCCTATCCCGGCTGGTGCCACATCTGGTGACACCTAAACCTAAAGGCGTAGCATGATTCATCTGCAGGCTACATCCCAAGTTAGGGAATGGTCTGATCCTCTAAGCCCTTGACTCTACAATCCACAGTTGACCTCACCAGCAGTTTGACCGATGACCTAGTTAGGGCTGGATGGACTGAGCAAGCTAGGAGTGATGAGAAGAAGAAGTTTGTTGGAGAGAAAAGAAGGTGGTTTGAAGCAAAGAAAGCAGTTGGAAGTAGTAGCGGGTCAGGAAGAAAGAGTTTCGAAGGTGTGAGATGTGATGATAGGGAAGCAAGACCCAGAGACTGTACTCGAGGACAAGCCCATTTTTCAACAAGTGCAAGCTACACCATCAAGGGGAATGCAACCCAATGCCCTGCTTTAGGTGCAAAGGACTGGGCACCTGATCAAGGATTGTACTTACACACCAGGGAAGCAATGCTATGAATGTGGGGATCCAGGACACATGAGGAGCAAGTGTCCTAATCTGGGTAGAGATAAGGATGCCAAGCCCAACAAGCCTAAGGGGGGAGCTTTTGTGATGGACCCAGCTGGAGCCCGAAAGGAACCTGACGTGGGTAACGGTATGTTCCTTGTAAATAATCATCCTGCTACCGTTTTGTTTGATACTGGAGCGACTGCTAGTTTTATCTCAAGTGCTTTTAGATCCTTGATTGACCTAGCTACGTGTACCTTAGCTGATACGTTTACCGTTGAATTAGCTGATGGCAACATTTTAGAAACTAATGAAATCATCAAGGATTATTCAATGAAGCTAAATGGAAATACATTTAAAATAGATCTGATGCCCATTAAGTTAGGAGGATTTGATGTGGTTGTTGTCATGGACTGGCTAGCTAAGAATAGAGTCGAAATTGTATGTGAAGAACGCCTACTCAAAATACCGTTAAACGACAAGGAAGTGTTAGTGGTGCAATGATAAAGGAGTAACACTTTATGCCCCACGATATCCCATTTAAAAGCTACCAAGAGCTTAAAGAAGGGATGCTCAGCTTTCATAGTCTACGTAATGAAGACCAAAGAGGAGAAGAAGATTGTAGATATTCCAGTGGTTTCTGAATACCCTGAAGTGTTTCCGGAAGACTTACCGGGACTTCCCCCGAATCGAAAAGTTGAGTTCCAAATAGATTTGCTGCCTGGCACTGCACCGGTAGCCAAAGCGCCATATCGACTCGCCCCTCCTGAAATGAAGGAACTGATGATGCAAATTCAAGAACTATTGGACAAAGGATTCATACGTCCGAGTGTCTCTCCATAGGGTGCCCCGGTGCTATTTGTGAAAAAGAAGGATGGAACCCTACATATGTGCATTGACTACCGAGAATTAAATAAGTTGACCATAAAGAATTGTTACCCTCTTCCGAGGATAGACGACCTATTCGATCAACTTCAAGAGCAAGCTACTTCTCCAAGATAGATTTGAGGTCCGGTTACCACTAACTGAAGATAAGAGAAGAAGACATACCCAAGATGACTTTCCAACTAGGTATGGACACTATGAGTATTTAGTCATGCCCTTTGGGCTGACTAATGCACCAGCAGCATTCATGGATCTCATGAACCGTGTATGCCGCCCATATCTCGACAAGTTTGTGATCGTGTTCATTGACAACATTCTGATCTACTCCAGTAATAAGGAAGAGCACGAGAAGCATCTCAGACTAATTCTTGAGTTACTCAAGAATGAGCAACTATATGCCAAATTTTCAAAATGTGAATTTTGGATGCGAGAGATCCAATTTCTAGGGCTTGTAGTGAATGAGAATGGGATTCAAGTTGACCCTTCCAAATTGAGGCTATAAAGAATCGGAAGATTCCTGAAACTCCCACTAAGATTAGGTAATTCCTAGGATTGGCCGGATACTACCGAAGATTCATAAAGGACTTCTCACGCATTGTGCAACCCTTGACCGCACTGACTAAGAAGAACAAAACCTTGTGTGGGAACAAGAGCAAAATGAAGCATTTGAGACGCTTAAGGAAAAGTTATGCAGTGCACCTGTTCTGGCCCTCCCAGAAGGAGTCGAAGACTTCATAGTCTATTGTGACACCTCACGTCAAGGGTTAGGATGCGTGCTAATGCAACGCAACAAGGTCATTACCTATGCATCTAGACTGCTAAACGATCACGAGAAGAACTATACTATGCATGATCTGGAATTAGGTGTCGTGGTGTTTTCTCTCAAAATGTGGAGGCACTACCTATATGGCACGAAGTGCGTCATTTACACTGACCATCGAAGTTTGCAACACATTCTTGACCAGAAGATGCTAAACATGCATCGGAGAAGATGGGTTGAGTTGTTAAACGACTACGATTGTGAAATCCGTTATCATCCCGGTAAGGCCAATGTGGTGGCAGATGCTTTGAGCAGAAAGGAGAGAGAAAAACCTCTTCGTGTATGAGCCTTAAGGATAAGTGTGTACACCGACCTAATTGCAAGGCTAAAAGAAGCTCAAAGCAAAGCGTTAAAGGAGGAAAATTTAGCAGGAGAAGGATTAACTGGAATGGAAAAGCGATTTGAAACAGGAAACGATGGTACATACAAGTGCGAGGGGAGAATGTGGGTGCCAAAGCATAGGGGAATTCGAGAGGTAATTCTCGACGAAGCTCACAAATCTAGGTATTCGGTTCACCCTGGAAGTGATAAAATGTACCAGGATTTAAAGGCACTTTTCTGGTGGCCTGAAATCAAGAAATCAATCGCTGTTTATGTCGGAAAATGTCTAAATTGCGCCATGGTAAAAGCTGAAAACCAAAACCGTCAAGGACGTTACAGCAGCCAGAAATCCCAGAACGGAAATGGGATAATGTCACGATGGATTTTGTTACTAAGTTACCCAGGACATCTAGAGGTCATGATGCTATTGGGTAATAGTGGATAGACTAACTAAATCAGCTCACTTCTTACCAATTCAGGAAGATTATGACATGACAAGATTGGCTCCACTTTATATCAATGAAATAGTGGCTAGGCATGGTGTGCCACTATCAATAATCTCTGATCGTGATAGTCGTTTCACTTCATGTTTTGGATATCACTCTAACAAGCCTTAGGAACCCGTCTGGACTTAAGCACTGCTTACCACCCGCAAACGGACGGTCAAAGCGAAAGGACTATTCAAACTTTAGAAGATATGTTGATAGTTTGCGTGATTGATTTTTGTGGGAACTGGGATAACCGTCCCCCATTGGTGGAGATCTCCTATAATAATAGTTACCATGCAAGTATCAATGCAGCTCCGTATGAGGCTCTCTATGGTAGGAAATGTCGGTCACCATTGAGTCGGAATGAAATTGGTGATAACCAAGTGTTGGGACCCGACATCGTATTGGAGACTACCGATAAGATTTTCAAAATCAAAGAGCGTTTACGGGCAGCAAGGGACCGTCAGAAGAAATACACTGACATGAGACGCAAACCATTAGAGTTTCAGATAGGTGATAGAGTAATGCTGAAGGTAGCACAATGGAAGGGAACCGTGAGGTTCGGAAAAAGAGGAAAGTTAAGCCCGAGGTACATTGGACCATTCGAAATACTTACAAGAATTGATCCTGTGGCTTACAAATTGAAACTACCTCTGAAGTTGAGTTATATACACGACACCTTCCCTGTGTCAAACTTGAAAAAGTGCCTGGTAGACAAAACCTTAGAGCTACCATTGAAGGAGACAAGAATTAATGATAAGCTAAACTTCGTGGAAGAACCCATAGAGATCACGGACCGCTTGGTTAAGCAACTCAGGCGAAGCCGCGTACCCAAGGTCAAGGTTAGATGGAACTCGAGACAAGGGCCGGAATTCACTTGGGAACGTGAAGACGAGATGAGGAAGAGTTACCCGCATCTCTTCAAACCCACTCGTTCAGATTCTAACCGAAGCTAAAATTTCGGGACGAAATATCCTAAACGGTGGGAGAATATGACAACCGGTCCCAAGGTCACTATTCTAAACCCTAATTTAATTGCATCATTTCCAATCTTATGAGTACTAATAATAGAAACAATTTAATTATATCAATAATATTAGAATCACCATTTGTTATTTAATCCATTTTTATGATTCTGTGTGATTTTTTATGAATTTTAGTTATTTCGATTCTTAAATTTTAGAAACCTAGTGCCCGGGAATATTAATTAGTCACACTAAGTAGGATTTACAATATTAATTGAAACAATTAAAAGTGTGTGTGCATACACACTTGAAATTTTCAGCCTAATGCATGCATGTCCATGCATAACACTTAATCAACTAACTAAAACTTATCACTTAAAATACTACATTATACTACACACTACACTACATAATAATATTTGCAGTTAAAAATTTAAAAAGAAAACCCTCACTAGTTGCCAAATTCGGCCGCCCCCTTGACCCCAATGAATGCATTGGCTTGCCACTACACACAACCCACGCTATCCACCATACATTTCTCATGCATTCTCCCTTTTTGCAAGACATCCACTCCTATTTCACTCCTCTCCTCTCTCTCTCTAATCCTCAGCTGAAAACACACACAAACTCTCTCATTTCCCTCACCATTTTCTGCTCCAAATTGCGACCAACAAGCTTTCATCCATCGACCAAGCTCCAACCGCAAGAAGGGTGTCTCTTTTGTGAAGTTTTGGTGCTTGAATCTTGCAAAAGTGTGGGTTCCAGCCTTTGTTTGAGATTCTACAGCCAAGTCCAAGGAGATTCTAGCCATCCACTACCATCAACACCTTCCAAACCGTGAGTTACATCAAGTGTAAGCTCCATGTTGTCGGTTTGGTCATTTCTCATGTTTTCTTCATTTTTCACCTAAAAACCTTACCTTTCCTTGTTGTAGCAGAAACTTCTCACCATAATCTTGTTCTTGAGGAGATATTAACTTCACTAAAGGTATCTTACATGTTAGATTGGTCAATCTTAAGATGGAACTTGATTTCCACCTTGAAAACCCAATTTTTGGGTGTTTCTGCACCATCTAACTTGTGTATCTTGTAACCCTTCAAAACAAAACATGTAACCTAAATATTAATGGGTTTGAGACTACTAATAACCTTTTTTAATGTCTCAAAGAGTATACACCACCTACATGTGGTTACAACATGCATTACACCTAAGAAAACCCTCCATTTTACATGTAACAACACACTTTAAACACTTGCTTAAAAACCCCCTCTCAAACAAGGGTTATAACCTACTCAAAAATAAGTTTTAAACACCCCAAAAATCTGATTTCTAAGTTAGATGAAGTTTTGGTAATGGTTAAACTCAAGTTACAATGATTTACACATGTGTAATGGTCGATTATGACACTTTCTATATATTTGAAGTCTATGGATGTGTAGAACAACTACGCCACGATTTGGGACTGAAATTTCAAAAGGTTTTGATGAATATTAAGAGTTTTAATAATGTTAATCTCTGGAATTAAGGACATGTTGTGATTGGACCCATTTTAGTCATTTTCAGGACCCGAAAACATGGTAAAACTACTTAAAAACAAGAAAGCTTGGGTTATAAACATTTTAAGGAGAATTCCAGGTTCATTAAGGATTAATAAAGTGCTCTGGAGTCAATGGGAAATTTTAGTGGTCAAAAGATAATTTAAATGGATTTTTAAGTGAAAACGGGTACAAACCGAGAGACGTTTTTGGGGAAAATCTAAGAAAAATGAGTATAAAGTTAGAAATTATAAAAACCATGTTATTTCAGCAGGTTAAATGATAAAATAATTATGAAGTAGAATGGTTGGTCAAACAAGCTTTTAAAATGGTCAAACTCGGTTAAAAAAGCGTTTTAACGGTTTAAATGTAAAAACGAGTCTTTCCACTACTAGAGGAAAATTTTGGCGATTTAAAAGGTTTGAAACTTATAAAAATGACTTTAAAAAGTTAGCTACGGGTTTAAGGCTCAAAAAGTTAGTAACCGGTAACGTTAAACGCGTAATTAATAAACCGACCCCATAATCTAAAAATTTGGGTATATGTTCTTAAAAATAAGTTAGTTTAAGGTCATAAACCTGATTTTTGGTTATAAATGTCATCTAATACAAGAAACCAAACTTAAGAGTAGAAATTGTCAATTTTGAAACTTAAGGGGCTAAACTGTAAAATTTTGCCAAACTTCATAACCGACTCAAATGACCCCTTTAGTCACTTGAATAGCATATTTACCATATATTCTTGACTTAATAATGTAAAAACCTTAATTGTATGAGTAACCTTGACTTTCCATAAAAGGAAACTTCTTATGCAAACCCTAATCGAATCAAAGCCGAATCCGACAAACTAAGACTTAGACACTCTTGTTGCACCTTAAATAGGTTTAGAGAAGTAGCTAATCAATTAATATAATCATGTTAGGGTGCTAGACTTGAGATATTCCCGGCACACGAAGAGTTTCTTTGCTTAATATCTAAGGTGAGTTCTAGTGATCCGCTTTTTACTTACTGTTTTTGGGATGAAACATGCTCAGTTGTTTTATGAACTATGATTGTGCTTTACTTGATGCTTGTATGTGGGACTTATGGATACCTGCTGATACTTATATCATGATCATAATTCTTTTGTGAACCGCTTGTTTTATATGGATAGATCTATTTGGAGAATCCCCCACACACAGTGGCTCCCGCTACAGGGAGGTACCCCACTGAGATCCTGAGGGATCGTATGTGGCATGAGATAGGTTTTGAGTAAGAAACCATGGTGAACCATCCTGGCAGGAATTGTTCACTATTTTGAGGCTTGGTTCCTTCATTCAGGAATATCCGGTAAAACACAAGTCTAGATGAGGCCAACCGGGGACCGAGTGCAGGGTTGATTGTGATACCCCACAAAGATTGATACTAAAAACGATGCTTTTAAAATCAAATGAGATTTTTCATAAGCTTTTACACTTGATGCCAAACTTTTAAATGCGGACTTCAAGAGTCCCTTTGTTTTTTTTTAAATTTTAAGCACTTGAATTCACCAACTTTTTAGTTGAAACTATTTTCTTTTGAGCATGTTTCAGGTAACCCGTGAAGACTCTTATCTATTATGGAAGACTTAGACTCATCCCCCGAGACCATGGCATTTGCTTGTGTGACCAAAATTTGATTTGAACATTTGAACAATGATGGAAAATGTGAACATAATGACTATTTGATTTATGTTGAATTATGTAAACATTGGGGCTGGATCTGTTTCCAGCCCGGTGTCTTTTAAAACTTGAAATGCCATGTGACGTTCTCTCCATTTGAGCTCCTATATTGGTTTGTTTCCACTGCCATGTACATTGTTGCTAGTCTGTGACGTCCCACCCTACCTGGGCCCGGGGTGTGACAATTTGGTACCTGAAAAGGAGGATTCAATTGGTTAGTAGAATTACCATATCTAAGATTAGGGTGATTTCTCAGACCAGGATGATAGGTGTTAGAATTCATGTCATATGTCTTCCTTTCTCCTTGGCCTTGGACCTGGTGTATTTCTTTACTCTTCCCCAAATTCAAATAACATGCGATCGATGTGTGGCCAATGTCATTGCACATATCACATACTTCATATTCATTAGATATGTGTGCCATACCATTTTTCCAACTTTTTAAGCTTGCAATTTCTCGTTCCAAAATAGCAATTCTGTCCATGGACACTTGATCATTGATCATCTTTACATTTGACCCTCTTGACCTTCGACTTGATTATGCACGTTTTTTAGATATCACACTCATCCTCTCCAATATGTTCCAATCCTCATCTTCATGATTCAAGGTAAACGTGCCCGCACTTGTAGAGTTTACATCTCTTACATCTTGTCATGAGAGACCATCAAAAATGCTACTATCAGTTCCTATTTAGCTATCCCATGATGTGGACATGTTCTCAGCATCCCCTTGAATCGATGAAAAGCGTCATGAAACTGTTCCCCTGCCTGTTGTGTAAAGCCCCGAATTGCCCGTCTTGCATAACTTGTTCTTTGAGAAGTGTAGTATTCATCAAAAAATAGTTGCTGCATTTGAACCCAAGTGTGGATACTTGCAGATGGCAAAGATAAAAACCATTGCTTGGCTTCATCTTTGAGTGTGAATTGGAAAAGTACCAACTTAACTTCCTCCAGTGAGAAACCTTGACCACCTATAGTACTACAAGATGCTTCAAATTCAGAGATGTGCAGGTATGGTTCTTCAGTTGCCATTCCATGAAAATGAGGTAGAATGCCTAAGCATTAGGGTCGGACTTCAAAGGCTCTCCCTTTTTGTGTTGGTGGAACAATGGGAGAGGATTGATGGCAATGGCAGGACGGAAGTGACTATCCACGCCATGTGCAGGTACATACTGGTGAACTCCCGGGTTAGCTAGTATACCATTGAATGGTTGTGCTCCTTGATTGTGGAATTGTGGCTGTTGTACATACCATCTTTATCATGGTTTGGTTGGCAATTCCGATAACCTAGTTGATGTCCATAATTTTCAAATTTTGTTGAACCAGACCGTCCATATCTTCTTGATCCTCAATCCATTCTTCCACATAATAAGTATGATGACTATCTTCCATTGAAAACCTCTCATCATGACTATGATGGCTACCTTCCCCATTATGCTGAAAACTTGGATTCCTTATCCAAACATTTGGTATTTGTTGGAAATTTGCAGGGGGAGGTTGGTGTTGCATTCTTCATTCACAGGGATCGGCCCTTAAGGTTGAGGTTGCACAGGTGGTGCTTGGTGTGGATGATCATCAGGTGGCGGGAACACAGGTAGTGGGATGTCTCCTAAAGGTTGGTTGAGTGGTGGCCGTCCTTGGTTTTCTGGGTTATTCATCCCTCTAGATTGATTACTTTCTTGTGTACTTAAAAGTCGACGACTTAGGATCCGATGAGTTGTTGCAGATAATGTACCTTCCTCTGATCTTGTTTGGCCACGAATCTGAGAAGTCCTTGAAGTTGATGTTTTTTGAAACACTAGATTTTCCCTTGTAGTCTTCTCGATTTTTGGATCAAAGTGCAAAGGTGATGTCCTGCCTGAAAATCTTGTATGCATTAACGTAAGGGATTCTGCAAACAAGAAAACACAAGAATACCTCGTGTAATACTGAACAAGAATAACAACTAAAAGAAAAAAAAAGAAATGTAAAATCTTTTTTGTTTTTTTTATGAATTTTTAAGAAAACAAATAAAAGCAATTAAACACTAAGCGCACTAATTCCCCCGCAACGGCGCCATTTTGATCTGGTTGTCGAGACTCAATCAAAAACAATTTAATTTATCGGTCTTAGCTACCTTTATTGTGCAAGGGTAAGTAAGGTCATCTCCTCAGGAATATGTGGAAAGTGTTTAACGATTGTAACTCAATTAATGTAAAAACAAAAACTTTAAACTAAAGATTAAAACTTTGAATGAATTACTAATCACACGTGCATAAAGCAAGAAACTTTAAAATGAATTTGATTAAATATTAAGAAACATTCACTTTAGGGTTTTCAATTCTGCAAGATCAACAATTGGTACTCTTAAATTAGGGTTTGTAAGAAACAATACTTCAAGATCTTAGCTTTTGATTAAAGTGACAACAAAGGAACAATATTTTAAGACTCGTTCATACACAATGTTACCAATTCACTTATATCACGTTGCTTACTTTTCTTAATGAGTTCACGATGCAAGGAAACCGAAAAACTGATAATCAAGCAAACAACTTTATTTATAAGCAAATCGTTTAAATCAATCAATACATAATATGCCTTCAATAGATCAATGTTTAATATAAAAACCTAATCAATCATACCAATCGTCTCACCTTACAACAATCGTACTCCCGAAAGCAGTCAAGAGAACCTAGCCACGCATCATCTTCATTGAATCTTCAATCTTTGATTGGATGTTGTTAATGCTTGATTCGGGTGAAACCATGGTGAAAAGAACTCTCAAAAACACCTTGAAAACCTCTAAAATTCGTCTGGGAGCAGTCTCTCTTCGAAACCCTAATGATTAGGGTTATATAGGATTTAAAATTTGAAATAACCCTCCAAATATCGTGTTATACCGTAACTTACGCCCTAATGAAATAACCCTCCAAATAGGCCGTAAGTTACGGCCTGCCTTCAACTAGATAGTCAAACCTTCTGCGTTACGGGGTTCACAGACGGTCTCAGCACAGGGCCCTGCACTTGTTTCTTAATTGTTTCACATGTAACTTTTCACGAGCTTTCTGTTGACAGGTCGTGGGCCCCGTAACTCTTTTCCTAGCCCAAGTTTATGCCATTTTAAGTTACAATGGTCTTAAACCTTCGGTTTTTGCATTTCTTCACTTCTCGGGCTCCGATTTCCATCCCGCTTCTTCCATACTCTTCATGTTTCACCCAACTTAGTTCCAGTTTCCCGTTTTGCATCTTTTGGTCCAAAATAAGCCTCCTTTAACTCCAAACACCTATAATTCAAAACATAAACAACTTGAACCCGTTCCACCACAATAATGATGTAAAATCAAGCATTTAAGTTAATTAAACACTGAATTATAATCACACGATCATGAAATTGAACGATGCTTTTGAAATTTAACTATGATGTATTGCATAAGAACAGTATTTATCAACAAATGAATGGTTTATGTTAAGTTAGTTCTGCTGCTTATTTTATGAATTATGTATTATTTATGTAATAATGCGATGATTGTCCAGCTGTGAGGTTTTTGGGAACGGGCCTTACAACATCCAAACAAATTTTCAAGGTTCCACAGCGCATGAACAAATGTTTATCCGCTGTGAACATTCAAACATATTTTCAAGAATCCACAGTGCATTAACAATGTTCATCTGCTATGGACAACTAAACAGTTTCAAAAGTCCACATCGCATGAATAGTGTTCATCTGCTGTGAACAATCAAACAAAATTTCTAAGTGTGTACAGCGCATGACAAATGTTCATCCACTGTGAATACTTCAAACACATAGCGCATGAACAAGTGTTCATCCGCTGTGAACAACAATCATTCAAAGAATTCACAGTGCATGACTAAGTGGTTATCTGCTGTATAAACAAAATTAAAGGGATTCACAACGTACATTTTTAAAGTTGTCAACGGACGCACTGATCACACAATGGATATATTTTAGGTCTACTGTTACACAACGGATATACACACTATATAAACAGTGGACACATAGTTTGTTCTACGTATATACAGTCCTACACTTGTGACTTTTTCATTCGTCACGAGTGAGAGAGAGAAACAAAAATTCAAACCATTCAAATAGTGCATAAACCCTTAAACCCCTGATCTTCCAAAACAACATTCTATTTGATTTTTCATCTGATTCACAATCAAATAGGTATACAAACATGATTTTAAACATCAAACATAAATTAAAACATCTAGGCTGAGATTCTGATTCGAACATTGTTCAACCAAAGTTGAACATTGACTCAAAATCAAACATGGACCTTCTGATGTTTTAAACAAATCAAACACTGAATAAGTGCTAACATGACTTTGTTGAATGTTTTAGAATGGTTGTTTTCATGAAATTTGATTAAGTGTTCATTGGTTCATGAGCAGTCATGATTTTCATGTCAAATTATACAAATATTAGTGTTTGACCTTTGAAAATGTTAAAAATTGCTTGAAATATGTTATAGCTTTGTAAACTTGTTCAAAATGATGTAACAAACATGAAAATCCTGTTGATTTGGCATGATATTTAACACACAAGCATTAATTGCAAAATTCAATAAATGTGCATTTAATGGTAAAAGTTTTACTCTAAAAGGTCAAACTGAATCTCATGAAGAAACTGTTATGAGAGAAGTTAAAATGTATAAATTTAAACAAAAACAACTAGTTGGTAATTAAACAAACATGATGTAATGCAATTTGAATAAAATCGAATTGAAACAAACAAGTTTTTCATGATCAAAATGGATTAAGGTTGACTATTGAAAATGTCACTGATTCATGTGTAAACATGTCAATAACATACACCAAATCAAACATAAGTGTTTAAACATACATTTCAAACAACTTATGATAAGCATAGCAATCCAATAAACACTTGATTAATATTTCATCATCACACATTATTAGCACAATAGATACTAACATATGTCTTTTTATTGCAGATATGGTAAAACCTAGTGTTTGCTAGAGATCATAATATTTTTGCATTTCTAGACCCTGATTCAATAAAGGATGCAATTATAGAGATATCATTCAGGCCATGATAGGATCAAATGTATAGATCTATGATGATATTAGCTAACAATTCAATGAAAACACAAGCAAAGTAATCAAATCAAAGCACAATATTAACAAAATTCAGAGAGTTTATTGATATAAAGCAAAGACAATTACAATGTGTGTAAGTAGTAGATTCGTCTATCTGACCTACACATGTCTAAGCTATATATACTAGTAACAAACAGAAAAGGACCTAACTAATTACAGACTAGTCCCCATACTATTACAAAAAGATAAAAAGACACATAAAGACAAAATGTTAATCTTCAAAGAAGTACTAACAATACTCCCCTAAGATTGAAATTGTTATCGGTCTTTAAAATCTTCAGTCTTCCGACTTTTTCTTCTTTTATCTTCTTATCTTCATCTGATCTTCAGTCTTTATCTGCTCCATTGTTCTAATCTTCATTCTTCTATCTTCTATTGTCCTGCGCCTTCATCTTTAATCTTCAAAGAAGTCTTCTGGTTCTTCTTTGACTTTGAACATCAGCTTCTTTTTGAATAACTCTTGTTCCTTCAAAGCATTTGAAATTGCTAACTTGAGTTTACCTACAAGAATTCCCTATTCAGGTCATGAATCATTACTCTTTATCTCCATCTGGCTCATTCTTTCCAATGTCTCTTTTGATAGTCCAGTGATGTCGGTATTGGTGTATAACTCGACAGGTTTGAGCTTTCCTTCGAGTATACTTCCAATACACCTTTTCTCGAGATACGCATGAACTCTATATCCTTTATGTCTTTCTTCACAATGTTGGCATCTGCAAGGGCTTTTCGTAGTGGTATTCTTTCTATAGCAGCATTCATAAATTTGATGATGGAAAGAAATATTTCTTATCTTGCTTAGCGACATCTGGAGACACCATCTCAATTTTGTACCGATAGAAACAAAATATAACTTGGATGAAGTAGTTTGAGCTCAAAAGCACCAACAGTGTATCATTTCCTCATCCTAGTGTTTGAAATTACGGACCAGTTTAAGCTCAAAAGTCTTTGGTTAAAGAACCATCTAAGAATCGGTTTGGGCTTTTGGGTGCCATCTATCACTTTTAATCCTGGGGTTGTAACCTTTTCAAAATTGATCACAAAATTCAACCATAAAGTGTTCTTCTTTATACTGTACCCCCTTATCTTTTTATTCTTCTTTAGCATAGAAGAGTATTCCTTATCTTCCTGATCACATCGATTTTGAAGGAAATTACTTGTTCTAGCTAATCCTCTCCTCAAAAGTTCTACAAACATATCTCCTCGTTTGGATCCAGACGGATTGAACAGAGGTAGTTTGTTTAATTCTTTCAAATCTTTCACAGGAAGTCTAATGATGCTAAAGTAAAAGTGATAGACATCACAAACAACATTTACTCTTTTAGTAAAAAATGCATCATAATATCATCATACTTCCATGCAATGATCTTGACTTGGTTTGTAAAATTAGGAGCAATCATTGCATTCAACAATTCAGCAACTGATTGTCCTTTTTGTAAGACATTTCTTACCAAGCAACCTGTAGTTCTGGCACTATCAAAATTTGTTTTCTATTCAGTGGAAGCTTTATAAACTTGCTTTTTTGAACTAGAGAACATCGTAATCAGCTCTTGTCTACTATCATTAGCATTGGTCTTCTGTGCCATTTGTCTGATCTCTTGAGGCTTTAAAATTCGTGTCCTCTTTATGATATACAAATATTATGGATTATTAGTATCTAAATACTCATTTTTTTAGATTGCTTCTCAGTTTGTCGGGAGCTTTTGACAAGATTTCTTAAAGAAACAGATTGAAGCTGTTTTAATCTCTTCCATGGATAATTTCGAGCCTGCAACCAAGACCTTAAGCTAGAATACTCATTTCTTCTGGGTCTGGATGATGCAGCTCTGATATGGGTACTTCTTCAATATTTATGCTCTCCTGAGCTCGATTCCATTCACCATGTTCCATGACAATCTAATTTGGATCAATTGGGGCAACTGATTTAGCAGCTATACACTTCTCATATTCATCATTGATTTGAGAGACTGTCAGCCCATCCAAAAATACCCTATTGTATTTCATCCACACAAGACAATTATATCTTTCTTCAAAATCTTGAGAAATTTCATCATGTTCTTGAACTGGCTCAAACGGGGAGAGTTGTTTCAAATTGAGCTTCATCTATGTCTTCCTCATCTAGTACCTCATCGTACCAGTCATCACCATATTCTTCTTCAATGTCTTCTAAAGAACCAATTTTCTCTTGAATAATTGCTCTTGTTCTTCTTGCATCTTTTCTTCACCAACCTTTTCAATCCTTTGAAATTTGGTAGAGAGTCAGGTAGAACTGTCTCTTCTATGTCATCTATTTTTCTCTTACCTTTCTCTATTTCAGAAATCTTTTCGACATCAATTGAATCATTTCAGAAACGACCACGATTTCTGGAGAGTTTGGTTTTTGAGATTCCTTTGTCTTACTCAACTCCTCTTTCAATCCTTCATTCTCTTCAAATAATTTCTTATATTTCTCTTCAAGAAGATCATAATCTCTTATCATTACTTCAAAATTCTGGATGACATCTTCTTTATCTTTAGCAAAAACCACAAGCTTTTCATCCGTGTTTGATTTTCTACTTTAACTTTTCATTTCTTCTTCTTTCAACTTATTCATTTCATTTTCAAGAGATATGTTCATATCTTTCAGCTTTTCATTTTTATCTTTCAAATCATTAATTAATCTCTCTTGAGCAGGATTTTCATTTTTCAGTTTTTGAAGCTCGTCCATATCCAAGATGTCTTCAGTTTGTACAGACACATTTGTGCTGTTATAACAGTATATCTTCAGTTTCTTCTTGAGCTGTACCTTGAAAAACAGGCTCTGAAATGTAAGGCCCCGTTCCCGGGCACCTTACGGTTGGTCGTCATCGCACATAAAACATACATTTAATATAAACATAATGAAATAACGCAGCGGAATTAATAAAGAGATCATTCTCATTGGTTACAACATACAAGGTTTCTTTACATTGCCTAGCTTTACTATGATTGCTGCTGAAGCATATGAAACCGAGGATAATCTCGTTATGTGAATCCTCAGCAATCATAGGGTCATAAACAGTGACCACTATTATAAAAACATAAATATTTTCTTCATAAAGAAGATTTCTTAAAATAATCCTGTTTTTCGGATTCCTAAGAAATCTTGCACTTGCATGCAACATAATGTGTAAGTAGATTCCTTAAGAACTTACGTACATCGGAACCCTTAAGGAACTCTTGACACTCTTATGCCACATGCTTTGTTGCATGTATTATGCGCCCGCACTTCCAGTGCGTGCAGCATATTCAAAGGAGAATGCCATTCCAAAAGAGCTGAGTAGCCGCCTCGTGCTATCCCCAGCAACGCTACCTGCTAACTGGAAACACATAAAAATCAGCGTTGCTGAGTGAGTTTCTAGTTTTAATAATAAAGGTATTATATTTCCTTTAGAAACCATTCTTTCACGTGATCATACATCATACGTACGCAGAGATAATATTCATTATTATCTTCATCATTCGTTATACGTCATCATCTTTACTTCTCGTATGGACCCTGTCAGGCTTTACCCACTTCATAGCACTCGGCAATGATTACTGTGGTCGAATGACAAGGATCCCGTTTCATTCTTACTTGCACATTGAATTCTAATGTACCAATACCATAGGCTATACCCCGATCCGTCTTAGCTACTGAGCCGTGAATCAATAGAGCGTATGCCACAGTAGCCTTAGCTACTGGGCCGTGAATCTAAGCGTATGCCACAGTACTAGAGGTAGCGGTAGAGGTACCATGACCATGGTCAATCACAAAGAAGGACCAATCGACTTATTCAATGCTTGCAAGACATAACTCGTTCGTTCATTAATGCATGTATTCATCATCATTCTTCTTTAGTTCATTCGTTAATACATGCATTCGTCATCGTGTTCCTCTTTCATTATCTTTCACTTTATGTACATAATACTTTGTTCATTCATCGTCATAATACATGAGTCGTGGAAGATATACATACATCATCATAAGGAACACACACACATCATACAAACATCATCATACAAAGCATCATACATACATAATCTACTAATAATCATCTACGGGCACTTACTTTCGTATCCTTTCCTGAAAGCCGGGACTTAACTATGCATCATTTTGGGTACAACAGCCGTAATTGTCCCTCCTAGACCTTGGGGACTCATGCTAGGACCTCATACAACCCGCCCAAGTCCACAGTTATACCTTAAACGTACATCACAACATTATACTCAAATGGACCATACATACATATTCAATAAACAGGTTTATATGTGTCCCAGCCCCAAATCGTTTAAAACAAGTAAATGAGGGGTCCTAGAAACTCACCTGTGCTTGACAAGTAACCTCTCAATCAAGCTTTAAAGACGTGGGTCACGCTACGCTGCCTGCAGATACGTTAACACTCAAAAGAGTTAATTTCTGCCTAAATTCGCAATTAGTTTCGCCCGTAGTTTCGCCCTAGCGAAAGTGTAGTTTCGCTAGGCGAATCAGCAGTTTCGCTGCTAATTTCGCCGGGCAGCATTCTGCCAGTTTCGCTGGACAGATTCGCTACCTTGAGCGCCCAACTTTCGTTGGAATTCCCTAGTTTTCGCATGATCTAAGGGTTAATCTGAGCATCAGCGAAGTTTATCATCAAAAGATAGTTTCGCACAGGCGAAAGTATAGTTTCGCTGCAGCGAAACTGTAATTTCACTGAGAATCCTCCTAGTTTCGCTGGACGAACTTACAGTTTCGCTGGACGAGCGCTTAAATTCGCAGAACGAGCTGAATCTACGAATCAGCTTATTTCAACCCAAAAATCCATCCTTTCCACCCAAACCCTTGGGTTATCATCCAGGAACCTAAATCTAAGCTTCTTACATGTTTTATCACCCTAAAACGTGCGTTTTTGGACGATTCTCGCCACTTTTAAAACCCCAAAAACCCAAATCCGAGTTTTCACCAAATGGAGCAATTATACTACGTTTTCTTACCTTGATTCTTGTTGTTTAGGAGTCCACGAACACCAGCCTTCGATTCTTGACCAACCGAGCCTCGATCCGACACTTTCTCTCTCTACACTTTCTCTCTCTAGAATTGGGCGTTTGAGTGAAAATGAGAGTTGCTCAGCTGATCCATCTATATATGTCTGGCGCTCCCCGGGACCTTAAACTCGTTAAACTCGTGACCCGAAAGGTTAACTCGGTCTAATGCCTACAACCATTTTATATATTATTAATGGTTTTTCGTCTGAGCCCATTATTATTACTTGACTTGCTTGGAAAAATTTCCGGGTGTTACAAGTCCACGCCCTTTATTTAGGTTTCGTCCTCGAAACCTGTTATTCATCGAACAGACGTGGGTAATGTTGTCGCATCTCTTCTTCCGTCTCCCACGTTGATTCGGATCCTTTCCTGTGCTTCCATTGTACACGCACAAGAGGAACCACTTTATTCCTTAACCTCTTTTCTTTACGATCAATGATTGCCACTGGTTGCTCCACGTAATTGAACCATTCATCTACTTCGATGTCCTCCAGTGGAACAATCATGTCTTTCGTCAGCTAAGCACTTTCTCAGATGAGATACATGAAATGTGGGATGAATTCCACTTAACTCATTTGGCAGTTCAAGCCGATAGGCTACCTCTCCCCTACTCGTGCGATGATTCAGAAAGGTCCTATATATCTCGGGCTTAGCTTACCTCATTTTCTAAACCGGATAATGCCTTTCCAGGGCGAGACCTTCAACATGACTCGGTCACCAACCTTGAACTCTATCGGTCTCCGCTCTTATCCGCATACGACTTTTTCCTATCTTTCGCCGCCTTCATGAAGGCTTTGATCTTTTCTAACTTCTCGGTCGTTGCTTCAACTACCTTGACACCTCCCAGTTCCTTCTGCCCAACTCACACCCACAACATACGGGCGTCCTACATTTCCTACCGTATAGCATCTCATAGGGTGGCATGCCAATGCTGGCATGATAACTGTTATTGTACGAGAATTCTGCTAACGGCAAGTGGTCATCCCAACTTCCTCCAAAATCGATCACACACGCCCGAAGCATGTCTTCGAGTGTCTGGATCATCCTCTCTGACTGACCGTTCCGTCTGAGGTGATATGCCGTACTAATGTGTAGCCTCGTCCCCATTGCATCATGAATCTCTTCCGAAACTGGAGGTAAACCGGGTGTCACGATCAGATACAATAGACACCGGTACAACCATGACGAGCTACAATTTCTTTGATGACCAAATCCGCCAATCTTTCGGATGAATACGTTTCGCGGATTGGTAAGAAGTGGCACTCTTCGTCAATCGATCGACTATCACCCATAGCATCATACCCTTTCGGGTACGTGGTAGTTTCGTGATAAATCCATGGTGATGTGCTCCCACTTCCACTCGGTATATCCAACGGTTGGATCTTCCCGTAAGGCTTCTGGTGCTGCCTTTACTTGTAGACAAGTCAGGCACTTACTCCATATTCCACCACATCACGCTTCATGCCCGGCCACCAATAGTCTTTCTTCATGTCTTGGTACACCTTGGTAGCACCGGGGTGAATGGAATATCGAGTCTTATGGGCCCTCGTCCATGATCTTTCCACGTAGATCCCCGTACCGAGGAATCCATATTCGCCCAAATCGGGTCTTAACACCAAGAGTGTTCTCACCCAGTTCTGTAACTAGACCTCTCATCCTTTCAGAGTTAAGACGATCTTATTTCAAGCCTCATCTTGGAACTCCTTAACCTGTGTCATCACATCAGAGGTCATAATTAACTGATAAGCTTTACCCGAATCGGCTCGGGCCTTTCCTTCCGGCTAAAGGCGTCTGCCACCACGTTGGCTTTGCCCGGATGGTAATGGATTTCGCAATCATAATCTTTTTATTAGTTCAACCATCGCCTCTGCCTCATGTTCAGATCTTTCTGCTCGAAGAAGTACTTCAAGCTTTTATGGTCTTGAAGATGGTGCACTTCGTCCCGTATAGATAGTGCCGCCAAATCTTCAACGCGAAGACCACCGCAGCTAGTTCTAGATCGTGTGTGGGATAGTTGACTTCGTGGGTCTTCAGTTGTCGAGATGCGTAGGCTATCACCCTTCCATGTTGCATCAATACGCAACCTAGCCCAGAATAGGATGCCTCCGAATAGACCACTAAGTCCCCATTTCCCTCGGGCAATGTCAAGACAGGAGCTTGTTCAGTCTCGTCTTCAACTCCTCAAAAGCATTCCCTGTTCTCGACCCCACTCGAACTTTACGTCCTTGCGAGTCAATTTGTCAAAGGTGAGGCTATCTTTGAGAAGTCTTGAATAAATCTTCTATAGTAGCCCGCCAACCCCAAGAAGCTGCGAATCTCGGATGGCGTCTTTGGCGACTTCCATTGCATCACGGCCTCGACCTTTGCTGGGTCCACCATTATTCCCTGAGCATTTACCACATGACCCAGAAATTGCACCTCGCGTCACCAGAAAGCACATTTGGAGAACTTAGCATATAGTTTTTCCTTCCTCAAGGTTTCCAACACCTCCCGAATGTGACCGGCATGCTCTTCTTCGCTCCTGGAATAAAATCAGTATATCATCGTAAACAATTACTGATTTATCCAACATTGGCCGACACACTCGGTTCATCAAATCCATAAAAGCACCGCGCATTGGTCAAACCAAAAGGCATACCGAGGAACTCGTAATGACCATAGCACGTACGAAAGGCTGTTTTAGGAATATCCTCTCCTTCACCTTTAGTTGATGGTAGCCCGATCGAAGGTCTATCCTTGAAAACCAACTGGCACCCTGAAGTTGATCAAACAAGTCATCGCTCCTTGTAAGGGTATCTGTTTCTTCACCGTCAACTTATTCAGCTCGCGGTAGTCGATGCCATGCTCATACTACCATCCTTCTTCTTTATGAATAGAACCGGAGCACCCCAGGGTGAGATACTCGGTCGAATGAACCCCTTATCCAGCAGCTCCTGCAATTGCTCCCTCAACTCTTTCATTTCCGTCGGAGCCAAGCGATATGGTGCTTTTGCGACAGGTTGGGCACCGGTATCAGGTCGATCAGGAATTCGATCTCTCGGTCAGGTGGCAATCCGATAAGTCTTCGGGAAACACGTCTGGAAATTCACGCACAACTGGTACATCGGATAGTTGTGGTGTTGGCGTCTCTACATTCTTTACATAACATAAGTAGGCGCTACATCCGCGCCTGATACCTTTCCCGCCACCGCCATCGAGATCACCTTCGAATCGTCGTAACTCGATCGCCATATATTGTCACCGGACTTCCGTCAAGCCGCCGTCAGCCTAATCATTTCCTTCGGCACACGATATTCGCTTCGTAGGTTGCTACCAATCCATCCCTATACTACATCAAATCCTCCTAGGGGCATCACATGTAACTTGTCAGCAAATCTATGGCCTTCTAATTCAACTCCTACTGGCACCCGAATCAAATAATACAGAGGCCAAAATTTGGTTTATCATGAACGTACCGACACAACGTCAGGGTCTGTCCTAGCCTCTTCTTGCGTCATTGTGAACGCTCTGGCCTTTGCCCTCGGTGCTTCTCCTCCCGTCTTCTTCTCCCGGAGCCCTCAGCCTTGGCTTCTTGCAGTCTCTGCTCATATGACCACTTTCCCCACAGTTAAAGCACTTGCCATCCGGCAATCCTTGACACATGCCCTGCCTTCCCGCACCGAAAACAGATGTTGGACCCCCACTTGCACTCCCCCGAGTGCTCTCTCCCCATTGGCCACACTTCCTCAACCCAGCTCCAGACATGACCACACGGCGGTCATCCACCCTTGCCTTCTTGTTACTTGTCGAGGTATCCCTAGACCAAACCTCTTTCCATGCCAAGTTTTCTCGCCACCTCCCTTCTTACCACTTCAGCCTTCACCACCCTAGCCATTTCATCATATAGCCGCCCCGCCAGATCTACTACCGACCTAAAGTACTTGGTCGGGCAGTAATCAAGTGCGTGCGGATGTCGGCCGGCAGCCCCTGGATATACCGGTTGATCTTCGAGACACCGGCGTCACCTGGTCCGGCACCATTCTCGCCATGTCATTAAACTTGGTGGTGTACTGTTGGTGGGTCATCGTCCCTGCCTCCAGTGCAGAAAACTCTCTCTCAACCTTGTCCATTTCTCGACGAGGACTGAACTCCTCGATCACCATCCTTTTCAGTTTGGACCACTTCATTTTTCTAATGGCCCTGCTACCCTCGGCCTGGACTATGTTGTCCCACCAGCATAAGGCTGAACCCGTAAAAGAGTGGGTAGCAAACTTCACCTTCTTGTCCTCCCTTCAATCACTAATGTCGAGGACAGCCTCCATCTCTCTCACCCATTGTGAGCATCAGCAGCAGTGCCAGAGCCGTCAAAAGTAGGGGGCTTGCACCTCATAAACGCCCCGTAATTACAACCCCGTGTTGTCTCACGCTCGGCCTCCTCCTCCTCCTCTTCATCATTAGAAAGAACCGTTTCCGGCTCTTGTTGCTGCTGTCTTCCTGAGGACCGATTCCTCTCTCGCCTCTCATCTTCGCGTACGCCTTATCACCTCGGTCACTACAGACGGTAAGTGTCTGCATGACCTGGTGCACCTCCTCGACCGCTGCCTCTTTTACCGAGGCCCTCAAATCGACACTCTCATCCACTCCCTCCGGAGGAGTAGTATCAGGTTCTTCAGGAACCTTCTTCTCTAGTCTAGTCTTCCTCTTGTGGCTCGTGATCCGCACCACTTCCGCCACCGCCTCCACCACGTGGGGCTTAGATGATCTACCACCGACCATCTTCTATCACACTGAAGATTTAAACACCAACACGGTCATTCAAGGAATAGCTCAGTTTATGTTAAGTATAGTAAGTCTCTAATTACAGTAGCCCAGTTGTGATTAGCCACTTACTTACTCTTCACACCCCGAGCATTACCTGTCCTGACTTCATTAGTATCTAAGTCTAACAGTACATTAAACACATAACATGCGCATGTAACACTAGTTAACTTTAGGAAAAATACCTGATGGCACGCAGCTACTCAGATGGCATTCTCTTCCTTTCGGTCCCATTCTCAGTTTAAGTTTAGGTTTATTTTGAAATTTTAACCATTTTACTTAAACTTTTGCTCTGATACTAACTTGTAAGGCCCCGTTCCCGGCACCTTACGGTTGGTCGTCATCGCATAAAACATACATTTATAAAACATAATGAAAAAAAGTAGCGGAATTAATAAAGAGATCATTCTCATTTGGTTACAACATACAAGCTTTATTACATTGCGTAGCTTTACTATGATTGCTTCTAAAGCATATGAAACCGAGGATAATCGTTTATGTGAATCCTCAGCAATCATAGGGTCATAAACAGTGACCTCTATTATAAAAATAAAATTTTTCTTCATAAAGAAGATTTCTTAAATAATCCTTTATCCGGATTCCTAAGAAATCTTGCACTTGCATGCAACATAATGTGTAAGTAGATTCCTTAAGAACTTCCGTACATCGGAACCCTTAAGGAACTCTTGACACTCTCATGCCACATGCTTTGTTGCATGTATTATGCGCCCGCACTTCCAGTGCGTGCAGCATATTCAAATGGAGAATGCCATTCCAAAAGACCTGAGTAGCGCCTCGTGCCATCCCCAGCAACGCTACCTGCCAACTGGAAACACATAAAAGTCAGCGTTGCTGAGTGAGTTCTAGTTTTAATAATAACTATTATATCCTTAGAAACCATTCTTTCACGTGATCATACATCATACGTACACAGAGATAATATTCATTATTATCTTCATCATTGTTATACGTCATCATCTTTACTTCTCGTATGGACCCTATAAGGCTTTAACCACTTCATAGCACTCGGCTATGATTACTGTGGTCGAATGACAAGGATCTCGTTTCATTCTTACTTGCACATTGAATTCTAATGTACCAATACCATAGGCTATACCCGATCCGTCTTAGCTACTGGGCCGTGAATCAATAGAGCGTATGCCACAGTAGCCTTAGCTACTGGCCGTGAATCTAAGCGTATGCCACAGTACTAGAGGTAAGCGGTAGAGGTACCATGACCATGGTCAATCACAAAGAAGGACCAATCGGACTATTCAATGCTTGCAAGACATAACGCGTTCATTCATTAATGCATGTATTCATCATCATTCTTCTTTTAATTCATTCGTTAATACATGCATTCGTCATCGTGTTCCTCTTTCATTATCTTTCACTTTACGTACATAATACTTTGTTCGTTCATCGTCATAATACATGAGTCGTGAAAGATATACTACATCATCATAAGGAACATACACTCATACATACATCATCGTACATAGCATCATACATACATAATCTACATCTCAATCATCTACGGGCACTTACTTTCGTATCCTTTCCCGAAAGCCGGGACTTAACTATGCATCATTTTGGGTACAACAGCCCTAATTGTCCCTCCTGACCTTGGGGACTCATGCTAGGACCTCATACACAAGCCCAAGTCCACAGTCATACCTTAAACGTACATCACAACATTATACTCAAATGGACCATACATACATATTCAATAAACAGGTTATATGTGTTCCAGCCCCAAAATCGTTTAAAACAAGTAATGAGGGGTCCTAGAAACTCACCTGTGCTTGACAAGCAGCCTCTCAATCAAGCTTTAAAGACGTGGGTCACGCTACGCGGCCTGCAATACGTTAACACTCAAAAGAGTTAATTTCTGCCTAAATTCGCAATTAGTTTTCTCCTGTAGTTTCGCCCTAGCGAAAGTGTAGTTTCGCTAGGCGAATCAGCAGTTTCGCTGCTAATTTCGCCGGGCAGCATTCTGCCAGTTTCGCTGGACAGATTCGCTACCTTGAGCGGCCCAACTTTCGTTGGAATTCCCTAGTTTCGCATGATCTAAGGGTTATCTGAGCATCAGCGAAGTTATCATCAAAAGAATAGTTTCGCACAGGCGAAAGTATAGTTTCGCTGCAGCGAAACTGTAATTTCACTGAGAATCCTCCTAGTTTCGCTGGACGAACTTACAGTTTCGCTGGACGAGCGCTTAAATTCGCAGAACGAGCTGAATCTACGAATCAGCTTATTTCAACCCAAAAATCCAATCCTTTCCACCCAACCCTTGGGTTATCATCCAGGAACCTAATCTAAGCTTCTTACATGTTTTATCACCCTAAAACGTGCGTTTTTGGACGATTCTCGCCACTTTTAAACCCCAAAAACCCAAATCCGATTTTCACCAAATGGAGCAATTATACTACGTTTCTTACCTTGATTCTTGTTGTTTAGGAGTCCACGAACACCAGCCTTCGATTCTTGACCAACCGAGCCTCGATCCGACACTTTCTCTCTCTACACTTTCTCTCTCTACACTTTCTCTCTCTAGAATTGGGCGTTTGAGTGAAAATGAGAGTTGCTCAGCTGATCCATCTATATATATGTCTGGCGCTCCCGGGACCTTAAACTCGTTAAACTCGTGACCCGAAAGGTAACTCGGTCTAATGCCTACAACCATTTTATATTATTAATGGTTTTCGTCTGAGCCCATTATTATTACTTGACTTGCTTGGAAAAATTTCCGGGTGTTACATGAAGCATGGCTTCCATAAAATCAAAGTCAAATGTTTGATTTGAGAGTCTTCATCATGCACAGTAGTTTCAGCGTGCATATTTACATCTACTTCTTTATCTTGTGCTTTATTCATAGTTTCCTCATGCATGACACTAGCAGATGTTCCTTCACCCAAGTCATGGGTCTCAGAAACATGATCAAAAGCAGTTCTCTCACTGCTACTGAGTGATGCGCTTCCATCAGCACCATCAGCACCATCATCATCATCACTATCATCGTCTTCTTCTTCTGATGAGCTCTCAGTAGCATCATCATCCTCATTATCTTCATCTTCTTCATTAGTATGATCAACCATCCATCCATTACACTCTTCAACTAGATCAATTGGATCTATAGGCTCATCTTTAGACAGTGAAAGTGTTGTTTGGTTGATGTCTACATTATCCATTGCAACATTCCTTATGTAGTCAAAAAGTGGAATGTTTGGGGCACCTGTAATACTGTATGTCTTTTGTAAACTACTTCAGACATGTGCTCCAATTGCAATTATCACCTTCCACACCATCAACATATAGATCAGGATTTCATTATTAATCATCAGTTAAAGGAATCTTGGATACATCAAGTACTTATGTCTCCTTCCTCTTTCTAAGTAAAGATGAATCCTTCATGATCTATTTAGCCATATTAAATCTCCTTTTAGTGCTAAAGCAATGATTGGAGATGCAATGTCCACAGGGAATGAATTCTAACCAGCACTCCTCTTGGACATGCACTGCTGAAAGATATAACATAGTAATTCCAGTGGTTAAACACCCTTGCCTAATATGAATAGCTTCTTTAGGAAAGATTAGGGTGACCCATCTGTAAGAATACATCCCTATATTCGTTGAATGTATACTCAGCTAAATCTTTAGCTTCATTCTCTCCAAGTCTAGAGCTATCCTTATGGCTTGCTCTGAGACTTCAAGCATTCTATCATGAGTGATAAATCTCTCACCACTTTATTCCCAGCCTCATCTCTTTCAACTTTGGCTGTTCTCCAGAATTTTTTAATTAGTCTTGCATGAATCATAGGCCTTGTACACATTGCATAGACGTATTAGTCCTCAGCAAGAATCTAATCATTTCTTCATATCCATTGGCTTCTCTATTTCTTCATTTAAGAATGCAACCACATTATGCTTTGGCTCAAACTTTAGTTCTGCCATCTGCATAAACAATACACAAATTTAGTTGATGATGAATTTGAAATGATTTGATTATGTTAAACTTTGAATTAATATACATGAATTATTATGTTTTAAAACACTTAGGTTTTATTTAATATCAAGTGTAAGTAATCATTTTCTAGAATTAATTAAAATTCTGTCAAAATCATATTGATTGCACTTTGTTGTATTATTTTTTAAAAAACATATTAACTCACTTAATATTGATTAAAGTTAATTTTCAATTATGTTCTTATGAATTAATTATTTATTTTTTTATTAAAAAATATTTTCAATTAAAACTGTTCATGTTCTTCATTTTGAACGAAGATGAACACCCTGAACTCGATGTTCATGAAAACACACCAGTTCCATATATCAAACTGTTCGAAATTCAGTGTACATCAATAATATGTGATCAATTTCAGTTCTTTTATTCATTTTGATTCATGTAACACCCGTAATTTCTTATTAAAGAATTAAAAGAATGAAATAGAAAGAAAGGGAAAGGAAATAAAGAGTCTACTTTTGTGGAAGGGCCAAAAGTGCCAAATGGGCAAAGTTCACATTAATTTTGTACAAAAAGGGAGGCATGGCCGCCCATAATGCCTGCATATCCTTTCATTCGGAATTCTCAGAGAAAAGAAACAGAACTCGATATTTTTAGAGAGAGAAAGCACAAAAGCAGAGAATTCTCGGGATTTTTGAAGAGTAACTGAAAACTAGAAGTTTTTGGTAAGAAATCTCGAGTTCTTGAAGTTTTAGATGATTCTAGAACCGTATGTGTGCTTATAAATGAGTTTTGTGTGTTCGGTGGTATGTGTGTGTGTGTTTTAGGTGTTAGAAACAACTGAGAAGTTCAAGGAAGGGATATCAAAACCTGAAGACAAACTAAGGTGAGTTTCTAGACCCTTTTTACCTGTTTTTAAATGATTTGGGGCTGGAAATGCATGTAAGTATGTTTTTTATAAGTTTGGGTATAACACCCGTATGATATGAATGTATGTATGTTTATGTTTATGTTAGATGTATGCCTAGAATCATGTGTATATGTTTAGTACTAGGCATTCTGATGTTTGGGAATTTGAAATATGAATTAGTCACATGAGCAGTTACTAAAACGTCTAGCAAGCCCAAATAGTTGTAATATGCCTGAAATTTGGACTTAGAATAACTAGTGCAAGGTAATGTGTCCAATAGTGCTTATACGCCCAGGAAATTGCCTTAGAAATATTCTATGTAAGGTTATGAGTCCAAGCAGGTAATGTGTCCTCTTAGTCCTAAAACGACTAGGCTCATAAGTCTGAAAATTTGCTAAGTATGGGGACTTATAAGTCCCAACAAGACTCATGAGTCCCACAGTACCCATGAGTCTGAAAACTAAGTAAGGGTGAAAAGTCTGAATTCTGGTCGTATGACAAGAAAAATATTTTCTAAGTATGGGATGGTACGACCAACAGGGCTAATACGACCAACAGGGTCATACGCCCAGCAGTGCTCATACGCCCAGAGCCTGAAATTTTCTAAGTGTAGCTGATGAGACCGACAGTGGTAAAACGCCTAGAACAGGCTCATACGCCCAAGTACTTAGACTTTTTAACAAAGTTTATTGGAGTCTGTGCAGTAGGGTTTCACAGGGACGTTGACTGGACTTTATTGAATGCAAATGATTATGTTGAATGTAATAATACCCCTTTCTTAATATTTAATTAATGTTATGATTAGGGCTGATATGGGGATTAATATTAATATGATTATTAATATTATCAGTGTTATATATTATTAATATGCTAATTAATAATAATATTGTATGACCCTACGTGTAATAATCATGATTAAGACAGGAATTATTATCATTAATAAAGTGGAAGATTAATGGTAATAGAAAGTGGAATGTAAATGAATAAACGAAAGTCTTGATTGATAATGGGTGAGCAACTTGGTGTTGCAAAAGCCCGCAGAAGGCTTACAATCTTTGAGATTGATAATGGGTGAGCAACTTGGTGTTGCAAATGCCCGCAGAAGGCTTACAATCTTTGAGATTGATAATGGGTGAGCAACTTGGTGTTGCAAAAGCCCGCAGAAGGCTTACAATCTTTGAGATTGATAATGGGTGAGCAACTTGGTGTTGCAAAAGCCCGTAGAAGCCTTGCAATCCTTGAGATTGCTAATGGGTGAGCAACTTGGTGTTGCAAAAGCACGCAGAAGCCTTGCAATCCTTGAGATTGCTAATGGGTGAGCAACTTGGCGTTGCAAAAGCCCGCAGAAGACTTACAACCTTTGAGGTTGGAAATGGGTGAGTGACTCGGTGTCATAGCACACCCAAAGTCTTCAGAATCCTTGAGATCGTTAATGGTTGAGCAACTATGTGTTGCAAAAGACCGGAAGAAGAATAATAAAAGTACGAATTGAACGATGGTGAAGATAATAAAAATATTACCTATATGTACGTACGATGTATGATCACCTATGAAAATGAGGAACGGTTTTTGAATGAAAAGTAAAGTATTTAACTACAAAACTAGAACTCACTCAGCAACGCTGACTTTTATGTATTTTCCAGTTGGCAGGTGACAGGTTGCTGAGGATGGCACACGGGGTGGCTACTTGACGGGCAAGACTGACATCCATTATGTTTTGACGATACTGTTGTTTTGTAATTCATTCAATTAAATATTTTGTGACTTGTGAAATAAATATGTTGCTTAACAACAGTGTTTTAAATGAATGGATGGTTTTTGCTAAAATAATTCCGCTGCTTAAAATTATATTATGTATGTATTATGCTATGAATGACCAACTGTGAGGTGCCCGGGAATGGGACCTTACAAGTTGGTATCAGAGCTAAAGTTTAAGTGAAACGGGTAAATTTTCAAAAATAAACCTTAACTTAAACTAAGAATGGGACAGAAAGAGAGATGTCAGCCCGAGTAGCCATGTGCCATCAGGTATTTTTTTTCTTAAAAGATAATCAGTGTTATGTGCGTATGCTATGTGATTTATGTGTTCTTAGTAGATTTAGATACTGATGTAGTCAGGATAGGGATGCTTGGGGTGTGAAGAGTAAGTAAGTGGCTAATCACAACTTGCCACTACAATTAGGGACTTACTATACTTGACATAAACTGAGCTGTTTCCTTGAATGACTGTTTTAGTGTTTGAATCTTATAGTGCATAGGAAAATGGCTGGGAAGAAACCTACCAAAGCTGCTAGAGGTAGAGGTCGTCCGCGTACGACTAGGAACAGTACTAAAGCTCCAGAGACGACCCCGTGAACCCTTAGGTTCCTGATAGGAACGAAGAAACTGAGAATGTGAGCCTGAATGCCTCAGCTAGGGAGGCGATTGCTGATGAGGTACACCAGTCCTGCAGGCAGCTATGCCATCTGTGGTGACGGATGTTATTCGTGCTGTGAGGAATGAGGAGAGAAAGGAGAAGGAGGATAGGAGAGGGTCAACTGGGAAGGAAAGCAAGGGAGGAGAGGAACGACTGGATCCGAAGATAGTAGTATTTGATGAAGAGGAAGATGATGTGGTAGGGGTGACAACCAAGGGATGCAATTACGGGGCATTCCAGAGGTGCAGGCCCCCGACTTTTGACGGGAATGGTAATGCTGCTGCCGCCCACCGTTGGATAAGGGGGATGGAGGCGGTACTTGAGATCAGCGAGTGCCGAAAGGATCAGAAGGTGAAGTTTGCCACCCACTCCTTTACTGACTCAGCACTATGTTGGTGGGACAATATTGTCCAAGCTGAGGGTAGTAGGGCTATAGGCAAGATGAAGTGGCCCGAGTTGAAGAAGCTGGTATTGAGGAATTCTGTCCTCACAGGGAACTTGATAAGATTGAGAGAGAGTTCCTGCAACTCGAGGTGGGAACCATGAGCCACAGCAATACACTGCCAAGTTCAATGAGATGGCGAGGCTGGTGCCAGATCAAGTGACACCGGTATCTCGGAAGATTAACCGGTACATTCAGGGACTTCCAGCCGACATTCGTAGGCACTTGATTGCTGCTCGGCCAAGCACGTTTAGGTCGGCAGTGGATCTGGCTGGCAGACTCTATGATGAAGGGAAGTGACAGTGGTGGAGTCAAGGAAATCCAGTGGTGCTGACCGGAATTGGAACGGGAAGCGGTTCGGGCGTGGTGGCTTTACTCCGAACAACAAAAGGATGAGAGGGATGACCGTAGGGTGGGGTCATCAAGCTCAGGGCCCAAAAGGTTTTGCAAGTGCGGGAAGGAGCACACGGGGGAGTGCAGAATGGGGCCCAAGGTGTGCTACAGGTGTGGGAAGCTGGGCCACATCTCGAGGGACTGCAAAGATTTGAGGTGTTACACCTGCGGTGAGGCGGGTCATATGAGCAAAGACTGCTGGAAGCAGATGGTGGAGAGTTCCGGGCGAAGAAGACGGTCGGGGCTGAAGGGCAGAAGACAAGTGCCAGAGCTTTCACCATGACCAGGAGGAGGCTAGGACGGACCCCGATGTTGTGTCAGGTACGTTTCTAGTAAATCAAACTCTTGCTTCTGTGTTATTTGATTCTGGTGCTAGTAAAAGTTTCATTTCTGCTACTTTCTGTGCTAAATTGCCTGTTAGTAGTAAATGCATTGATGAGCCCTTTGATGTAGAAACCGCTATTGGTAAGTCCACTAGAGTTACGGATGTGATAGAGGACTGTGCCATAGAGTTAGAAGGTCATAGGTTTGCTGCTAGATTACATATGATGCCCCTAGGTGGATTTGATGTAGTACTAGGGATGGATTGGTTGGCAGCCTATGAAGCGAATATAGTATGTCGAAAGAAGATGATTAGATTGACGGAATCTGACGGAAGTCTGGTGACAATATACGGTGATCGGGTAACGATGATTCCGAAGGTGATTTCGATGGCGGTGGCGGGGAAGTGCATGAGGCGTGGGTGCAATGCCTACTTATGCTACGTAAAGGATGTGGAAGCGCCAACACCACAACTATCCGATGTTCCTGTTGTGTGTGAGTTTCCAGATCTGTTCCGGAGGACTTATCGGGATTGCCACCTGACCGCGAAATTGAGTTTCAAATCGATCTGATACCCGGTGCCCAACCTGTTGCTAAAGCACTGTACCGCTTGGCTCCGACGGAGATGAAAGAGTTGATGGAGCAACTGCAGGAGTTGCTTGACAAGGGCTTTATTAGACCGAGTATCTCTCCTTGGGGTGCTCCGGTCTTGTTTGTGAAGAAGAAGGATGGTAGCATGAGAATGTGTATCAACTACCGTGAATTGAACAAGTTGACAATAAAGAATCGGTATCCGTTACCGAGAATCGATGACTTGTTCGACCAGCTCCAAGGTGCCAGTTGGTTCTCAAGGATAGATCTTCGATCTGGCTACCACCAGTTGAAAGTGAAGGAGCAGGACGTTCCTAAAACAGCTTTCCGTACGAGTTATGGACATTATGAGTTTCTCGTTATGTCATTTGGTCTAACTAACGCGCCAGCTGCTTTATGGATTTGATGAACCGAGTGTGTCGGCCAACATTAGATAAATCGGTGATTGTGTTCATCGATGATATTCGTATTTATTTGAGGAGCGAAGAAGAGCATGCCGGTCATATTCGGGAAGTATTGGAGACTTTGAGGAGGGAGAAACTGTACGCTAAGTTCTCCAAGTGTGCCTTCTGGTTACGCGAGGTACAATTTCTGGGTCACGTGGTAAATGCAGAAGGAATAATGGTGGACCCAGCAAAGGTTGAGGCTGTGATGCAATGGAAATCACCAAAGACGCCATTCGAGATTCGTAGCTTCTTGGGATTGGCGGGCTATTACAGGAGATTTATTCAAGACTTCTCCAAGATAGCCTCACCTTTGACAAAATTGACCCGAAAGGACGTGAAATTTGTGTGGGGTCGAGAGCAGGAGACCGCCTTTGAGGAGTTAAAGACAAGACTAACACAAGCTCCTGTTTTGACTTTGCCCGAGGGGAATGAAGACTTAGTGGTCTATTCAGATGCATCTTATTCTGGGCTAGGTTGCGTGTTGATGCAACGTGGAAGGGTAATAGCCTATGCATCTCGACAACTGAAAACCCACGAAGTCAACTATCCCACGCACGATTTAGAGCTAGCCGCGGTGGTTTTCGCGTTGAAGATTTGGCGGCACTATTTATACGGGACGAAGTGCACCATCTTCATAGACCACAAAAGCGTGAAGTATTTCTTCGAGCAGAAAGATTTAAACATGAGGCAAAGGCGATGGTTGGAGCTCATAAAGGATTATGACTGCGAAATCCATTACCATCCGGGCAAGGCCAACGTGGTGGCCGATGCCCTTAGCCAAAAAGAACGACCTGAGCCGATTCGGGTGAAGGCTTATCAGCTGATCATGAACCCCGATGTGATGACACAGGTTAAGGAGTTCCAAGACGATGCATTGAAAGAAGATCGTCTTAACTCCGAAAGGATGAGAGGCCTAGCTACGGAATTGGGTGAGAACACTCTTGGTGTTAAGACCCGATTTGGGCGAATGTGGATTCCTCGATACGGGGATCTACGCGGTAAAATTATGGACGAGGCCCATAAGACCCGATACTCCATTCACCCCGGTGCTACCAAAATGTACCACGATATGAAGAAGGATTACTCGTGGCCGGGTATGAAACGCGACGTAGTGGAGTACGTAAGTAAGTGCTTGACTTGCTTACAAGTGAAGGCGGAACACCAGAAGCCCTACGGGAAGATCCAACCGCTGGATATACCCGAGTGGAAGTGGGAACACATCACCATGGATTTCATCACGAAGTTACCACGTACCCCAAAGGGTATGATGCCATATGGGTGATAGTTGACCGCTTGACAAAGAGTGCCCACTTCCTACCGATCCGCGAAACGTACTCATCTGAAAGATTGGCGGATCTATTCAGTAAAGAAATTATAGCTCGTCATGGTGTACCGGTGTCTATTGTGTCTGATCGCGACACCCGGTTTACCTCTAAGTTTTGGAAGAGATTTCACGATGCAATGGGGACGAGACTACACATTAGTACAGCATATCACCCTCAGACAGACGGTCAGTCTGAGAGGACGATCCAAACACTCGAGGACATGCTTCGGGCGTGCGTGATCGATTTTGGAGGAAGTTGGGACGACCACCTGCCGTTAGCAGAATTCTCGTACAACAACAGTTATCATGCCAGCATTGGCATGCCACCTTACGAGATGCTATACGGTAGGAGATGTAGGACGCCCGTATGCCGGGGAGACATTGGGCAGAAAGAGTTAGGAGGTGTTGAGGTGGTCGAAGCTACGACTGAGAAGTTGGAAAAGATCAAGGCCTTCATGAAGGCGGCGAAAGATAGGCAAATGTCGTATGCTGACAAGAGGCGAAGACCGATAGAGTTCAAGGTTGGTGACCGAGTCATGTTGAAAGTCTCACCTTGGAAAGGAATTATTAGATTCAGGAAACGAGGTAAGCTAAGCCCGAGATATATAGGACCTTTCCGAATTATCGCACGAGTAGGAGAGGTGGCCTATCGACTTGAGCTACCGGATGAGTTAAGTGGAATTCATCCCACATTCCATGTATCTCATCTAAGAAAGTGCTTAGCTGATGAAGACATGGTTGTACCACTGGAGGATATTGAGGTGGATGAGCGGCTCAACTACGTGGAGCAACCAGTGGCAATCATTGATCGTAAGGAGAAGAGGTTGAGGAATAAAGTGGTTCCTCTTGTGCGTGTACAGTGGAAGCACAGGAAGGGATCCGAGTCTACGTGGGAGACTGAAGAAGAGATGAGACAACATTACCCACATCCGTTTGAGGAATAACAGGTTTCGGGGACGAAACCTATATAAGGGGGGTGGACTTGTAACACCCGTAATTTCTTATTAAAGGAATTAAAAGAATGAAATAGAAAGAAAGGGAAAGGAAATAAAGAGTCTACTTTTGTGGAAGGGCCAAAAGTGCCAAATGGGCAAAGTTCACATTAATTTTGTACAAAAAGGGAGGCATGGCCGCCCATAATGCCTGCATATCCTTTCATTCGGAATTCTTAGAGAAAAGAAAACAGAACTAGATATTTTTAGAGAGAGAAAGCACAAAAGCAGAGAATTCTCGGGATTTTTGAAGAGTAATCTGAAAAATAGAAGTTTTGGTACGAAATCTCGAGTTCTTGAAGTTTTAGATGATTCTAGAACCGTATGTGTGCTTATAAATGTGTTTTGTGTGTTCGGTGGTATGTGTGTGTGTGTGTTTTAGGTGTTAGAAACAACTGAGAAGTTCAAGGAAGGGATATCAAAACCCGAAGACAAACTAAGGTGAGTTTCTAGACCCCTTTTTACCTGTTTTTAAATGATTTGGGCTGGAAATGCATGTAAGTATGTTTTTTATAAGTTTGGGCATAACACCCGTATGATATGAATGTATGTATGTTTATGTTTATGTTAGATGTATGCCTAGAATCATGTGTATATGTTTAGTACTAGGCATTCTGATGTTTAGGAATTTGAAATATGAATTAGTCACATGAGCAGGTTACTAAAACGTCTAGCAAGCCCAAATAGTTGTAATATGCCTGAAATTTGGACTTAGAATAACTAAGTGCAAGGTAATGTGTCCAATAGTGCTTATACGCCCAGGAAATTGCCTTAGAAATATTCTAAGTAAGGTTATGAGTCCAAGCAGGTAATGTGTCCTCTTAGTCTTAAAACGACTAGGCTCATAAGTCTGAAAATTTGCTAAGTATGGGGACTTATAAGTCCCAACAAGACTCATGAGTCCCACAGTACCCACGAGTCTGAAAACTAGTAACGGGTGAAAAGTCTGAATTCTGGTCGTATGACCAGAAAATATTTTCTAAGTATGGGATGGTACGACCAACAGGCTAATACGACCAACAGGGGTCATACACCCAGCAGTGTTCATACGCCCAGAGCCTGAAATTTTTCTAAGTGTTGCTGATGAGACTGACAGTGGTAAAACGCCTAGAACAGGGCTCATACGCCCAAGTACTTAGACTTTTTAACAAAGTTTATTGGAGTCTGTGCAGTAGGGTTTCACAGGGACGTTGACTGGGACTTTATTGAATGCAAATGATTATGTTGAATGTAATAATACCCCTTTCTTAATATTTTAATTAATGTTATGATTAGGGCTGATATGGGGATTAATATTAATATGATTATTAATATTATCAGTGTTATTATTATTAACATGCTTATTAATAATAATATTGTATGACCCTACGTGTAATAATCATGATCAAGACAGGAATTATTATCATTAATAAAGTAGAAGATTAATGGTAATAGAAAGTGGAATGTAAATGAATAAACGAAAGTCTTGATTGATAATGGGTGAGCAACTTGGTGTTGCAAAAGCCCGCAGAAGGCTTACAATCTTTGAGATTGATAATGGGTGAGCAACTTGGTGTTGCAAAAGCCCGCAGAAGGCTTACAATCTTTGAGATTGATAATGGGTGAGCAACTTGGTGTTGCAAAAGCCCGCAGAAGGCTTACAATCTTTGAGATTTATAATGGGTGAGCAACTTGGTGTTGCAAAGCCCGCAGAAGCCTTGCAATCCTTGAGATTGCTAATGGGTGAGCAACTTGGTGTTGCAAAAGCCCGCACAAGCCTTGCAATCCTTGAGATTGCTAATGGGTGAGCAACTTGGCGTTGCAAAAGCCCGCAGAAGACTTACAACCTTTGAGGTTGGAAATGGGTGAGTGACTCGGTGTCACAGCAGACCCAAAAGTCTTGAGAATCCTTGAGATCATTAGTGGTTGAGCAACTATGTGTTGCAAAAGACCGGAAGAAGAATAATAAAAGTACGAATTGAACGATGGTGAAGATAATAAAAATATACCTATGTGTACGTACGATGTATGATCACCTATGAAAATGAGGAACGGTTCTTGAATGAAAAGTAAAGTATTTTAACTACAAAACTAGAACTCACTCAGCAACGCTGACTTTTATGTATTTTCCAGTTGGCAGGTGACAGGTTGCTAAGGATGGCACACGGGGTGGCTACTTGGCGGGCAAGACTGACATCCATTATGTTTTGACGATACTGTTGTTTTGTAATTCATTCAATTAAATATTTGTGACTTGTGAACTAAATGTATTGCTTAACAACAGTGTTTTAAATGAATGGATGGTTTTTGCTAAAATAATTCCACTGCTTAAAATTATATTATGTATGTATTATGCTATGAATGACCAACTGTGAGGTGCCCGGGAATGGGACCTTACAAGTTGGTATCAGAGCTAAAGTTTAAGTGAAACGGGTAAATTTTCAAAAATAAACCTTAACTTAAACTAAGAATGGGACGGAAAGAGAGATGTCAGCCCGAGTAGCCATGTGCCATCAGGTATTTTTTTTCTTAAAAGATAATCAGTGTTATGTGCGTGTGCTATGTGATTTATGTGTTTTTAGTAGATTTAGATACTGATGTAGTCAGGATAGGGGATGCTTGGGGTGTGAAGAGTAAAGTAAGTGGCTAATCACAACTTGCCACTGCAATAAAAGTGGAGATTCAAATACATTTACAAATTGATCCCTTTATTTGTATAGAATTTCATATTATCCTTGCGATAAACGTGGTAACAAATTATATTTACACATTGATACCTTTAATGTTAATAATTTAAAATTCCTGAGGTTGTTAGATCATTATACATAAATTACGGAATGTTAATTTTACAACTAAAAATAAGAAATAACAGATTTAAAAATAAAATCTTACAAATACAAACTAAATACAGTCCAGCTTATAAAGTGTTTACCAAAGATTTCAAATTATTAATTTTACAACTATTAAAATGAGTATTTCAGCATCTTCGGTAACCACAAAAAACTATATTTTGTAAAACCATCAGATTCATTTTTGTTACTTTAGACCTGAAAAAAATAACAAATGTATTACGTAATTTAATAAAACCAAAATATTAAGTAGAAAAATGTAAAATATATACCTGTTTCCCGCAAATGTCGCAACAATTATACCACAAATGCGAATGGTAATGCTGCAATTTTGCAAAACCAGTTACGACAAATCTAAAGGATAGTTTTTAGCTACTAATATTTACCTAAATTAATTGAAAAATGTAAAAAATATATGCCAGTTACCCGCAAATATAGCAACTGTTATACCACAAATGCAAATAAAAATGCTGCAATTTTTGCAAAACCAGTTACAAAATATCGGAATAATATTTTTAAGTTACAAATATATACCCAAATTATAAAAATATGAAATATATACCTTTTATCCTTAAATGTTGGTAATGTTATACCACAAAACCTTGCAGAAATGTTGCATAACATAAAAAAAATATGTAAAACTAAAATACATACACATACCTCTGTAATTAATTTCTGTGATTACTGTGACTTCAATTCACAAAAACCGAGTATAAATGAGAATACATGTTTTTATGTTGCATTAAATAAAATAGAACCATAAAATCATAAATATCGGGTACATATTTCTTTAATGAGAATACATGTAAATATAAAATATACCTTATCTAAACACGATTAATATAGATAAATAAATACAACATGACTCATTTATTAAAACTAAAATATTTGTTTATAATTATAGTATAAGTAATAAAATATTAAATATAACTATAATAAAACATGAAACATATACACATACCTCATATGAATATGAAACAATTTAACAGATTAAAAAGTATTTAATATATAACATACACTAATTTTATCTAAATCCCCAAAAAAAAAGTTATATAAGCACTATAATACATTAAGATTAAACCATAGTTTTCAAATATTAACGTAAGTATTATGTTGTTATTGTTTTATATAATAAAATTTAAACATAATCAGATTTTATTGTAAAAAACATCTATTTTAAAAGGTTTTAATATACCCTTTTTATGTTACTTCAATTGGTTTTAAATTTACTCCATATGGTAAAGATGGATAAACTTAAAACCCAAAGATATTTTATAAAAAAATACAACCATTTACATAATAACATTAATAACAAACCAAACAACAGACCTATTTGTAGGGGAATCCCTAATTCGGTTGTTATGCAGGCGCCAAAAATTATTCAAATACCCAAATATCAGCCTATAAATACTTACCAGCACACAACTTTTTAAAATCGATATAACTAACCATGGCTTTGGACGCTGCAAACATTTGTGTATACCAACCATTTAAGGAATCACCTCCAGAGCCTCTGCATACTGATATCAACAAATAAAAGGTACAAACATCAAATTTTTTGATTGAATTGAGAGAAGAATACGATTTAATACCTTTTTTAATTGTATATTATCTGGTGTGTAGGATGTTTCTCTGTAACACCCGAAATTTTAATTTGACAAAGAGAAATAATAAGAAGAAAAGAAAGAAAGAAAAATTTGAAAGGAAAGGAAAAGAAAGGAAAAGTGGAAGGGGGTTTTGTGTAAAAAGTACGAAGAAAAGTAAATATCTGATATACATAGGGATGGCTGCCCACACCTTTTTCTCACAACCCCAAATCAGCGAAAGTTCTAGAGAGAGAAAAAGCAAACTACAAGTTTTGAATGAAGAACAAGATGAAGAAGAAGGCGGATTCAAGGTACCGGGTCTCACGGCTATGGATTTTAAAGAAGCCATACCCAGCAACACCAGGTGAGTTCTAAGACCCCTTCTTTTACGCATTTTCGAACGGTTTTGGGGGCTGGAACACATAGTGAAACTGTTTTCGGGCCGTGAGCGCTCAATCTGTGTGTGAATGTATGAGTATGAGTGTGTGTATGGTTCGCTTGGACTGCTATGCCTAATGTATGTAAGAATTCTAGGACAGATAGATGTATTTCAGCGTGTAGATCGTATGCGTGCTGCTGATGTATGTTTTAGAAGTTATTCTTATGATATGCACGATGTTTAGTTGGTTCTAAGTAGCTGATATGATAAATCAGTGCTAATGTGTGTTAAGATGATGAGTGGGTCGTAGAAATGGCACAAGTTAAGTGCAGGTCACTATACTCAACCGCATCAAATTAATGCGGACAGCCCACGAAATGTGGTTACGGCAGTCTTCATCCGCATTAACAAATGCGGGTGACTAAGAAAAATGCGGTCAAGGCATTTTGCTCAGCCGCATTAACAAATGCGGATAGGTCAGGAAATGCGGTTAAGGAAATACTCAGCCGCATTGATCTAATGCGGACAAGTCAGGAAGAATGGCCAAGGCATTCTTCAACCGCATTGACCAATGCGGGTAGTATACGAAATGCGGTTAAGGCAAACTGTCATCCGCAACAACTAATACGGATGACTAATGAAAGGGCCAGGGTTTTACCCCTCCGCATTGACTAATGCGGATGGCAAGAAATGCGGATGAACTGAAGAAGGAAATGCGGATAAGGCATTCCTCATCCGCATTGATTAATGCGGATGACCAGCCAAATACGGATGAGCTAGATTATGGAATGCGGATTAAGCTTAGTAATCTGATTTATTTGGGTAAACGAGTAACATAGGCATGATGATGATGATGATGCTGCATGGGTATACCTACTGTATACCACATATATGTGTGATGCCTTATACGATGATGAATGAATGTTATGTGTATGTTCCTTATGGTTATGTATGTTTATCTTTCTGAAAACTTTACGAATTATGAAATGAATGAATAAAGTATTATGTAACGTAAAGTGAAAGATAATGAAAGAGGAACGTGATGATGAATGCATGTATTAATGAAAGAATGAAAGGAGATATGATGATGAATACATGCATTAATGAACGAACGAATTAAGTCTTGCAAGCATTGAATAACACGACTGGTCTTTCTTTGTGATTGACCATGGTCATGGTACCTCTACCGCTTACCTACTAGTACTGTGGCATACGTTTGATGTTCATTTGTTGACTTCGGCCCAGTAGCTAGGACTGATCGGGGTATAGCATATGGTATTGGTACAAAAAACTTTTCAATGTGCAAGCGAAGATGAGACGGGATCCATGTCATTCGACCACAGTAATCATAGCCAAGTGCTATGAAGTGGGTAAAGCCTGACAGGATCCATATGAGAAATTAAAGATGATGATGTATAACGAATGATGAAGATAATAATAAATATTATCTCTGTGTATGTATGATGTATGATCACGAGAAAGAATAGTTTTAATGAAAACGAAGTATGTTTATTATAAAACTAGAACTCACTCAGCAACGCTGACTTTTATGTGTTTCCAGTTGGCAAGTAGTGTTGCTGGGGATGGCAGAGGCGACAACTCAGCTCGTGGGGGATGGCATTCTCCTTTTGATAATGCTGCCACGCAATAGGATGCGGGCTTATAATGCATGCAACACATTATGTTGCATGCAAGTGTCAAGTGTTCCTTGAGGATCCCGATAAACAGGATTATTTAAGGAACCTTCCTTAATGATTCTGATAAACGGGATTACTTAAGGAACCTCCTTTATGATGAAAATCATAAAGTGTCTATACTAGAGGTCACTGTATATGAACATTTTGTAATCAGTAACGATGTAATCTTTTGTACAAGATTTTATGATGAAATGAAATGTACCTTTTGAATGTTTCCGCTGCAATGTTATTGAAGATGTTTATAAATTATATAATAAAAGTATGTTTTATGTGCGATGAACGACTAACTGTGAGGTGCCAGGAATCGGGGCCTTACATTCTCACAACAATGTTGGTTTTGTACTTATTTAGTCTTGTTTTAATTTTATATATTATTATGGTTGTAATTATTTTTTAAATCACGTTGAGGATGAACATATAGTGCGTAATATTGTAGATCTTGATGGTGATTTAAAGGAACCTAATCATAATAAGGTGAATGAGTTCAATTTGTTTTATGTTCAGGGTTTACTTTGTAAATTAACTATATTTTTCAATCTCATATATTTTGTATACAGGTCGATATTAATACTGAAAAAAGTGTTGAGATCATTTGTTGTGGTGCAATGTTTAGTCCCTACAAATCAGTTCTTTAACGTGAATTTAGTGAGGAGGTATTAATTCTACTATTGTTTTTGTTTTTTAAATGATGTATACTAACTATTTTATATTTTAAGGACCGTATGTTTGAAGCCAAGGCTAGGCTATTAGAAAACAAAAAATAGAATCAAGAGGCTAGATGATTGGAATTGGAGTGAGGTTATTGAGTTAGATGGTCCAGATATCATTGACAAAGAACATGAACTAGAAGACACAACATGTTCAGCCAAGAAACATGAAATAAGGATTAAAATACCTCGTGTGACAGTGCAGAAGCAAGCTAACTTCATCTTATTTAGGCTTATGTTTAAACATCGTAATTTAATTTTGTTTCTTTGTTTTTTGCAAGTTTAATTAGTATAATAATGTTGTATTTGTTTTACAAGCATATCTCATGCTATGTAAGTAAAGAAATCTATCATATATATAAAAATTGTTTTCTTATTTTGTTTCAGTATTTATTTATTTATTACATTAAAGCATTATTTTTAATGATGTAGGTTAAATGTTATAAATTGTATAATATAAAAGTCTTTAATTATTGGTATTAAGTTGGACAATATTACAGATTAGTGCATAATATATTGTCATGATACAATAATTATTATATATAATTCAGTGATTAGTTTGTTATTTAAAACAATGTCATTATCATTAAATTAAAAGTTCCAAACTATCCGGATTGATTATATATTTTAATCGGCAATTGATAATTATATTAATTACACTTTATCTTAATTCACATCAATTATAACCACAACTATGCTTAGTTAGTTAGCGACAACCTCATAATAATAATTCGATGTGCAATATTAAAAAACAAAGCGGGGCAGCGGAAATTATTAGGTTATCCAAACTAATCATATGGGATGAGGCCTCAATGGCAAAGCGCCAGGCAATAGAGGCAGTTGACCAAACACTACAGGATATTATAGGCGTCAGTCTCCCATTTGGTGGAAAAATAATGATAATGGGTGGTGATTTTAGATAGGTATTGCCGGTCAATAAACGAGGAACGCGTATGCAAATCGTAGACTCCAGCCTACGAATGTCACCTTTGTGGTCTGTTACCAAAAAAATGAGATTGACCTTAAACATGGGAGCGTTGAATGATCCGTGGTTTTCCGAGTTTCTTTTAATAGTAGGTGATGGAACTGAAGAGTCTATCGAAGGAAACTATATACGCATACCTGAAGACATGTCTATACGATTCACGGATAAAGAAAACGCTATAAAAGAATTGATAAATGCTGTGTTTTCGTCTGTTCAGAACAATATACATTCCTTGGAATATATAATATCAAGAGCAATATTATCAACAAAAAATGAGAGTGTAGACGAGATTAACGATCAGATGATTGAAATATATCAAGGAGAGGAAAAGACGTACTACAGTTTTGATGAAGTTGAGGATGACCGTCATAACTTTTACCCGGTAGAGTTCTTAAACTCATTAACTATTAGTGGTTTACCGCCTCATAAACTACGTTTAAAAATCATATGCCCATCATATTGTTACGAAATATCGATCCGTCGCATGGTTTATGCAATGGCACAAGGTTGATATGTAGAGGTTTCCAGTAAAATGTTATTGATGCTGAAATAGTTATTGGTCAACATACCAGGAAAAGAGTTTTTCTGCCAAAAATCCCACTAACTCTTTCTGAAGATGACATGTTCCCATTCAAGTTGAAAAGAAAACAGTTTCCCATTCGACTTAGTTTTTCCATCACAATCAACAAAGCTCAAGGTCAAACGATTCCAAATGTTGGCGTTTATCTTCCTGATTCTGTATTTTCGCATGGTCAACTTTGCGTGTCATTATCAAGGGGTATATCATGGGATAATACCAAGGTTTTAGTACATCCTAAAAAAATTTTCAAGCAACAGGGGGTATACACTTCGAATGTTGTATATCGGGAAGTGTTTCACGATTTATGGAATGTGTGTTTGCCACAATGTAAGAATATGTTTTTGTTAAATTTTCTGCCTTAACTTCTTATACATATAATGATTGGTTAACACGATTACATGCTTGAATTGCTACTTATTATGACGATTAATGTTTTCATTTAATTTTGTACTATGATTTATTTGTTAACACTAAATTATTTTATATTCGTTTTAGATAACACATAAGTCTATTGGAAGAATCAAAGATTAATCACAAAGACGTGCAAGGTATGAATTTATCTTTAGAATTTTGGCCGGTTCAACGTATCTACACATAATTATAATATAATAAAACTAATTATAACATTGCAACAAACAATCTAACCAAAATTTTCTTCTCAGTGACTAACTCTGCTCCAACTACTGAGGTGCTAGTCAAAGTTGAAAAGACAGATGGTATTAGTACGATTAAAGATGTGGCAGATAAAGATGATGAGTCACAGTATAATCCGGGGTCCCCTATGGACGAAGAATGGTGGTCGAAGAATATCGATGAGATCATCAAGCTCTGTGAGGCGTACGATTGATTATTCTAATCATGCAACTATCTCCACGTTTACGATTTAACTTATGCTGCTTTGGTTATTCAAGACTTTAATTCTTGGATCCGAGTGTTACCTTAATTCATTATCGTTTTATTTTTCATACTTTCATAACTAATATAAACTTTGTGCTCTAATATTACGAGTAGACTCATCTCAATGATTTGGTAGTAAAAGTTTAAAATAATAATATTTGCATACGTTTTTGGGAGCCACAAATCCCGCGATTAATACTGTCGCACCCGCCGCATCGCGCGGGCATGCTACTAGTGTACTAATATTCAAGCAATTTTCAGGATTTTGAATTTTTCCCACAAAATTATATTTTTGACCCTCAATTTTCACTTATGTCATTTTAACCTCTTTTATTTAATTTAAATTTTCAAAATTAATTTTCCCTTCATTTTAGTCTCAAAATAAACAAATTTTCTTGTTTTCAACATTTGAAAGTAGCTTTTCCACTTGCAAATTTATATAGGTTCATTTTATCATCATCAAAATTTTATATTATCAACCACACACATACTTTGAACATATAGCATCATCCTTTCAATTCAACATTTTTATTGTGATTTTCAGAGAAAAACTCTTATATTTATTACTCCCCCTAAACTTTTAAGTTTTAAAAACTTAGAAGTTTCCCAAGGTAACATAATAAGATCACACTTATCATTGTTAAATGGCTGCACACAAAAACATGCATAAAATCAAAATTTAAGCAGAATCAAATCTTAAATTTACAATAGAATCATTGTCTGCAGTGAGATCATATCAGTAAAGATCAGCACATTAAAATAAATAAAATATGAATAGTCATAGACAATGAATAAATCCTAATCAAGTGTCTTCCAGGTCAGTGATATCACAGCAAAGGAGACAGAAGATCTAAGGACATAAAATGAGTGTTTTTGACAAAAAGATCAGCTCACTTACTTTTTCAATTCTTGAATTGATTAGGGTAGAGTCAGATATGACATGATGTGACTCATACAAAGACTTAGAGAGATCAATTATCATCAAGACATGCAGGAAAGCACACATTCTCAACTTATTACCTGACAAATATGCATAACCAGAGCTCATGTTACTTAATGTAATAGAGAATGATCAGGGATAACCATTTGATCAAATCTAACCATTCATTTGAATGGGTTGTGTACATTGGTATCTTTTGCATCAAAGGAGAATATCCAGGTCTGTAATGACTTACAACAGAGGATATCTCAGCACTTCAGGTCTATGATGACTCATAACAAAGAAGTGAGATGATGCTTGTAACAGATCTCATGATTAGTCACATCACCATCAGGTGTGAGTGTTGTAACTTAACAAGCAATCAATCTGATAAACTAATACAACTCAAACGTACTCAGATGAATACACATACAAGCATAGAGATTTAGTTTAATCACAAGAATTAACTTTTTCATTATACTAGCATGATATTGTCGACACATCATATCTGATCATGTCAGACTTTATTAGCGAGTGAAGTATGCAACTGATCTCACTAATGTACTATCATTTCTAACATGTTGCAAAAACAGATTCAGTCCTAAAAGTGAAATGACTAATAAAGAAAGACACTATTTTTGGAGGTTTTGTTTTATATTGTTTTTATCTTTAATTTTTTGAGTTTTCTACTTTTGTATTTTGTTTTTCTATAAAATAGAACACACACACACAAAGTACAATCAGGCAGATAACTTTGAAAGGTTTACTTATAAAGACCTTTTGGTTTAGGGAGGTTCTGATCATGATAAGATTCAAAGAACTAAATTAAGAACCTAGAAACCAGGTTTACAGATGGTTAATAAGACCAATTGACTCCACTAAGTACTCAAACCGTCCTTGTAGGAAGGCTTTAGTAGATAGATCTGCCTACTGTTTTTTAGTTGCAATTTGAATCAAAATAATTAAACCTTTTTCGGAGTTATCTCTGAGAAATTGATATTGAATTTCGATATGTTTTGTTTTTGAATGTTGAACTGGATTAGCTGTAATGAACATAGTAGCAATGTTATCAATGTAAATGGGTGTTTTAAGAAAAATGAACCCATAATCCAGCAGTTGGTTTTGCAACCAAAGGATTTAAGAACATCCTGCTGATGCAGCTATATACTCAGCTTCTGCAGTTGAAACAGAGACATTCGTTTGTTTCTTACATTGCCATGAGACTAATCGGGGACCAAGAAACTGACAACCACCTGTTGTAGATTTCTATCTTGGCAGCATCCTCCATAATCACTATCTGTATAGCATGTAACTTAAAGTTACCCTCATAAGGATACCAAAGCCCTAAAGCTGGTTTGCCTTTAGATACCTGAATATCCTCTTGACAGTAGTTAAGTAAGATTCTTTCGGGTCTGATTGATACCTGGCACATACACAAACAGCATACATTATGTCTGGTCTTGATACAGTAAGATACATCAAAGAACTAATTATAGATCTGTATAGAGTTTGGTCTACTGATTTTCTTTAGGATCAGGCTCAATCTTAGTGTTTACATCAGCTGGAGTTCTTATGGACTGACAATCTTGCAGTTTGAATTTCTTCAAGAGTTTGTCAACAAACTTCTCTTGATTTATGAATATACCATCTGCAGATTATTGAACTTGCAGTCCAAGGAAGAAATTGATTTCTCCCATAGAACTCATCTGGAAATGAGACTTCATGATTTCTTCAAATTCATTGCACAGTTTTGGACTAGTAGAACCAAATATGATATCATCAACATACACCTGAACACATAAGAGATCATCATTAACGTTCTTTATGAATAAAGTTAGGTTGATTTTCCCTCTTATGTATCCATGTTGGATCAAGTGTTGTGACAATGTCTCATACCAGATTCTAGGTGCTTGATGAAGTCCATACAAAGCTTTGCTAAGCTTGTACACTCGATGTGGAAATTCTGCATCCTCAAAGCCTGGAGGTTGCTTCACATACACATCATCAGTTATTGGACCGTACAAGAATGCACCTTTGACATCCATTTGATACACATTGAATTGCATGAACGATGCATAAGCCAGGAAGACACGAATGGATTCGAGTCTTGCAACTAGAGCAAATACTTCATCATAATCAATTCCTTCTTCTTGTGTGTATCCTTGTGCAACTAGTCTCACCTTGTTTCTTATGACTATCCCTTGATCATTAGTTTTATTTCTAAACAACCATTTAGTGCCTATGGCATTTTCTCCTTCAGGTAATTCCCCCAAATTCCACACTTCTTGTTTGTGGAGTTAAAGTAATTCTTCTTGCATTGCTTCAATCCAACCATTGTCCTTTAACGCTTCTATAACATTTTTAGGAAAAAATTGAGAAAGAAAACAAGAGTATAAGCACAAGTTTGCTTGTTCTGATTTACTCCTTGTTGTTCTCTCACTCAATGGACCAATAATCTGTAATGTTGGATGGTTCTTGTGAACACGAGATGTTGGAATCTTATCACTTTGAACATTAACATCTAGATTTATTTGATTCAAATTGGATAGCTGATGCAGCAGGTTAGAAGAATGTGGATTGAAGTTTGGAACTGGAGTCGGTAAGTTAATAAAGTAATCGAAGTTACCAATATCAACTGCATCACCAGTGATGGATGATGTTCCTGACTCAGGTTGCACAAACTCATTACCATCATTAGGAATTGGTTGTGATCCCTCTTGATCATATGAAACTGAATGATCTGAAGCTTGATTAGCTTGATCATTGTCATTGAATCTGATTGTTGAATCCTTGACAAATAAGAAAAATGGGTAATCAGGGCTTGAATCATTTGGGTCGTCAGAATCCGAATCGTCACTGAAAGATTCAAGATCTCCTTTAGAGCTCTTCTTACCTGTAGAATAAAAAAAGTTTGATTGATTAAACAAGTTAGATTGAAGAGAGTTTGACAATGAATCTAAATCAAATAACCAAGCAGGACCATTTGAAACTGATGGAAAGGAATTTTACAAAAATTAATTTTGAATGTTTCAAGAATTATATTTGTCCTAGAGTTATAAACTCGATAGGCTTTTAAAACAGATGAGTATCCAATGAAAAATCCATTATCAGATTTTACTTCAAATTTTCCTAACTGATCACTTGAATTAAGAATCATGACCGGACAACCAAATGATTTAGAAAATTTATATTTGGTTTCCTTCCAAACATTAACTCATAAGGAGTTATCATTTTATCTTTCACAAGTAAGGTTCTATTCTGAACGAAGCACGCAGTTAACATAGCTTCATCCCAGAAAGTGATAGGAATCTTTGCATCGGCTAACATAGAACGAGCAGCTTCAATCAGTGTTCTATTTTTCTTTCAGCAACTCTATTTTGTTGAGGAGTTTTGGGAGCACTAAACTGATGAGCTATCCCTTTCTCTGCACAAAACATTTCAATGTTAGTATTTGAATTCCATTCCATTATCACTTCTTATTATTTTTACTTTGTGTTCTAGTTGATTTTCAACTTTAATAATAAATTCTTTTAGTAATTCAGCCATTTCAGATTTATCATGTAAAAAGAAAACCCATGAAAATCTTGTATAGTCATCAATGATAACTAAACAATATGATTTTCTTCCAATACTCTTGACGTTTGTTGGTCCAAATAGATCCATGTGTAACATCTATAGAGGTTTGGAATTTGAGTTTATTAGCTTGGTCTTATAAGATGCTCTGTGTTGTTTTCCCTTAAAACATGTTGACCAGAGATCAGTCGTTGCAAACTTCTTGGATGGAAGTCCAATGACATGATTTCCCGCTACAAGCTTGTTCATGTTCTTGAAGTTTGAATGTCCAAGACGTCTATGCCAAAGCTGGCTTTCATCATTTGATGATTTAGCAATTAGGCATGTTGTTTCTGTTGAAGGATCGACTTGAGACATATCCAGCTTGTATACATCTCTATCTCTTTTAGCTTTAACAATTACCTAATCCTTAACCTGTCTTTAACATGTAACAGAATGAATCATCAAATAGAACAGAGTATGATTTATCACATATTTGGGATACACTTAAAAGATTAAAGTTCAACTGTGAACAGAAGTTGACTTTGTCGAAGCTTATTATCCTATTTGACACTGCTCCTTCTCCTGTTATTTTGCCACCAGCATCAGCACCAAAGGCGACGAGCGTTCCATCCTTTAACTTAAAATCTTGTATGAAGGTAGGATTGCCTGTCATGTGCCGGCTACACCCGCTATCCACATACCATGTATTGAGTGGTCTTCTCGGGGTTACCTGCACAATAAGAAAATTAAGTTGAGATATCTACCCAAGCCGAGATGGTCTTGGGTTTTCCATATTTGTCAACAATGGTAAATTGTTTAAAATGAAGATTATTTAAATTAGGTTTATTCTTGATGAATTTACCAATCTTGTTATGAAAATTGTCTGGATTATTTTTGTGAATATTCATACCACTTGAGTGATCAATTTTTGAAGAGTATTGATGACCAACATTTTTATTAGTCATTCTCATTGATCTTGGTATGAATTTTTCTTGCACAGTTTGTTTAGGCCTCACAAAATTGTCTTTTGAAATGATCTCAGACCTAAAGAGGGTTGGTTAGTTAATTATTGAAATCCATCAGTTTGATTTCTCATATACTGAGGATTAACATAACCTTTGCTCATGTTTGAATTGGCAAATCCTCTAGTAGGTGAGCTCTTTCTAAAATAACAATTTTTAGTATTATGAGTTTTCTCATCATAATAAGTACAGTATCTGTAAAAATAACAATCTGCTGTAGAATGATTTCTCATGTCACATATGTGACAGTACTTGTTGATATAGCACTTAGAAGTATTGTGATTTTTCATATCACATATTTCACAGTACCTTTGTGGAGATCTAAACAACAGCTTGTTAAGTTTTGAACTTGACGCTATATTTGATTCATTTTTAAATTTTGGTGTCAAAAAGTTAACTTGTTGTTTTTGATTTGCCAATTTTTGCTTTTGTGACAATTTACTTTTCATCTTTTTATCATGAATTTCCTTCTTTAACTCCTTAGGAACAAATCTTTTGTAATAGCGGAATGCTTAGAATCTGAACCCGTTTTCAGATCAGAGTGAGATTTGTTCATAGCACTTATCTTTTTTTCATAAAGAGAATTCATGTTTAACAAACCAGCTGACACAAATTTTATCGGTTTGAGTTTAGTTGTTTGATTTGTTGGTTTGCTTAGATTTTCTAAACTTTTGTTTTGTTCAGTTTTGGGTTTTGATGATTTCTTTCTTCTTCTTTGATTCTTTGCTTTTGATGAACTTGGTTTATTTTCAGATTGAATATCTTCAGATGAAGATTCTTTTTCATTATCTTATTGTTTTAGATTAACAGAGTTTGAATCTTCTGATGTTCCTTTCTGAAGTTTAGCTTTATCTTTACTTTGAACTTTCACTTCTTCTAACATAGAATTAATTTGATCAGAAGTGTTCTGTTTTGTCTGTTTAGGTTTATAAGATTTAATCTTGATTGGATGACCATTTTTGATTTTTTCTTGATCATTTTCAACAAAAACTTTCACATTATCTTTTTCTTCTTTAGAATTCTTGTTTATGTTCAGAAAGGCTTTGACTTTAGCCTTATTCTCAGGAGAATGGTCATGTTTATTAAAGTTCTCTGGTAAAGTGTTTGTTATTGATTCAGGCATAGGTTCATGAGTGAATCCTAAACCTGCTTTCTGTTTATCTTTTCTCTAACTCACCATTTTCTCAACTATCATTATTGACCTTTTCACTTTAGCAAGATCCATTTGAGTAGTAGCATGTGCTCTCTTTTCCTGTTCAAGATTTTTGGTCATCTCTTCCAATTGTTTAGACATAATTTTTAATTCCTTTATTGTTTTGCTCCATGATGTTTAAAGATAGATGATCTTTTGATCTGCTGTTTTCTTTCAGATTTAATTTGTTGTGCATTGACGGTTGTTTCAATTTCTCATAAATTTTATATGAATAGCTTCGACAATATTGAACATGTTCGAAGCATGATTTAGCGCACAGTTTTCTCTCACTTCAGATGGTATTTCAGGAAATTTAGGAGATGAGGTTTCAGATTTAGAGTATAAAGTGTCAACCTTGGGTTGATCAGATTGTGCCATTAGAGCTACTTCATCTGTGTAACACCTGGAAGTTTGACATTTTGGAGTGATATGCGACTGAGTCTCAGTCACATGGAATTCATGCGACTGGAGGCCCAATCGCATGATGCTCGGACGATTGAAGGGTCGACCGCATGGGACCCATGCGACTGAAGGTCTAGTCGCATGGTGTTCATGCGACTGAAGGTCCAGTCGCCCCTGGACTTCGGGCGACTGGGCTGTAATTATAAAAGAGCAGCAGCTCTCTTCTCTTCCCCAACACTTACACTTTTCAGTCGGGAGAAAGAGCAGAGAGCGAGAGAACAGAGAAAGAAGAGAAAGAAAGGGAGAACGTGGTGATTCCGGCTCGAGACTCGTCAAGTGGCTAGTCAAACTGAAGCTCTTCATCTTCTCCGTGATAATGTGACTTCTAGAACCCCACATTTTTATGTTTTCATATGATTTTGGGGCTGGATCACATATAAACCCTATTTTTGGTAAAATGTATGTTGACCCATTTGGGTGAAATTTTGGGTAACGAGTTTAGGGTATGATCTAGGACTTGAATATGCTTGTATGATGTCCTAGCATGAATCCTTAAGGTTTAGTAAGGCTAATTCGGGCTAGAAATGAGTTTAGAGGAGTTTGTATGCCGTAGGACGCGACTGCTATTCGTGATGAACTCCAGTCGCAGCCCAGCTAGGGCTAGGCGACTGAAGGGCTAGTCGCCCGACTGAGGAAAGACTGATGTTAAATCGTACGATTGAGGCTCAGCCGCCCGACTGGGGCTCAGTCGCACGATAGGCCATGCGACTGAGGATTCAGTCGCATAGGTCCATTCGCATAGTTGTTCAGGCGCACGACTGAGGGTTAGTCGCATAGAATCCCATTCGCATGGTGTTTATTCGTACGATAGGGGGCCCATTCGCACGACTGTGTGCCCATTCGCATGACTCAGTCGCATGAAGGTCATGCGACTGCAGTATGCTCAATCGCCCAAATAGGGCCGATATGAACGAGTAGAGAAGTGTATGTGCGATGTATGTAGGCTAAGTATGATGTAGCCTTATATGATGGTAATGACTGATGACTTGTAAATAACTATGTTCCTTGTGTCGATACGTGTTTATCTTTTAGTGACTTTACGTGAATGAATGAATGAATGAAACGAATGTAGTAAGAACGTAAAGTGAAAGATAATGAAAGAGGAACATGATGAATGAATGCATGCATTAATGAATGAACGAATGAATGCAAGAAAGGCTTGCAAGCAAATGAATGGAGGCGCAAACCACTGGCAGGTGTTAGCTCAACTGTGATGCGGGTTAGCTACCCCGAAGGATGCACACAGGGTCAATCTTTGAGATTGATAATGAGGTGAGCAACTTTGTGTTGCAACAGACTCGGTTAGCAGGCAATCGTGAGATTGCCACTGAGGTGAGCAGCCGTGTGCTGCAACAGACTTGGCTAACGTATGATAGAATGAAAAGTGGAAGATAAATGGTGCATGTACCTACCCCAGGTGACTGGATCAGCATTTGTGCACAACGTTCGTGGTTGATCACCACAGGTCCAGCACCAGCAGTATGGTATGATGTTTGGGGTACCGTACATGTCACCGAAAGTAATGAACGTTCGAACGAATGTAATGAATGTAAGAATGAAAGTACAGAACGTACGAATGAAAGTAAAGAATGTATGTACGAACGTGAATGAGAACGATGAATGGTACACCAATGAAAGTTAATAAATGAATGATGTAGATAATAATAATATTATCTAAGTGTACGTATGTTGTATGATCGCATGTATGTAAGGACAGTTATAACTAATGAAAGTATGTTTTATTATAAAACTAGAACTCACTCAGAAACGCTGACTTTTTATGTGTTTCCAGTTGGCATGTAGCGTTGCTGGGGATGGCATGAGGCGGCTACTCAGCTCTTTTAGGATGGCATTCTCCTTTTGATAATGCTGCCACACAATGTGTTGTGGGCCCATAATGCGCGCAACACATTATGTTGCATGCAAGTGCAAGATTTCTTGAAGATCCTGATAAACAGGATTATTTAAGAAATTTCTTTATAATGAAAACTTTTTATGTTTTTATACTAGAGGTCACTGTTTATGACCCTATGATTGTTGAGGATTCACATAAACGAGATTACTTAAGAAATCCTCAGTTTCATATGCTTTAGCAACAATCATAGTAAAAGTTAGGCGTTGTAAAGATGTAATTGGAAATGGTGAAATCTTTTGTATAATGCTTTTGTAATGTAATGAAACATTAGATGTTTTGTAACTGACGTACGTTGTATTAAATGACAAAAGTATTTATAGTAAAAGAAAAGTTTATCTTGAATGTTTCCGCTACAATGTTTATTTAAATGTATGCGATGAATGACCAACTGTAAGTGTCCCGGGAACGGGGCCTTACAATCTGTATCCTCCTTAGGATCAGATTTGTCACTCCAATCATAGTTATCTTCTTCATTCTCACCTTCCACCTTTGGATCACTATTCTCTAACCAGTCGTCCCCCTGAATTTTTGCAACAAGAGACAAACTTGAGGTTATATCATTAGTGAACTGTTTAGCATATGCACTCCAATCATAACCATCTTTAATGCTAACTATAAGAGCTTTCTTGGGCTCTTCAGCTGATTTTGATTCCTATTTAAGCTCAGGCATAAGAACACTTTGATAAGGCTTTTTGGAAAGTCTTCTAAGATTGTTGAAACCTTTGATTACCAGAACTTGATTGAGTATTTCCTTTATTGTTCCTTGGAGCTTTGCATTCTCTGGAGAAATGTCCATAACTATTGCAGTTAAAACACTTTGACTTTGACTTGTCATAACCAACAGTCTTATTAACACTAGGCTTGTACATCTTGTTGACGTATGAGTGTTTTTGTGTTCTGTATGAAATCATCACTGTCTGCTAATTTCAGTCCATATCTTCAACATCTTCAGGACCCATCTCGAACAAATCCTGCAAAACAAGATCTAATTGAGTTAAATGGCTACCTTGATATGCTTGAAAACTAGCCATGAAAGCAGTGAAAGCCGTTTTAGAGTCTTCATCCTCTAATAGGATGTTTATAACATCTTTAACCTTGCTAGATTTAGGAGAGTTAGTTGATGGAGTCTCTGTTTGAACATTTGAACTCTGAGATTTAGGAGGAGATTGAGTATGAGACTGTGAGGTATAGGCAGGAACACTAGTGAATGATGAGTTAGTGAAGAATCTTGCTCCAACAAATAAGTCTCCCTCTTCTTCTGGAACCTTCTCACTCTTTGCCGTGAATGCATTTTCAACGGAGTTTGCAGGAGATGCAACAAACTGATATTGGGACATTGATGCTGCTCTGTCATTGTTCATTGAGCTTTCATCAATTTCAACAGACTCTATCTTGGCAATAAGCAAATCTAAATCCGTGTGGAACTTCTCAGTATGCTTTAGCAAAGTTACTGTTTGTTTCCATGAGGAGGGTAAAGCATTGAGTAGTCTGAGCTTTAAATCTTCAATATCAGGCTTGATACCATCTATTGACATCTCAGTAGTAAGCTAAACAAATCTGTTCATTATCTTGTTTACTATTTCAGCAGACAAATGTTGGAACAGTTCTAACTGCCTTTTAGCTTTTGTTTCTTGAGGTTTTGGATCTCTTTTCCTCCTTCACAGATGGTCTTTAAGGCTTCGTATAAGGTATATCCAGTCTAATATCCATCTAGCCTTGCAAGAACTTCCAAAGGTAGTCCTTTACACATCAAGGAGTATGCTTTGATATCATTCTTGACTCTTTTCAGATCATCTCCTTGCAAAACATCTTCAGGGTAGGGTTCTTGATAATCTTTAGTATATACAAAACCCATGTCAGGCCTATCAATGGTTATTGTAATGTATGGTCCTTTTTCAATTGATTTCCAAATATCTGTGTCAATGGATTCAAATGGTGTTTTAATCTAAGTGACCAATTTTTGAAATCAACTCTGTTTTTAAGTTTAGGAACCCTATTTTCTGAGTCTTCTAATTTCACCATCTTTATATTTTTGTTGATTTTTAAATTTTCTGATTTTTAAATTTTTGATTTTTTAAAACAATTTCTAAATATTAAGTGAAGATGCGCCTGAACAGTAAAGAAACATCTCAACAGTTGAGAAAATTCTAAGTTTGAACAAGAACCATCTAAGGGATTGCCTTAGAAAAATTTCCAAAACCGCCTAGAGTAGAAACGTCTGAACAGTCGTAATACGTCCGAATAGTTGTCAGACATCTGGGAGTTACATCCGTCTAAACAGTTCTGATGCGTTTCAACAGGTATGATGCGTCTGGAATTACTTGAGCTCAAACAGTAGTAAACCTTCTCAACAATTGTAAACCGTCTGTTGAAAATCGCCAACACAGTGGTAAACCGTCTGCATAGTGGTCAAACATCTAAACACTTGGGCAATTTTCAGTGATTCTCAACCCTCACGCGTCACATTCATCATGTTCTTATGAATGTAACGAACTCAATTTTTCTGAAATCGATCAAAACTTGATGAATTGGATCGAAATCTTCCAATTAAGTAGGCTTAATGCCAATTAACAATCTTCTGTCTTCAATTTCTTTGATTATCAACAACAAATCATTGGATCTTCTCAAATTTCAGTTCGACAAAGTTGAACACTTTTCGAATCAAATTTCGACTAATTCTCTGAAATTTTATGAATTTTACTACTAATTGTGATTCAATTCATGTTTATGATGATTAAACACAACTGAAAACCACAATATTTCATTTGAATTGCTAATCAATCACAGAATCAAGTGAAATTTGTGTTTTCAAAGTTCAACAAAAACTCAATTCACTCAACCAACAACTCTGATGCCATTTGATAGGATCAAATGTATAGATCTGTGATGATATTAGCTAACAATTCAATGAAAACACAAGCAAAGTAATCAAATCAAAGCTTAATATCAACAAAATAAAAACAGTTTATTGATATAAAGCAAAGACAATTACAATGTGTGTAAGTAGCAGATTCGTCTATCTAACCTACACATGTCTAAGCTATATATACTACCAATAAACAAAAAAAAGAACTAACTAATTACAAGACTAGTCCCTATACTATTACAAAAAGATAAAAAGCCACATAAAGATAAATGTTAATCTTCAAAGAAGTACTAACAGGCCGTAAGACAGACTAGGCTGGTTCATGTGATGATAGCCAGGCCTGATACCTATGAAGATCATATAGTCCAATTTGGACTCATGCTCATCTAGAGCAGACGAATGACCAGCAAGTGATAGTATCTTCTATCCAAACCATCAAATTAATATCACAGAAGAGATTATTAGGAGGGTTTTACAATTGGGTGATGATGATTCTCAAGGTCTAGTTGAATTTGATGAAAACTATGAACTACATGTTTTAAGACAAATTGGTTACACTGGTACAATTGACAAGAAGCAAATCAAAAGGTCATATATGTGTGCACAATTCAGATTATTAATGCACACATATGAAAAGACTATGACAAACAGAAAGACTGGATGGGATGCTACTTCTTTAAGAAGTTCTTCAACTATAGAAAGCATAATAGCAAGAAGACCATCCCACTTTGCTACTCAAGTGATGAATGGAACGATATACAACCTGACTAAATTAAGGAACAAGTTTACCATGTTTTCAAAGTTCATTCAGATGATTACTGATGATTTACTTCCAGACATTCAGATAGAAGGATGCATGTTTCAACCTGTTCATTTCAATGAACATGTATTCACTAGAATCAAATCCAACTTATACCAAGGAGCTGAGGTGCATGTGCTAGCACACATGATTTATCATCACATACCTGTTCCAGACATCTTCATGAGGATTCGTGGACAAGATGGTCCTCAGATGATGTTCCAACATGCTATTCAGTAAGATCCAATCATCCAACAAGACCCTATTATGCAAGAAGAGCAAGTTGCACCTGAACATGCACCCATTATACATGACCCCATTGGATCTTAACCCCAACCATTCATTCAAGCTCAAGAACAGGAACAATTCCAATTTGAGCATGCTTTACCTTCACCACCACATAGCCCAACTCAATCAGATCAACAAACTTTGTCTTCCTTTTTGGGAGACATTGCCTCTTCATTTCAAGAACAGACCAGTCAGCAACAAGAAATAGACACATCTTCTTAATAGTGCTCATGATGAACAAATAAGAGTAGAAGAGCAAGAAAGTGAAATTCCTACTGAGGAAGTAACTGAATGCTCAAAGGTGTTTTTGTTCACTAAGTATAATAAACTCATTGAAAAGTCAAATAACAGAGCTAGAAAGCTTAAAGACAAGCTGAAAAGTAAAGATGAAGAAATAGAGAAGCTCAAATCAGATCAAATAGCTCAAAAGTTGATTGTTCAATTTCTAGAACAACAACTCAAACAAGTAAAAGAAGAGCTGAAAGTGAAAGATCAAGATTTAAGTAGTGCAAGACTAGATATTGCATACTTAACAGAACAAACAGATTCTCAGGATTTGATAATTGATAAACTAAAAAGCACAATTACTTTTCAAAATGAAGAAATTGAAAGATTAAATAGACAATCAGAGCATACAAACACTCCAATGAATGAAGAAGAACATTCAGAAGGTCTAGAGCAGGACCAGAGTGATGAGTTTGAAGAACAAATTATGACTCAAGCTAAAGAACCAATTACCAAAGAGTTTGAAAAAGTAATCATCATTTATGTGGAACCGTATTCAATGGATCAGCTCTTTAAAGAATAAAATCATTTGAAAGCATGCACTATTCTCCAATCTTAAGACAACACTTTCATACTCCTAGAACACAAAAAATGGAAACAAGCATTGTCCCTATGAACCCATTGTCAGACAAACAAAAGGAGTTAATCAAACAATTTGCTTAAACATTGAAAGATTCATCCAAGAATCAAACATCATCATCATCTGAGCCTACTGTAAAAACTTATGAAACAATTTGCTAAAACTTATGAAATAAGTGTGTCTATGTAATAATAAGTTTAATAGTATTTTTTGGTCATATAATTACTGAAATTGAGTTATATTTACACTTTGGTCCCTCAAGTTTCAGAATTTACAATTTTTACGCCAAAGTTGCATTAGTTCCATTTCTTGGCCCAAATATGGTCCTTATTAGTTCCAAGAGGTTTTTATATTACTTTTTGGCTTATTTAAACTTATTATTTCCAGATTTTATATTGAGAGGTTTAAAACCAAAATTCAAGTTAACGGTTATGGTAAAACCGATGCTTTTAACAGTTTGTTTTATATCCTTCTGTTTCATCCAATTAACCTTTAAAAATAATTTAATGACTTACAATAATATTAATAAGCTGTGAAAAATATGTTTTTGGGCACTTTTGACTAAAAACTTCATTTCATGATTTACCCGTTAGAACGCGTTTTACCCGGAGTCGAACGTCCGAATACGTTTTCATTCAAGTTTTCACCTATTTCTTGACTCGATATCTCTAACATAATGAAATATTTGTTCTTAATGGATTTAAAGTCCCTTTTCTTATTTATAAGATGTTACCCAAAATATACCCGGTTAAGTTCCCGTTTTTAACGTTTAATTCCATTTAATCATGAGTTTAACCCAACTATCATCAAATACGACCATTATGCCCATGATTTTTATATTAGAGCCTGGGATTCTTTTTAATATGATAATTTCATTGGTTTTTCTATTTTAAGAGATTTTCCCATTTTTTGGGTTTCCAAACAAGTCCATGTTGTTCCCTAGTTCTTTCTTTTTACATTTCCAGCCATATCACCAACCTAGAACATTTCATATTACCCAAACCTACTAAAGTTATATCAAAACTCTTGTATCTAACATGTAACACATATATGTTGCTCTTACTAGGTGATTTGCACCATTTGCACGTGTGTAAACCTTATAGATCATACCCAAACATCACCTAATCGTTTTGTAGCTTTCAAAGCAAATTATTATGTTGTTCATAAACTATTTTTGAGCAGGTTTCAAGACTTGGTTGGGTGGGTTTTCAAACATGTACATGGTGTTATTCATATAAAAACAGCTTTTCTAGGTGTTAACTTGTGTTCCAACCAATGATTTACCTACTTATCATGATGTATACCTCGTGTGATGTTAAGATCTCCTCAATAACAAGTTTTAAGCCGCAAGATTCTGCTAGAAACAAGAAAGTAGAGGTTTTGGTAGTTTATTGAAGTAAAACACAAGAAACAAATTGATTCGGGTGTGTTAATGCTTACCCTTTGAATGGACCTTGAGTTCAAGAGTTTAGGGGCCTAGAATCGATGATGATCTTTGAACGAAGGCTGGACTACCTTGTTCTTGCAAGAATCGTGTACAAAGGTCCCTCAAATGGCACCTTCTTGATTGTATGGAGCTTGAACATGGTTGAATCTCTTGTGTTCTTGTTGTTTTCGCTGAACACTAATGGAAGTATGTGTGCGTTTCGGGTTCTTAGCCAAGAGGGAGAGGATAGAGTTGTGTGAAGTTTTGAAAGTGGGGTGTGGAAAAGTGGAAGAGTGTGGGAGTGGTTTTCTAGAGTTCAAGGTAGAAGGGGAATGGGGAGAAGGGGGGCGGCCGAGAGGTGTGGGTGTCTGGGTTGTTGTACCATTTTTTTATAATTTAATTATGTAGTGCAGTTTGTTGGGTAGTGTAGTATTTTAGATGATAGTTTCTAGTTAAGCATTTTTCATTTTTAGATGTGTATTTATTTAATTAATTCATGAATTATGTGCGTGTACACATAACTAATTGTTTGAATTCATGTCGAGCTACTATTTCGTCAATGTATAGTTGGCCTAACTTTGACAAATCGTAGTCCTCTCGAATTGGTAAGAAGTGGGTTGATTTGGTAAGCCTATCCAAAATTACCCAAATAGTATCATGTCCACGAAAGGTCCATGGCAACTTTGTACAAAATCCATGGTGATGTTATCCTATTTACACTCACGGATTTCAGGTTGTTGTAAAGTTTCTGACGATTTTTGAATTTTGGCCTTTACCATGGCACACGTCAGACACTTTTCCACATAGGTGGTAATTGATTTCTTAATTCCGGGCCACCAAAATAGAGTCTTTATATCTTGGTACATCTTGCCGCTTCCCGGGTGAATCGAGTATCTAGATTTGTGGGCTTCATCTAAAATTACCTCTCTAAGTCCTCCATTCTTTTGTACCCATGCTCTTCCCTCATACTTGTGTAATCCATCATCGCTCACCTCCAGACGTTTTTCCATTCTAGTTAACAACTCATCAGCCTGTTTATCCTATTTCAGAGCTTCTTCCTGCGCCTCTTTTAGTCTAGTGACCAGGTTAGTATACACACTCATCCTTAAGGTGCGAACATGAAGGGCTTTCTGCATTTCCTTTCTACTTAAGGCATCTGCCACTACATTTGCCTTTCCAATATGGTAGCGGATCTCGCATTTGTAATCACTTAATAAGTCTATGCATCTTCTCTAACGCATGTTCAACAGCTTTTGATCCAAAATATGCTGTAGGCTTTTGTGATCGGTGTAAATAACACACTTAGTACAATAGAGGTTGTGTCTCCACATTTTGAGTGCAAACACCACGGCACCCAGTTCCAAATCATGTGTCGTGTAATTCCTTTCATGCTCGTTCAGCCATTTGGACGCGTAGGCGATCATCATTTCCCGCTGCATTAGCACACATTCAAATCCTTGATGCGAGGAGTCATAATAGACTACAAAGTCCTCAGTCATAAGCTGCACAGTTTTTCCTTTAACATATTAAAGGCTTTATCTTGTTCCCTTCCCCAGTCATAAGCTGTATCCTTCTTGGTCAAAGGGTTAGTGGTTGTACAGTTTGTGAGAAGTCTTTGATAAACCTCTTGTAATAACCAGCCAAACCAAGGAATTATCTGATCTCGGTAGGAGTTTCTGGAATCTTCCAGTTTTTTATGGCCTCTATTTTTGCTGGATCCACCTGAATTCCATCCTTATTCACTATGTGTCCAAGAAACTAGGTTCGCGCATCCAAAACTCGTATTTTAGAAATTTGCGTATAGTTGCTTGTTCTGAGTAGTTCAAGGATTAGGAGGAGATGCTTCTCATGTTCTTCTTTACTTTGAGAATAGATCAAGATATCGTCAATAAACACAATCATAAATTTCTCAAGATATGGATGGCAGACACGGTTCATGAGATCCATGAATACTGCTGGCACGTTAGTCAGTCCGAAAATAGGTACTCATAGTGTCCATACCTAGTTTTGAAGGCTGTTTAGGGTTGTCTTCTTTTTTATCTTCAGGTGGTGGTATCCTGATTGCAAGTCTATCTTGGAGAAGTAGCTGGCTTCTTACAACTGATCGAATAAGTCATCAATTCTAGGAAGAGAATATCGGTTCTTTATTGTAAGCTTATTCAGTTCCCGACAGTCGATGCATATTCTTAGTGTTCCATCCTTCTTCTTAACAAATAGTACTGGAGCACCCCACTGTGAAAATCTTGGTCGTATAAACCCCTTATCAAGTAACTCTTGGATTTGTAGCATTAGCTCCTTCATCTTGCGCGGAGCAAGTTGATAAGGTGCTTTGGCCATCTGCGCGGCACCGAGTACTAAATCTATCTGGAACTTAACTTTTCGGGTTGGAGGGGGTCCTGGTAGGTCTTTTGGAAATACTTCCAAGTACTCAAACACGACAGGTATGTCTTTAATTTTCTGTTCCTTTTTGGCTTTCATCACATAAATTATGAACGTTGTGTCTCCTTTCTTGAGGCTCTCAGTATCCTTTAGGTGGGATATCGTGGGGCATAATGGGTGGTTTCTCTCTCCATGGACTACTAATATCTTCCCATCAGCTAAAGGTATTTTAAGCAAATGCTCATCACACATGATCTCAGCCCTATTTCTAGCCAACCAAACCATCCCTACCACCACATCAAAACCTCCTAACTATATAGGCATTAAGTTTATACTAAATGAACTACCCTATAGGACCATTTTGCAATCTTTGATGATTTCTTTAGTTTCTATTACATCACCGTCAGCCAATTCTACGGTAAATGCATCAGTTAAGGTGTAAGCTGCCAAATCAATCAAAGGTATAAAGGTAGTGGAAAAAAACTAGCAGTTGCTCTAGTATCAAATAGAATGGTAACAAGTTGGTTGTTTATGAGAAACATACTGTTAACCACATCAGGTTCTTTACGAGCACCATTTGGGTCCATCATGAACGACCTTCCCTTAGGCTTATTGCTCTGGCATCCTTATCCCTAGGTAGCTTGGGCACTTATTCTTCATGTGTCCTGGATCTTAACACTTATAACATTGTTTCCCTGGCGCGTACGTACAATCCTTAATCAAATGACCTGTTCGCTTGCATTTGAAACAGGGCATCGGGTTGCACTACCCTGATGGTGTAGTTTGCACTTGCTGCAAAAGGGACTTGTGCCCGAGTATAATCTTTGAGGCCTTCCACCATGGTCATCACGCCTTACTCCTTTACGCCTTACTCCATCACCAGATTGGTGCTCATCGTCCATCTCTCAGCCATGTTGCTGCAAAACAGGAAACACATACGTTAAGTCCGTTCATTAGAAATGACAATTGAATTTGAATATATTGTGACCAACTGGTTCAATCGTGCGATTGAACAATACGACTGAGTTCAGTCATACTATTGAGCCTGCAACCGAACATAGTCGTATGCTATACCATACGGTTGAGTCAGTCATGCGACTGAGTCACCGATTGATTCAATCGCACGATTGAATCATGCGTCTGGCTCAATCGTGCGACTAAAGTTCATGTGTCTGTCCATTCGTATCTTGTACTGTTCGACACCATAAATTTGAATCTTTGTCAAAACATTAAGTTATACTTCGTGTTTAGATTCATTTGGTTCGCAAGGCCTCGAAATAGCACTTAATGTCTTTTAAATCATCGTTTAAGTTCATTAAGTGGTATATTTTAGGGTTTTAGCCCCGGTTATTGATTTTAACAATTTTCGTCATTGTTAGTTTGATTAAATTATTTATTTGTCTTGATTTCGTCCGCAAAGTACATGAAGATGAACAATTAGTGGTCAGTAACACAATCGGAGAGTAATTACAAAATGAAAAATTTGGGCAGAGTGTCTGGGTCTTAGCCGGTATTTTTAGAGATTTGAAGTCACATAGGGTTTACGACCAATTGAGCCTCCTTTTATACTGTTTTGGGGTTCAGTCGTGCGACTTGACCCATGCGCATGACTCAATCGTGCGACAGGGGTTCAGTCATGCGACTGACTCAGACTCCTTCGTCCAGTCGTACGATTGGTTCATTCTTATGATCCAATCGCATGGTTTGCCCCATACTTATGGTCCATTCATGTGATTTTCTCATACCCATGGTCCATTCGTGCGATTGGTCCATACTTATGGTCCAATTGTATGATTGGCTCATACTTATGATTCAATCGTGCAATTGGTTCATACTCATGATCCAATCGCGCGATTGATTCACAGTAATGATTTTGACTTCATGCATTTCCACACACTCAAACTTTTGATATATAAACGTTATGATCAATGGTCATCTCAGACATGATCTTTTAACAAAAATCATTTGATCACCTTAGACGTGATCCTTTTAAATTAAAACCGGTTGATCACCTCAGACGTGATCCTTTTAATCGAAATTGTTTGGTCACCTCAGACGTGACCCTTTTAATTTCCAAAACTTGATCATCTCGGATATGATCCTTTTAAACTCAGACCAGTTTTGTCACCTCAGATGTGACCCTTTTAATTTATGATTCACAGAATTCATCTTGTTACATAGTTTGACATTGACACCTAATTGATAAATAAAACAGAAAACACTTGAATTGAAACAGAACATATTTTTGTGTTTTTGTCTGAGGTGGGTTGAAAACTTTTAAATATCATTAATTGATTTCTTTCCTTGAGCAGACTAGCCTCAATTTGTTTTTATCATTTCTGGAAAGATTCATATGGAATCATACAGGGGTAAACATAATCATTTGGGACCTTTTTGTATATAATTGTTTAACTTATTCTTGTTTGTCTGAGAGTCAAAAGCACTTAAAGGAAATCATACTAGAACTGTAAGGAGCACACAATGATTTTTACTGTCGAGGATTGCAGCCAAGATGATTGTCAGTACATTTGTCCAGTTAAATCCACACATAGATTTTTGACTAACATTGGTGATGAGTTAGGTTTATTATTTCAACAAGTGTCTGTCGATCCCACATTTATATGGTAATCATCATTCCTCACGAGATTTTTGAGCGGTCTACGGGTTTTTGACAAAAAGAAACTATTCTAAGAGCTTCCAAAGAGATGCCAAGCCTCAGGTCAGTGCCATCACACATCAGAGAGGCGTACACAACAATGAATTCTAGAATAATTATAGCAGAGAGGCGCACACAACAATGAATTCTAGAATATTTAGGTTATGCTTATCCACAGGTCAATGCCATCGCACAATATAGAGGCACACAACCTATCTTCTTGTTTGAGCACTTTTCTTTTACACATTACGCACCAACAACATTAGTCATTATCTTGATTGCGTTTAACAATTTATTTCATGTGCTTTGCTCATTTTATGGTCATCCGCACACATTTGTGGCGTTTATTTTGCTCATCACCCCTTATTGGAAATACGTTGATTGTGTTAACCAGGGATAAGATGGAAGCCCACAGCTAGTTGAACTATTTAGTTTTAATTTGTTTTACCAATGAAGTCTACTCGTCTATTGTGTTGAATCTACCGACACATCATATAATGGATTAGCAACCCCTAGGCCTACTTTCTCTATGTAACCTCAGTAACAGACTAGTTTACTATCATTTTTCCTTTATTTTGCTTATCCTTCTTAGACTTGTAATTTTAATGTAACATTTGGAACATTTAAGTCTTTTGATGTCCCAAACAATTAGTTTCCTATGTACTATCATTTTCCATAGTTTTGAATCAAAGTCACAGATTTGTTGTCTTTGTTTTTCAGCTTTTCTACCCTCCCTCATTTTTTTAAGTAATAAAAATACTGAAACTAAACTCTTCTCCCCCTAAAATTCTAAAACCAAAAATCTTTTTGTGTTTTTGAATTTTAAAGATAGGAAAATAAAATAAAGAAAAATTAAAAAAATAAAACATAAAGACGGACAAAGAACTCAGTTCTTCTGGAATCACATCACTTTTCTTTTAACACCATTGACCTCTAAGAGATATAAAAACTGAGGTTTATCAAACGCTTTTGTGTAGAGGTCGGCATGTTGAAAATCCTGTTGGGTTTGTTAGACACTTTATCATAGTTGTTTAAACTTTTAAACATGAAAACGCAGCGGAAACAAAGCTTAACAATATTTTTTATAAACGGAAATTTAAAGCATATTATTATCATCAAAAAACCTAAGAACAAAGGATCATATATATGTGAAAGAACTAGCTTATCAAGCATAAATAACAACCAAATATCAAACTCATGAAACTACCTTTCTTGAGCTGCCAAAATCGTGAGAAAGAAGAAGAAGATGAAGTTCTTGAACGGTAAAAACACCAAGGAAAGGTGTCCTCAAGCTTGCATACCCACAAGCATCAAGCAAACACCTTTTTTCTCTAGGATTTAACACCAAAAACAACCAATAAGGCTGCTGGAAACTCCATTCCAGCAATGAGTTTCTTCAAAAGGGGAGAGGTTCTTGGTCTTTTGCATGTAAGAGAGAGAGAGTTGGGTGGAGTGTGTAACTAGTTAATTTTTAGTCTAATTCCAAGACAACAAATGAAAACAAAGAACCCTTATGGGGCGGCCGCATTGAGTTTCAAATGGGGTTTCCCCCAATTTTTAATCTTTAATTAAATTATAACTAGTTACTTGATAAGTTATGTAATTAACCTTTTAATTATATGTCATACACACTATTATTATTTGATGTTATTTAACCAACTTAAATAACATTACAAATAACACCATGAACAAAATATCCTTATAAGTTGTTCCATCTCATATACAATATATTTTGAAAACCCATATTCTAAATTGGTGTAATTATTTAATTGCATGATCATATCATCAATTAAATATTTATTCGTGTTTGCTAAGCTTGTTATTGGGTATGACCCGACTTGGATCATTAAGTACTAACAACATCAATGTTCTATGTGTCTTGGGCATAAAGAATCCAACAATCTCCCACTTGCAAAAGATTCATAGAAGATTGATGCAAGCAGTAAATACCGCCTAAAAACAGTTTACTACCCTTAATACGCATGACTAAAAGCCATTCAATAACATCATCCCCTTCAAGTATCCCACTTGAAATGATTTAGGTGAATCAACCATTTATCCTTTTGTTTCAGTTGTCATGTTAAATCCAAGGACACAGAATGATCATTCCTTGTTGATTTAACTTAATCAGGCCTTTGACATCTTGATCTCAACAAATAAGAGGAACAAATTCCATCTTGACTACAAACGTTTCTCACAATCACCTTGTGTCACACCTAAACATAGCCTTATGTACTGTCCATTATTCATGGCAGTAAAGAACTAGCTTAAGGTATAACACTTGCTGAATATCAAAACCCAATATGTATCTCAGGTAGGAGGTTATATTCGCCTTTACTCAAATTTACTTATGATCAATCATTGAGATTCCATGTAGTAAAATTTGTGACGCGGGTCAGTCCAATATTCGTATCCTATAAATATCTATGAACCTTGCAGCAACCAATTGCTCTATATTCATGCCTTATGAATATCCACCAATCCATGTTCATAATAGTCTTACATTCATATTTGTTCCCACAAACATGACCAACTACGAACATTTAGAATAATAAACATATTCATGGATGTAAACATGCTAAAAGGAACACAACTCAAAATATCACAAATATATAAAAGAGTTAAATATTACAATTGTTCCAAACTTTTAAATACTAAACGGATCAATTTCAATCACTAGAATATCGAAGTCCTAAGGCACAAGTATTACTTTCATGCTTTACCCTTTCAAGGAGCTTCGTTAGTGGATCCGTAATGTTTTGATCGGTTGTGAACTTTACGAATACAAATCTTTCCTTTTTCAACTTCATCCCTTATGTAGCTGAATCTCCGCTCAATGTGTCTAGTCTTTTGATGTGCACGGGGTTCCTTGATCTGAGCAATCGCACCCTCATTATCACAAAAGATTTCTAGGTGGTCTTGAATGGTAGAGACCACCCCTAGATTGGCAATAAATTTCTTTATCCATGTAGCTTCCTAAGCTGCTAATAAGGCGGCTATGTATTCGGATTCTGTAGAGGACAATGCTACCAGTCCTGCTTTGAACTCTTCCAGGATACTACTCCTCCATTCATAATGAAGACATATCCCGGTTGTGATCGAGAATCATCTCGATCAGTTTGGAAAGTCGCATCTGTGTACCCTTTACAACGAGTTCCTCTTCATCACATCCGTATATTAGAGACATTGTTGGATTCTTTATGCCCAAGACACATAGAATATTGATGTGGTTAGTACGTCATGATCCAAGTAAGGTCATACCCAATAACAAGTTTCGCAAACACCAATTAATATTTAATTGATGATATGATCATGCAATTAAATATCAACACAATTTAGAAAATGAGTTTTCTAAGTAAATTGCATATAAGATGGAACAACTTATGAGGATGTTGTGTTCAAGAATATTATTTGTAATGTTATTTAAATTATTTAAATAACATCAAATAATATAAGTGTGTGTGTATGAGTTATAAATTTAAAGGATTAATACAATAACGTAACTAGTAACTAGTTAAATGGAATAATAATGAAAATATTTTGGGGGAAACCTTTTTGAAAGGGAATTCGGCGCCCCTTTAATGGGGTTGGTTCATTTTGTCAAGCTCAAAGACATTCTTGAAAATACACGCACTTATCTCTCTCTCTCTCCAACATGCAAAGAACCAAGAATACATCTTTCTCTCTACTTTTTTGAAGAAGTTCAAAGCTGAAAATTCGATTTTCAGCTCTTCTTGGTTCGAAATTGGTGTTCAAATCCTAGCAACAAGGTGTTTGCATGATGCTTGTGGGTATGGATGCTTGAGGACACCTCTCCTGGTGTTTTGGTCATTCAAGAACCTCATTTTCTTCATCTATCTCACGATTTTCAGCAGCTCTACAAAGGTAGTTTGTATGAGTTGTATTTGGTTGTTGTTTCTTCTTGATAGCTAGTCCATTCACATATATTTGATCCTATGGTTTTGGGTTTGTTGAAACAAAGTTATGAACTTTCATTTTTCAGATTATAAACATAATACAATGCTCTTATTCCGCTGTGTTTTTTGTTTAAATGGTTTAAACAACTTTAATAATGGTCCAACAACCCAACATTGGGATCTAGAGCCAGATATGTGGATGACTAGCTTCTTTTGTCCTTATAAAATAGGTTTTATGGGACTTTAAAAACCTAATATCTAACACCCGGAAATTTCGATTTGGAGTGTCATGCGACTGGAGCATCCAACCGCATGGGAGTCATGCGATTGAACCTCAATCGCACGACTGGAGCTCCATACGCATGGAAGTCGCACGACTGAGTTGTCCAATCGCATGGAGCTCATGTGACTGAAGGTTGAGTCGTGTGGGGGGATTCGGGTGACTGGATTTTTGGTATTTAAGGGGGAGGGCAGCCCTTACCCTCTCCCCACACTTGCGAACTAGAGAGACAGAGGAGAAACAAGAAGAGAGGAGAAGAAAGTTCGGTTCAAGCGGATTCGTGAGCCAAAATCGACGTGTAGCGGGTCAAATCGAAGCCCTAACCGAGGAGGCTACTAAGGTGAGTTCTAGAACGCCTCATTTACTTGTTTCATACGATTTTGGGGCTGGAACACATTCAAACCCATTTTTGAAAAAGTGTATGTTTGACCGACCTGAGTGAAATCTTGGGTAATGTATTTGATGTACGTTTTAGGACTTTCACATGCTTGTATGATGTCCTAACATGAATCCCTAAAGTTTAGGAGGGTTAATTTGGGCTGGAAATGAGTTTAGAGGAGTTTGAAGGCCGTAGGTCGCGGCTGCTGTTCGTGATGAACTACAGTCGCAGCCCAGTTAGGGCTAGGTGACTGAAGGCCAGACGCACGGCTGAGGAACGACTGATGTTCAATCGTACGATAGAGGCTCAGTGGTACGATTAGGGCTCAGTCGCACGACAGACCATGCGACTGAGGGTTCAGTCGCATAGGTCTATTCGCATAGCTATTCAGTCGCACGACTGAGCGTTAGTCCCATAGAAGCCCATTCGCATAGTGTTTATTTGTACGATAGGAAGTCCATTCGCGTGACTGTATGCCCATTCTCATGGTTGTCCAATCGCATGGTTCAGTCGCATGAAGGCCATGCGACTGGAGTATGTTCAATCGCCCAAATAGGGCTGATGGGAATGAGGAGAGGTGCGTATGTAGGATGTAGCATGATAAGTAGGATGTGGCCTTATATGATGGCAATGACTGATGAATTGCAAATATTTATGTTCCTTGTGTTGATGCATGTTTATCTTTTAGTGACTTTACGTGAATGAATGAATGAATGAAACGAAAGTAATAAATAACGTAAAGTGAAAGATAATGAAAGAGGAACATGATGATTGAATGCATGCATTAATGAATGAACGAATGAAAGAGGAACATGATGAATGAATGCATGCATTAATGAATGAATGAATGAATGAAAGAAGGTCTTGCATGGTCTAAGGGGCACGAGATGGATTTAACGGTTAAGAAGTCTTGGAAATGGTGCTTGGTTCTAGTAACCAGGCCTATTACGTGCCTTATCGTAGATTATGGACAGTGAGCCGTAGTTGCCTTAAGAACAACGGGGCAGTGTCTTTGTGACCTGTCACGGGATAGTTGTTACAGCTGGAGTGGTGACGATCACTCGTGGGGTTAATGTGACCCCTGAAGAGGTGTTATCGGTCTATGGACAGAGAGCCATAGGGGCAACAAGGTTGTCGGTCTATGGACAGAGAGCCATAGGGTCAACCAGGTGTCGGTCTATGGACTGCGAGCCATAGGAGCACCAGGTGTCGGTCTATGGACTGAGAGCCATAGGGGCACCAGAATGATACTGTATGCTTTGTCGGCTCATGGGTTGGAACCATGCGAGCAGAGATGAGAGGTGACCTTTAGAGATTTGCATGCTTGACGAATGAAAGTTAAAGAAATAATGATGAAGATAATAATAATATTATCTACGTGTACGTATATTGTGTGATCGCGTGTATGTAAGAACGGTTTTGACGAATGAAAGTATGTTTTATTATAAAACTAAAACTCATCAGCAACGCTGACTTTTATGTGTTTCCAGTTGACAGGTAGGGTGCTGAGGATGGCTCGAGGCGGCTACTCAGCTCTTTTGGGATGGCATTCCCCTTTGATAATGCTGCCACACATTATGTGGCATGCAAGTGCAAGATTCCTTGAGTAATCTCGATAAACGGGATTACCTAAGGAATCTTCTTTATGATGAAAATTTAATGTTTTTATACTAGAGGTCATTGTATATGACCCTATGATTGCTGAGGATTCAAATAAACGAGATTACTTAAGAAATCCTCGGTTTCATATGCTTCTGCAACAATCATAGTAAGTTAGGCAATGTAAAGAAAGCTTGTATTTTGTAAATGAATCAACGATGTAATGCATTGTTAAAGCTTTTATGATGAAATGAGAATGTACTTTTCATTAATTCCGCTGCGTTACTTTACTTAGTATATGTAAATTATATGTTGAAGTGCGATGAATGACCAACTGTGTGGTGCCCGGGAAGGGGGCCTTACAAGTTGGTATCAGAGCCAAAGTTTAAGTGAAATGGGTAAATTTCAAAACAAACCTAGACTTAAACTGAAAATGGGACAGAAAGGGAAGGAATGCCATCTGAGTAGGTGCGTGCCATCAGGTATTTTCTTTAAAGTTAACCGGTATTATGTGCGTATGTTATGTGGTGTATGTGTTACTGTTAGAATTAGATACTAATGTAGTCAGGACAGGTAATGCTCAGGGTACGAAGAGTACAGTAAATGGCTAATCACAACTGGAAACTGTAATTAGGGACTTACTATACTTGACATAAACTGAGCTATTCCCTTGAATGACCGTGTTGGTGTTTGAATCTTTCGATGTGTGATAGAGGATGGCTAGTGGCAGAACTCCTATGTTTTTGCCAAATAGGGGCTGTGGTGGACGTGGTGCTGAACCGCGAGTCACGAGGAGCATGTCTGGAGCAGCTGAAATGGAACTTGAAGAGCCTGAAGCCCCTCACTTGGAACGCGGCGATGATAGTGCTAGTTTGAGGAACGCCATGAAAGAGGCTGTTATTGAGGGAGTCCAATAGGTCATGCAGGCAATTCTGCCATCTATGGTGACTGAGGTAATTAGGGCGGTGAAGGAGACAACGGCTATTGATAGAAGGACGAAGGGTAACGGTGACATGAACTGGAATGGAAAGCGGTTCGGACGTGGCAGGGCCACTCCAAACAAAAAGATTGCCAGGACGGAGGACCGGCGTGCAGCTTCATCCGGTACGGGGACGAGGAAGTGTGGTAGGTGTGCCAAAGAGCACATTGGAGAAGGTATGTGGAGACCAAACCTCTGCTCCGTATGTGGACGCCAACACCCCCGGGAATGTAGATTGGGGACCAATACCTGTTTCCAATATGGGAGGCACGGTCACGTAGCCAGAGAGTGTGGGGTGGTACGGTGTTATAACTGTGGAGGAAAGGGTCACATAAGCAGGGATTGCAAGAACCTAAGGGCGGAGGGCGCAGGGCCTTCACGATGATGCCGGAGCAGGTTAGGATGGGCCCCGATATCGTGACAGGTATGTATCTAGTAATCAAACTCTGTTTTCTGTGTTGTTTGATTCCGGGGCTAGAAAGAGTTTTGTTTCTGTTATGTTTCTGTGCTAAGGTGCCTATTAGGAGTGGGAGTATTGATAAGCGCTTCGATGTAGAAACCGTCAAGGTAAGTCCATCATAACTTCTGAGATGATAGGAGACGACGAGGTGGAGTTACAAGGTCATGGATACCCGATTAGACTACTTTTGATAACCTTAGGTGATTTCGAATTGGTTCTTGGAATGGATGGGTTGGTGGACTTCGAGGCAAATATAGCGTGTCGCGAGGAGATGATTCGAGGATAGCGCCTGACGTGAGTTGGTAACTGCTTACGGGAATCGGGTCACGACGATTCCGAGGGTAAACTCAGAGGCGGTTGCGGAAGAAGAGCACCAGACCATGCAGGCGATCCTACCGTCTGTAGTAACCGAGGTGATAAACGCTGTTAGAAATGGTCAGAGACAGGGAAGGGGGTAGACCTTCGGGTGAAACGATGCAAGTCCCCAACTTTTGATGGTGACGGCACTGCTGCTGCTACTCACTGATGGGTGAGGGAAATGGAAGCCGTGCCGAATATCAGCGAGTGCCGGGAGGATCAGAAAGTGAAATTTGCCGCCCACTCTTTCGTGGACTCAGCTTTGTGCGGGCAGGGACATCATAGTCCAAGTATAGGGTAGCCGGCTACCGGGAGGAATAGATGGCTAGAGTTGAAAGGGTTGGTGATTGAGGAGTTCTGCCCCCACCGTGAGACGATTAAGGTTGAAAGGGAGTTCCTACAGTTGGAAGCGGGGACGATGACTCATCAGCAGTACCCCACCAAATTCAACGAGATGGCACGGCTGGTGCCGGATCAGATGACACCTCTCTCCCGGAAAATCAAGAGGTACATGCAGGGCTTGCCAGCAGATATCCGTAGGCACATGATTACTACCTGGCCAAGCACGTTCAGGTCGGCGGTAAATCTACGGGAGGGTTGTACGATGAGTGGGAGGTGATGGCGATATCGGGCGAAGCGGAGGAGCGAGCTTATGTTAAGAAGGAAAGGAAGGCGAGATAGTGATGGTGGGATGGTGGCAGAAGGTAAGGTGATGAGGGTCAATGATCATGAGAGGATAAAAGAAAGGGTGAGGAATGCAAGAAGGGTAGTAGAGATCACGAAGGGAAGTGCAAATAGGGACTGAACGTCTGTTATCAGTGTGGGAAGGAAGTCATAGGGCAAGGGATTGCCACGTGACTAAGTGCTGCGATTGCCGTGAGACTGGACATCTGAGCATGGAGTGTAAGGGGTCAAAGGCGGGAAGCTCCGGTGCGAGGAAGAGGAAAAGAGGGTAAAGACAACAGCTTTTACCATGGCCAAGAGGAGGGTGGAGCGGACTCCGACTAGACGACAGGTATAGTAGTAGTTCGTTCCTACTGTCTACTGTTGTGAGTTGCATGATAGGAGAAGAAAGTCAACGAGCCATTCGATGTAGAGATTACTATTAATGGATTCACTAGTTACTAGTGCCCTAGAGGATTGGGTGATGCAACTGAGAAAGTTGTGTCACCCGTTGTCTGAGGAACAGTTTCAGCTTGTGATTGGTTCATCGAACGATGACGTACGCATAGTTTCGACGTTGTAGAAAACAAGTAGAATGGAAGGTCGGGAGCAAAAGAAAAAGATAAATATGGTTTGGGGCCACGAAAGTAGTCGATTTGCCTTTCAATCAAAGTGTGCCTGCAAGGTACCTGAGAAACACCGATCTCGATGCAGTTGTATTTGGAACAACACATATCGTGATTAATGAAAGCCTTTCTCGTCAGTGTTTGGTTTGCCAGAGGGTCATTATTCGTACAATAAAGAACATCAAACAAGGCTTATGGTGTTTCTTTGTTTTATAGTGACCGTACTCTATATGGCATATTTGAAGCCGCAGGTCCTGGACAAATGGACATTGATCAGGATGCATGGGGTGCCAATGGAGATAGTCAAAGATGGACCAGAACTCGTAAGTTGGTAAACGATGGTAGCGATAGGGTTCAAGGTGAGAGACTAGAAAAGAGATGAGACAGTATTGCCCGCAAGGATTTAAGGAACAACAGGTTTCGGGGACGAAACCCGTTTAAGGGGGGTGGACTTGTAATGCCCGGAAATTTCGATTTGGAGTGTCATGCGACTGGAGCATCCACCGCATGGGAGTCATGCGATTGAACCTCAATCGCACAACTGGAGCTCCATACGCATGGAAGTCGCACGACTGAGTTGTCCAATCGCATGGAGCTCATGCGACTGAAGGTTTGAGTCGCATAGGGGGATTCGGGCGACTGGATTTTTGGTATTTAAGGGGAAGGGCAGCCCTTACCCTCTCCCCACACTTGCGAAACCAGAGAGACAGAGGAGAAACGGGAAAGAGAGGAGAAGAAAGTTCGGTTCAAGCGGATTCGTGAGCCAAAATCGACGTGTAGCGGGTCAAATCGAAGCCCTAATCGAGGAGGCTACTAAGGTGAGTTCTAGAACCTCTCATTTACTTGTTTTCATACAATTTTGGGCTGGAACATATTCAAACCCGTTTTGAAAAAGTGTATGTTTGACCCACTTGAGTGAAATCTTGGGTAATGTATTTGATGTACGTTTTAGGACTTTAACATGCTTGTATGATGTCCTAACATGAATCCCTGAGGTTTAGGAGGGTTAATTTAGGCTGGAAATGAGTTTAGAGGAGTTGAAGGCCGTAGGTCGCGGCTGCTATTCGTGATGAACTCCAGTCGCTGCCCAGTTAGGGCTAGGCGACTGAAAGGCCAGTCGCACGACTGAGGAACGACTGATGTTCAATCGTACGATTGAGGCTCAGTGGCACGATTGAGGCACAGTCGCACGACAGACCATGCGACTGAGGGTTCAGTCGCATAGGTCTATTCGCATAGCGTTCAGTCGCACGACTGAGCGTTAGTCGCATAGAAGCCCATTCGCATAGTGTTTATTCGTACGATAGGAAGTCCATTTGCATGACTGTATGCCCATTTGCATGGTTGTCCAATCGCACGGTTCAGTCGCATGAAGGCCATGCGACTGGAGTATGTTCAATCGCCCAAATAGGGTGATGGGAATGAGGAGAGGTGCGTATGTAGGACGTATGCATAATAAGTAGGATGTGGCCTTATATGATGGCAATGACTGATGAATTGCAAATATTTATGTTCCTTTTATTGATGTGTGTTTATCTTTTAGTGGCTTTACGTGAATGAATGAATGAATGAAACGAAAGTAATAAATAACGTAAAGTGCAAGATAATGAAAGAGGAACATGATGATTGAATGCATGCATTAATGAATGAACGAATGAAAGAGGAACATGATGAATGAATGCATGCATTAATGAATGAATGAATGCCCAAAAGCGATGATTCACTTGTCCCCTTGTCCATAGGGACCTCGTGGCATACAACCGAAACGACTCCCGCTAGATAGCTGGAAGGTCTTGCATGGTCTAAGGGGCACGAGATGGATTTGACGTTTAAGAAGTCTTGGAAATGGTGCTTGGTTCTAGTAACCAGGCCTATTACGAGTCTTTTGGTAGATTATGGACAGTGAGCCATAGTTGCCTTAAGAACAACGGGGCAGTGTTTTGTGACCTGTCACGGGATAGTTGTTACAGCAGGAGTGGTGACGATCACTCGTGGGGTTAACGTGACCCCTGAAGAGGTGTTCTCGGTCTATGGACAGAGAGCCATAGGGGCAACAAGGTTGTCGGTCTATGGACAGAGAGCCATAGGGGCAACCACGTGTCGGTCTATGGACTGTGAGCCATAGGGGCACCAGGTGTCGGTCTATGGACTGAGAGCCATAGGGCCACAAGAATGTTACAGTATGCTTTGTCGGCTCATGGGTTGGAACCATGAGGGCAGAGATGAGAGGTGACCCTTAGAGATTTGCATGCTTGACGAATGAAAGTTAAAGAAAGAATGATGAAGATAATAATATATTATCTACGTGTACGTATATTGTGTGATCGCGTGTATGTAATAACGGTTTTGACGAATGAAAGTATGTTTTATTATAAGACTAGAACTCACTCAGCAACGCTAACTTTTATGTGTTTCCAGTTGACAGGTAGGGTTGCTGAGGATGGCTCGAGGCGGCTACTCAGCTGTTTTGGGATGGCATTCCCCTTTTGATAATGCTGCCACACATTATGTGGCATGCAAGTGCAAGATTCCTTGAGTAATCTCGATAAACAGGATTACCTAAGGAATCTTCTTTATGATGAAAATTTAATGTTTTTATACTAGAGGTCACTGTATATGACCCTATGATTGCTGAGGATTCAAATAAACGAGATTACTTAAGAAATCCTCGGTTTCATATGCTTCCACAACAATCATAGTAAAGTTAGGCAATGTAAAGAAAGCTTGTATTTTGTAAATGAATCAATGATGTAATGCATTGTTAAAGCTTTTATGATGAAATGAGAATGTACTTTTCATTAATTCCGATGCGTTACTTTACTTAGTATATGTAAATTGTATGTTGAATTGCGATGAATGACCAACTGTGAGGTGCCCGGGAAGGGGGTCTTACATAATAGGGGCTGTTTTGTGATGATATGATGAAACCCCAACCTTTCAAGGTTATATCTTGCATGCTTATGATTAAATCTTGAAAGCATGATATCAAATGGTTGATTATGATGTTGGAAATAACCCTAATGTTTTGGTTAATGTTGGCCAGAACTTTGAGGTTATAAAAGGGGTTCATTTTTTTCTTGAAATGTTGTATATGTATACATATTTTGGTGCATAACATAGCCTTGACCATATGTGTTTTGGATTTGGTTGATTATGATTTTGTCATGTTGGTTGTATTCATTCAAAGGGTTGTAAAATTTCTTTTGTGTTTGTATTTTGGCTTGTAATTTATTTATTCATTTGGTTATGTAATAAATAGAATAGCTGCATTTCTTTATTAGAAAATTGTATTAGGATATGATTTTGTAAAGGAAGATGCACAAGATGAAGACCCAAAAGGAAGGACACAAAAGACATGGACACTTGAAGCTTTTGGATGTGGATTCAAGTGGGAGTTCATGGACACATATGATGTGTCATTATTAACCCTTAGGAAAGACCTTATGACAACACTTGTGATGGCAAACAAGTGTAGTCAACATAGTGGCTATGGTTATGCACATATGTTTGTATGATTATGCTTGTTCGGATGTTTGTTGAATGATTGTTGTTTGATGTTTGGATATGCATAACAAACTCATTAGCAAACTTAACAAGATGAAAATTTATAGTTCCTAATCATAAGTGGTTAATAAAAGGTTATTAAAAGGATTAATAATTTTAATAAATGGGTTTTATTAAAAGGAGAACCATAGGGTACCATGTTTTTGAAAGCATGCAAATACAAGGTACATAGAGTTTTCAAAACTAGAATTAATGAAAACTAAAATCCCTTTGGAAACAAGTTTAACACCATCCTTTTACACGACACTCGAATCACTTGAGAACAATTTGTGGGATAAAGGTCACCTAACCACTTTTAGGGAACTTGTGTTTTGAGGTGGGCTTAACGTATTTGTGGGATAAAGGTCACCTAACCACTTGTATGTGTAAACTCACACGTGTGTGTAAGTAGGACGACTTGAATTGGAAACCATGTGCATAGGGTCACCGAAGCATGGCATACAATGGTGTTGATGGGATTAAACATGCCAACCAAACATAAGACGTTTAACCCATCCCATAAAGGCTAGAAGTTGCAAAAGGTTGCAATTGTCAAATGTTGACTACCTTGTTAATTTAAATAATGGGATAAAGGTCACCTAAGAATTATTTGAATATAACGTTGGATTCTAGATTTTAGTTATTAATTGTCTATGAGACATAAAAGGGTATTAATGATTAAAATGAAATTTTTCAGAAATACTAATAAGAACTTTGTACATTTTGTAGAATGGCCGCAAAGAATAATGCTACCACCCCGACCGTCCATACCCTATCACTGAGAACTATTTTAGAGAGGGATCGTCTGAACCATAACAACTTTATAAACTGGTTTCGAAACTTGAGAATTGTTCTCAAGCAAGAGAAAAAGGCCTATGTCCTTGACGATCCTATTCCTGACCAACCCGACCCCGAGGATGTTGAGGCCTATAATGATTGGCTTCAGTATACTGAGGATTCCATGCAGGTATCCTGCCTCATGTTAGGAACTATGATTCCCGAACTCCAAAAGGACTTGGAGCATCATGGGGCATAGATATGATTACCAAATTGAAGGAAATGTTACTTCAACAAGCTAGGGTAGAGCGCTTCAAAACGGTTCGAGCGCTTTATGCGTGTGGAATGGAAGAAACCCAATCGGTATCATCTTATGTACTTAAGATAAAAAGCCATATTGATCGCCTCGAGAGGCTTAGTTGTCCTGTCTCAAAGGAGCTGGCCACGGATTTGATCCTTAATGGCATAACTAAAAGGTTTGAGACGTTCATAATGAATTACAATATGAATGGATGGGACAAGAGCATTGGTGAGCTTCATGCAATGCTCAAAACAGCTGAGGCGGGGATGGGGAGAAAGGTTCTACCTGTTCTCTCGATCAATGAGGGAGGCAATAAGAAAAGGCCATTCCCCGATCCCAAGGCAAATGTTGCCAAAGAAAAGGGGCACATCAAAGGCAAAGGGAAAGGGAAGGTTAAAGCGGAACCTCCAAACCTAATCTTATGAAGCCTAAGGTAATGGAAACGATCCCTGCTTTGAGTATGGTGGATAGGACATTGGAAAGGGAATTGTCCAACCCATCTCAAAGAGTTGAGAAACAAGAGGGATGCTGGGCAGACCTCAGGTACAACTTTCATGATCCATATTGACTTAAATGTTATTTCTTCAAATACATGGGTATTGGATACCGGGTGTGGAACTCAAACTTGCAATCTGTTGCAGGGGTTCAAAAGAAATAAGCACTTTAAGAAGGGAGACACAAGTCTCTACATGGGCAACGGAGCAAAAGTTGATGTCGAAGCCCAAGGAGAATATGTTTTGAGACTTTTAAATGGTTTGGAAGTTGTTCCTAAAAACATTTTGTATGCTCCTAGTTTGACTAGGAACATAATTTTAGTTTCATATTTAAAACAATATGGTTATGATTTAAAGTTTGTAAACGATGGTATTTATGTTTATATGGATGATGTATTTTATTTTCAAGGCTATGCCTTTTAATGGTATTTATGAATTGGTTCATGATGATTCATCCAATAATAACACATTATGCCAATCAATCACCAAGAAACTTAAAATGAGTTAAAGTGATTCTTGTCTTTGGCATTGTCATCTGGTCACATAAACAAGAATTTGATTCAAACACTTCAAAAGAATGGTCTTTTGAAAACAAATGAAAATGGTTCATTTGATAAGTGTGATGTAAGGCCCCGTTCCCGGGACGCTCACAGTTGGTCATTCATCGCACATAAAACATACATTTAAATAGAAATTTGCAGCGGAAACATTCAAAAGAGACATCTCATTTCATCATAAAATCTTTTACAATGTTTACATTGTTGTTGTTTACAAAACGGTCATAAACAGTGACCTCTAGTATAGAAACATTAAAATTTCATCTAAAGAAGATTCCTTAAGTAATTCCGTTTATCGGGATCCTCAAGGAACACTTGCATGCAACATAATGCGTGGCAGCATTATCAAAAGAAGAATGCCATCCCAAAAGAGCTGAGTAGCCGCCTCATGCCATCCTCAGCAACACTACCTATCATCTGGAAACACATAAAAAGTCAGTGTTGCTGAGTGAGTTCTAGTTTTACAATAAAACGTACTTTTCTTTCGTAAAACTGTTCTTACATACATGCGATCATACAATATACGTACACGTGGATAATATTATTATTATCTTCATCATTCGTTCATTAGCTTTCATTCGTGTACCATTCATCATTATCCTTCACGTTCGTTCATACATTCTTTACATTCATTCGTATGTTCGTTACTTTCATTCATACATTCAATACGTTCATTTGTACGTTCATTAAGTTCGGTGACATGTACAATACCCCAAACATCATACCATACTGCTGGTGCTGGACCTATGGTAATCAACCATGAACGTTGTGCACTACTGTTGATCCAGTCACCTAGGGTAAGTACATGCACCATTTATCTTTCACTTCCATTCTGGATCAATGCCTTATGCTATACCCCGATCATTGTGCATACTACGGGTGCTGGACCTGTGATGATCAATCACGAACGTTGTGCACTACTGCTGATCCAGTCACCTAGGGTAAGCGGAAAGGATCCCATACATACATATGGTCAATCACAAAGACTGACCCCAATGTGCATCCTTCGAGGTAGCTAACCCGCACACCGTTGAGCTAACACCTGCCAGGGGTGTGCACCTCCTTGTATTTGCTTACATGACTTTTCTTACATTCATTCATTCATTCATTAATGCATGCATTCATTCATCATGCTCCTCTTTCATTATCTTTCACATTACGTTCTTAATACTTTCGTTTCACTCATTAACATAGCACGTAAAGACAGGAAAAGATAAACATACATTAATATAAGGAACATCGTTATTTACAAATCATCAGTCATTACCATCATATTAAGCTACATCATACTTATCATACATACATCTTGCATACACATCCCTCCTCATTCACATCAGCCCTATTTGGGCAATCGGACATACTTTAGTCGCATGGACTCCATGCGACTGAATCGTGCGAATGGACAACTATGCAAGTGGGCATACAATCATGCGAATGGACTTCCTATCGTACGAATAAATACTATGCGAATGGGCATCTATGCGACCAAACCTCAGTCGTGCGACTGAACACTGTGCGACTGGACATATGCGACTAAACTCCTAGTCGAATGACCTGTCGTGCGACTGAGTCCCCAGTCATGCGACTGAGCTTCATTCGTGCGACTGAACATCAGTCGTTCCTCAATCGTGCGAATGACCCTTCAGTCGCCTAACCCTAGCTGGGCAGCGACTGGAGTTCATCACGAACTGCAGCCACGACCTACGGCCTTCAAACCCTTCCAAACTCATTTCAAGCATAAATTAGACCTCCCAAACCTCAAGGATTCATACTAGGACATCATACAAGCTTATGCAAGTCCGAAATTGTACCTTAAACACATTACTCAAGATTTCACCCAAATGGGTCAAACATACACTTTTTCAAAAATGGGGTTTTATATGTGTCCCAGCCCCAAAATCGTATGAAAACAAGTAAATGAGTGGTCCTAGAACTCATATAATCAAGGAGAGGATGAAGAGCTTCGTTTGGACTAGTCACTCGACAAATTTTGAGCCCGAATCACCACTTTCTCTCTTTCTTTCTCTTCTTTCACTATTCTCTCTCGCTCTGCTCTTCCTCCCGACTGAAAAGTGTAAGTGTGGGGGAGGGGAGATGGCTGCCCCTCCTTTATAGCTACAGCTCAGTCGCCCAAAACTCCAGCCGACTCGGCTTCTAGTCGCCTGAACACCATGCGACTGGACCTCCAGTCGCATGAGTTCCATGCGGTTGATCCTTCAATCGTCCGAGCATCCTGCGATTGGTTCCCCAGTCGCATGAGTTCCATGCGACTGAGACTCAGTCGCATAACACTCCAAAAAGTCAAACTTCCGGGTGTTACATGTGAATCTTGTTTACAAGGTAAGATGACCAAGTCGCCCTTTAGTGGTACTAACGAGAGGGCAGAAGACTTATTAGGAGTCATACATTCGGATGTATGTGGTCCTTTTAAGACAATGACAAGGAATAGTGAAAGATACTTCATTACCTTTACCGACGATTACAGTCGCTATGATTATGTGTGCTTGATGACACATAAACATGAAGCTTTTGAAATGTTCAAAATCTTTGAGAATGAAGTAGAAAATCAACTCAATAGAACTATCAAAGTTCTCCGGTCAGATAGAGGAGGTGAATACCTAAGTGAGGCTTTTCAGGATCATCTAAGAATTTTTGGGATTGTCTCACAACTTACTCCCCCTGGAACACCATAACATAATGATGTGTCTGAAAGGAGAAACCGAACCCTGTTGGATATGGTTCGATCTATGATAGCTATAAGCTCACTACCTCTATCATTTTGGGGTTTCGCACTACACTCCGCGGCTCGTATTTTGAATATGGCCCCAACCAAGAAAGTGGATTCGACACCTTTTGAAAAATGGCATAGAGGAGTTCCATCGCTATCTTATTTAAAAGTATGGGGCTTTGAAGCTTATGTTAAGCTTAACAGCCAAAACAAATTGGAAAGTCGATCCACTAAGTGTATATTTGTTGGATATTCTAAAGACTGTATAGGATACTACTTCTTTGATCCAACAGAGCAAAAGGTATTTATTGCTCAAAAGGCAGAGTTCTTGGAAGCCAAGATCCTTATGGAAGGAATGACGTATAGAACAGTGGAATTTAATGAGGATCAAGATCCACAAGCCGATACATGTTTGGTTGACACTAGCAATCAACAGGAGGTTGTTGATGATGATCAAGAGGTTGATCAATACACATAAAATGTTCGCAGATCTGGTAGAGTTAGCATTGCACCTGAAAGATATGCAATTTTCATGGATGGATGCTATGTGGTTGACTCCGATGAGCCAACTACATACCGTGATGCAATGTCCAATTCGGACTGTGACAAATGGCTGGAAGCCATGAACGTAGAGATGCGATCCATGTATGACAATCAAGTTTGGGAATTGATTGACCCTCCGCTTAACTCCAAACCGGTTGGATGCAAGTAGGTTTTCAAGAAGAAAACAAATATGCATGGAACTTGGATACTTACAAAGCAAGACTTGTAGCAAAGGTTTCACTCAAACTCAAGGGGTTGATTATGACGAAACCTTCTCGCCTGTGACAATGCTAAAGTCTATAAGGATAATGTTTCCCATTGCTGCTCATTATGACTATGAGATTTGGCAAATGGATGTCAAACCCTCTTTTCTTAATGGACATCTCAAAGAGACTGTCCATATGGTTCAGCCTGAAGATTTTGTCGATCCAAAACATCCTAAAAGGTATGCAAGTTAAAGAGATCAATCTATGGATTAAAACAAGCATCGAGAAGTTGGAATCAACGTTTTGATGAAGAGATCAAGAAATTTGGTTTCATCAAGAACGCTGACGAGGCTTGTGTGTATAAAAGGGCTAGTGGGAGTGTAATTACATTCTTAGTATTGTATGTTGATGACATACTACTATTTGAAAATGATACTCCAACTATGGAAGGTGTTAAAACCTGGCTTGGGAGCTATTTGTCCATAAAAGATCTCGGTGAAGCCGCCCATATTTGGGAATTAAGATCTATAGGGATAGATCGAGGTAGTTGATAGGTCTAAACCAAAGTGCATACATTGATAAAATCTTGAAAGGTTCAAGATGGAAAACTCTAAGAAAGGTATGGTACCTATTCAAAGAGGGACAATATTGAGTGCATCTTAATGTCCAAGCTCAAAGGATGAGCAAGATCGTATGAAGGACATCCCATATGCGTCTGCTATAGGATCCATCATGTATGTGATGATATGCATTAGACCGGACGTGTCATGCGCGTTAAGCATGACAAGCAGATATCAGCAGAATCCAGGTAATAGCCATTGGATGGCTGTTAAAAGTATATTCAAATACCTTAGGAGGACTAAGGATATGTTTCTAATATATGGATCTGATGAAGAGGAACTCGTTGTAAAGGGTTACACGGATGCGAGTTTCCAAACTGATCAAGATGATTCTCAATCACAATCGGGGTATGTCTTCATTATCAATGGAGGAGCTGTGTCTTGGAAGAGTTTAAAACAAGATGTGGTAGCATTATCCACTACAGAATCTGAATACATAGCCGCCTCATTGGCAGCTCTGGAAGCTGCATGGATAACGAAGTTTATCGCCGATCTAGGGGTGGTCTCTACCATTCAAGACCCCCTAGAAATCTTTTGTGATAACAAGGGTGCGATTGCTCAAATCAAGGAACCCCGTGCACATCAAAAGACTAGGCACATTGAGCGGAGATTTAACTACATAAAGGATGAAGTTGAAAAGGGAAAGATATGTATTCTCAAAGTTCACACTGATCAAAACATTGCGGGTCCACTCACGAAGCTCCTTCAAAGGGCAAAGCATGAAAGTCATACTTTTGCCTTAGGACTTCGATATTCTAGTGACTGGAATTGATCTGTTTAGCATTAATATTGAAAATATGGAACAATTGTAATATTTAACTCATGTATATATTTACGATATTTTGAGTTATGTTCCTTTTAGCATGTTTACATCCATGAATATGTTTATTATTCTAAATGTCCGTAGTAGGTCATATTTGTGGGAACAAATATGAACGTAAGACTATTATTAAGTTGGATTGGTGGATATTCATAAGGCATGAATATAGAGCAATCGGTTGCTGCCAACGTTCACAGATATTCGTGGGATACGAATATTCGACTTACCCGCATCTCAAATCTTACTACATGGAATCTTATTGATTGATCATATGTAAATTTGAGTAAAGGCGAATATCATTTGGTATCCTCCAACCTGAGATACATATTGGGTTTTCATATTCACCAGGTTATACCTTGAGCTAGTTCTTCACTACTCTGAAATAATGGTCAGTACATAAGGCTATGTTTAGGTATGACATAAGGTGATTGTGAGAAACGTATGTAGTCAAGATGGAGTTTGTTCCTCTTATTCATTGAGAGCATGATGTCTAAGGCCTGATTAAGTTAAATCAACAAGGAATGATCATTCTGTGTCCTTGGATTTAACATGACATCTGTAACAAAAGGATAGATGATTAATTCACCTAAATCATTTCAAGATGGATACTTGAAGGGGATGATGTTATTGAATGGCTTCTAAGTCATGCGTATTAAGGGTAGTAAACCGTTGTTATGGGGGTATTTACTGCTTGCATCAATCTTCTATGAATCTTGTGCAAGTGGGAGATTGTTGGATTCTTTATGCCCAAGACACATAGAATATTGTTGTGGTTAGTACGTCATGATCCAATGACGGGTCATACCCAATAACAACTTTAGCAAAAACCAATTAATATTTAATTGATGACATGATCATGCAATTAAATATCAACACCAATTTAGAAAAAGGGTTTTCTAAATAAATTGTAGGATTCTATATGCCCAAGACACGTAGAATATTGATGCGGTTAGTACGTTATGATCCAAGTCAGGTTATACCCAATAAGAAGCATAGCAAACACCAATTAATATTTAATTGATGACATGATCATGCAATTAAATATTTAAACCAATTTAGAAAATGGGTTTTCAAAATAAGTTGCGTATGAGAAGGAACAACTTATGAGAATATTTTGTTCGATAATATTATTTGAAGTGTTATTTAAGTAAATTAGATAACATCATATAATAATAAGAGTGTATGACTTATACAATTAAATAGTTAATTGTATAACTAACTAGAGGACTATGTTTAAAATAATGTGTGTTTGTTTTAAGGGGAAACCCTTTTAAAATTGTAGTTTCGGCCACCCCCCCTTATTTTTGATTGGTTCCTTTCCTTTCTTGAGAACACACATTATTTACTAAGTTTTGCACTCAACATCTCTTAATACATGCAAAAGACACAAAAACTCCTCTCTCTCTCTCTCTCTCTCTCTCTCAAACCTCACGGCCAAGCAGCAGCATTTTGGAGGGTTTTTGAGTGATTTTTGGTGTTGATTCTTCCTAACAAGAGTTGTTTGCTATCAAGCTTGGGGTATACTAACTTGAGAGGACCTCCTTTGGTGCCTTGGTCGATTTCTTGCTACATATCATCCTCATTTCGTCACTTTTGGCAGCTCAAAGGTAGATTATGGCAGCTTCTATATGGCTGTCCATAATGTTCGTTTTATGTTTCATAGCTAGCATCATTCACATATATAAGATCCCCTTTGTTCTTGGGTTTGTTTGAAACTTATAATATCAAAACAATAACCTGAAATTTCAGTTTATAAACATATTATAAAGTTCAATTTCCGCTGCGTTTTTACAAAGTTTAAATGGTTAAACTCTGTTTCAAGTTCTAACAAACCCAACATTGGCATCTAGAGCCGGTTATGTGGATAGCTAGCTTGTATTGTCCTTTAAAAATTCGTTTTATGGACTTTAAAACCCCTTTAGGGGCTGCTATATTCATGTGTTATGAACCCCAAACTATCAAAGTTATGTCACACATGCTTGTGATTAAAACTTTGAAAGACATGTATGTTGTTTATTTGTTTGTTTGGACAAAAGAAAACCTGAAATTTCAGTTTATGTTGGATGAAATTTCATGTTTTTAGTGGGGTTTCATTATAGTTATGGATGATATGATCATTGGTTATTATTGTGCATAACCTACCCTTTGGCCTTATGTTATTTGGATGATTGGAATGGTTGTTTTATTCATTCAATTGGGTTGTAATGCTTATGTTTATTGTTTGGGTTGTAATTATTTATTCATTTGGTTATGTAATAAATAGATTAGGTGCATTCTTTTATTAGAAAAATGTATTAGGATATAATTTTTGTAAAAGGAAGATGCACAAGATAAAGACCCAAAGATGGACAACAAAGACATGGACCTTGAAGTATTTGGATATGGATTCAAGTGGGAGTCCATGGACACATTGATGTGTCATTATAAACCCTTAGGAAAGACCTTATGACAACACTTGTGATGGCAAACAAGTGTGGTCAACTTAGTGGGTATGGTTATGCACTCATGTTTATATGTTTATGCCTGTTTGAATGTTTGTTGTTTGATTGTTTGGTTGATATTTGGACATGCATTACAAACTCATTAACAAACTTAAAAGCTGAAAATTCATGGTTCTTTATCATTAAGTGGTTAATAAAAGGTTATTAAAAGGATAAATGGTTTTAATAAAAGAGGTTTTATTAAAAGTGAACCATAGGGTAACTTGTATTTGAAAGCATGCAAATATAAGGTACATAGAGTTTTCTAAACTAAGATTATGAAAACTATAAAAAAAAATTTCAAGATAACAAGTCTAACACCGTCCTTTTGCACAACACTTGAGTCACTTGGAAACACCTAATGGGATAATGGTCACCTAACCATTTTGAGGGAACTTGTGATTTGAGGTAGGGATATCACATTTGTGGGATAAAGATCACCTAACCATTTATGTTGGTAAACTCACATGTGTGTGCAAGTAGGGTAACTTGATTTGCAAACAATTTTAAATGGATCACATACAATATGGTTTCCAAATGGTGTTGATGGGATTAACATGCCGACTTTACATAAGATGTTTCAAGTCGATCCCATACCTCTAGAAGTTGCAAATGGTTGCAACCGTCAATCATTGACCACCTTATTAATTTAAATCGTGGAATAAAGGTCACCTAACCACAATTTAAATGTAATGTTGGGTTCTAGATTTTAATATGAAAATGACCTTAAAATGCATTAATTAATTATTAAAAAAATGCCAATATCGAAAATACTAAAATCGATCTTTGTTAATTTTTGTAGATGGCCACAAACAATGATAATCATGATAACTCATCCACGTCCACACAATATTTACGAGTGATTCTCCAAAAGGAATGTCTGAATCATAACAAATTCATTGACTGGTATCAAAACTTTAGAATCATTCTCAAGCAAGAGAGACGATCATATGTTTTAGAAGACCCTATCCCGATCAACCTACTGAGGATGACGAGGAGGCCTTTAACGATTGGCTGAAATACACTGAGGACTCCGTCCAAGTGTCTTGCCTCATGCTGGCAAGCATGACTCAGCTTATGATATGAGAACTCAGCTGAAGGAAACGTTCTAACAGCAAGCGAGGGTTAAGCGCTTCGAAACGGTTCGAGCACTCAAAGCATGTCGTATGGACGACAACCAATCGGTTTCATCTTATGTACTTAAGAAGAAAAGCCACATTGACCGCCTCAAAGGCTTAATTGTCTCGTCTTGAAGGAACTGGCCACGGATTTGATCCTCAATGGCCTTACCAAGAAGTTCGAGACGTTCGTGTTGAACTACAACATGAATGCTTGGGACAAAAGCCTTGGTGAGCTTCACTCAACGCTCAAAACGGCCAAGGCGGCCATGGGTAAAAGGGTTTTACCCGTTCTTACCATCAATGAAGGTGGGAACAAGAAAAGGCCTCATCCCGCACCCAAGGCAAAAGTTGCCAAGGGTAAGGGACCCGTATGGGGAAAGGGGAAAGGGGGGCAAGGGTGCCACCCAAACCACTGTTGGGTTTGTTAGAACATAAAATCATAGTTTAACCTCTTAACCTTTCAGAAAACGCAGCGGAATTGCAACTTTATAAACCCTTTTATAAGCTGAAAATTATGTTCATTAGATGACCATTCAAGTGTATAAAACAAACCCAAAGAACAAAGGATCATTTATGTGATTAGCAAGCTATGAACATATGTAAAACTACATAAAATCACAGCTACATAGAGCTGTGAATCTACCTTGTTCCAGCAGCAAAATTGGACAGAAAAAGTAGATGAATGATGCTGAAAAACGACCAAGACTTCAAGATTAGAAGTCCTCAAGCTTGTATACCCCAAGCTCCTTGCAAACACACCTTCTTGTTAGGTAGAAAACACCAAAACAACTTCAAAAACCTGCTCAAAAACCCTCTTCACTGCTGCAGAAAACCCTCAATGCTGCTGCCTATTTCCGTAAATAGAGAGAGAGACGAAGAGCTGAATTGTTTTGTTTTAGTTGCATGCATGAATGAGATTATCACCAAGACAACACAAAATGTTCTTCAAAACCCTCTTGGATGCTGCCTTTGTTCCATAACAAGATAGAGAGAAGAAGAGCTGAATTTGTTTTTTCTTTTGCATGTATGTGTAGATGTGTAGTTGTATATTTGAGACTAGTGGAGAATATATGAGAAACCAAGACAAGAGTTAGTGGAGTGCTTGTCTTGACACATGAGTTAGTGGAGAATATCTAGCATGTGTGTGGTCTTCTCAAGACATACAAAAGGAACTTATCCCACATGCAAAGGGATGGCCACATGGCCTCTCTCTTTTATTTTTATAAAATTTGACACTAACACATGTATATATTGTCTACTAGTTCTCTTATTAGATACATACAACTAACCTTTTAATTGTATAATCCATACACTCTCATTATTAATTTGTAATGTTATCTAACTTATTTAAATAACATTACAACTAATATTATTGAACAAAATATCCTAATAAATTGTTCCATCTCATATGCAACTTATTTAGAAAACTCATTTTCTAAATTGGTGTAAATATTTAAGTGCATGATCATATCATCAATTAAATATTTAATTGGTGTTTGCTAAGCTTGTTATGGTATAACCCGACTTGGATCATAACGTAGTAACCACATCAATATTCTAAGTGTCTTGGGCACATAGAATCCTACAATCTCCCACTTACCCAAGATTCATAGAAGATTGATGCAAGCAGTAAATGACGCCTAACAACGGTTTACTACCCTTAATATGCATGACTTATGTCCATTCAATAACATCATCCCATTCAAGTACCCTACTTGAAATGATTTAGGTGAATCAATCATCTATCCTTTTGTTACAGATGTCATGTTAAATCTAAGGACACAGAATGATCATTCCTTGTTGATTTAACTTAATCAGGCCTTAGACATCTAACTCTCAACGAATAAGAGGAACAAATTCCATCTGGACTACATACGTTTCTCACAAACACCTCGTATTATACCTGAACATACCCTTATATACTGTCCACTATTTCAGGATAGTGAAGAATTAGCTCAAGGTACAATATTTGGTGAATATCAAAACCCAATATGTATCTCAGGTCGGAGGATACTAAATGATATTCGCCTTTACTCAAATTTACTTATGATCAATCGATAAGATTCCATGTAGTAAAATTTGAGATGCGTGTTAGTCCAATATTTGTATCCCACAAATATCTATGAACCTTGGTAGCAACCCATTGCTCTATATTCATCCTTATGAATATCAACCAATCCAAGTTCATAATAATCTTACCCTCACACTTGTTCCCACAAGTATGAATGATTACAGACATTTAGAGTAAATAATTTACTCATGGATTAAACATGCTAAATTGGAACATTAATTGAAACATTATAACCAAATAATTTTACACAAATAATAAAGAGTTCCACATATTCAAATACAAAATTTTATCAAGTCCAATCACTAGAATATCGAAGTCCTAAGGCACAAGTATGACTTTCATGCTTTAACCTTTTGAGGAGCTTCGTGAGTGGATCCGTAATCTTTTGATCAAAGTGAACTTTGCGAATACATATATTTCCCTTTTCAACTTCATCCCTTATGTAGTTGAATCTCCGCTCATTATGCCTAATCTTTTGATGTGCTGGGGTTCCTTGATTTGAGCAATCACACCCTTGTTATCACAAAAGGATTTCTAAGGGTCTTGAATGGTAGGGACCATCCTTAGATCAACGATAAACCTTTTATTCATGCAGCTTCCAAAGCTGCTAATGAGGTGGCCATGTATTCCTATTTTGTAGTGGACAATGCTACCCTATTCATAATGGAGACATATCCGTTGTGATCGAGTCAGTTTGGAAACTCACATCCGTGTAACCCTTTACAACGAGCTCCTCCTCACCAGATCTATATATTAAGAACATATCCTTAGTGTTTCTAAGGTATTTCAAATACTCTTAACAGCCATCCAATGGCTATTACCTAGCTCCTGCTGATATCTTCTTGTCATGCTTAACGCGCATGACACGTCCGGTCTTAGTGCATATCATCGCATATATGATGGATCCTATAGCAGACGCGTATGGGATGTCCTTCATAAAATCTTGCTCATCCTTTGAGCTTGGACATTGAGATGCACTCAATATTGTCCCTCTTTGAATAGGTACCATACCTTTCTTAGAGTTTTCCATCTTGAATCTTTTCAAGATTTTATCAATATATGCACTTTGGTTTAGACCTATCAACCGCCTTGATCTATCCCTATAGATCTTTATTCCCAGAATATAGGTGGCTTCACCGAGATCATTCATGGAAAAATAATTTCCAAGCCAGGTTTTAACACCTTCCATGGTTGGAATGTCCTTTCCATATAGTAATATGTCATCAACATACAATACTAAGATTGTGATTACACTCCCACTAGCCTTTTTATACACACAAGCCTTGTCAGTTTCCAAGTTTCCATGCATATTTGTTTTCTTCTCAAAAACCCACTTGCATCCAACCGGTTTGGAGTTAAGTGGAGTGTCAACCAATTCCTAAACTTGATTGTCATACATGGATTGTATCTCTACGTCCATGGCTTCCAGCCATTTGTCACAATCCGAATTGGACATTGTATCATGGTATGTAGTTGGCTCATCGGAGTCAACCACATAGCACCCATCCATGATAAATCCATATATTTCAGGTGGAATGCTAACTCTACCAGATCTATGAACATTTTGTATGTATTGATCAACCTCTTGATCATCATCAACAACCTCTTGTTGAAAGCCAGTGTCAACCAAATGTGTATCGGCTTGTGGATCTTGATCTTTATCAAATTCTATTGTTCTATGCGTCACTCCTTCCATAAGGAACTTGGCTTCCAAGAACTCTGCCCTTCGAGTAATAAATTCCTTTTACTCTGTTGGATCAAAGAAGTAGTATCCTATACAGTCTTTGGGATATCCAACAAATATACACGTAGTGGATCGTCTTTCAAATTGTTTTGGGTGTTAAGTTTAACATAAGCTTCACTACCCAATACCTTTTAAATATGATTGTGATGGAACTCTTTCATGCCATATTTCAAAAGGCTGTCGAATCCACTTTCTTGGTTTAGGGCCATTTTTAAAATACAGGCCGTGGAGAGTAGTGCGAAAACCCAAGATGATAAAAGTGGTAAGCTCATAGCCTTAATGAATTGAACCATATCCAAATAGGGTTCAGTTTCTCCTATATCAGAATGAAGAACTTAGATAGTTATGTAGAGTTGATTATCTACTTCATTATTGAAGATTTTGAACAGTTCAAAAGCTTCATTCTTATGTGTCATCAAGTGCACACAATAATAGCGACTGTAATCGTCGGTAACAGTAATGAAGTATCTTTTCACCAATCTTTGTCATTGTCTTAAAAGGACCACATACATCCAAATGTATCATTCCTAATAAGTCTTTTGGTTCACACTTATCAGATGAAACATTTTCATTTGTTTCCAAAAGACCACTCTTTTGAAGTGTTTGAATCCAATTCTCGTTTATGTGACCAAGATGACAATGTCAAAGATAATAATAACTTAAACCTATTTTAAGTTTCTTGGTGCTTAATGTGTATAATGAGTTATTTATAGGATGAATTATCATGAACTAATTCATGAATTTCATTAAAAGGCATATCCTTAAATGAAATACATCATCCATAAAACTTAATACCATTATATACAAACATTAAATCATGACCATATTGTTTTAATAGGAAACTTTAATTATGTTCCTAGTCAAACTAGGTGCATACAAAAGGATTTGAGAACAACTTTCAAACCATTTCTAAGTCTCAAAATAGAGTTTCCCTTTTGAAGTGCACATTTCTTTTGAACCCCTTTGCAACAATTACAAGTATGAGTCTCACATCCGGTATCCAATACCCATGTGTTTGAAGAAATGACATTTAATACAATATGAATCATGAAAATTGTATTCGAGGTTTGCCTAGCCTCCCTCTTATTTTTCAACTCCTTGAGATAGGAGGAACAATTCCCTTTTATTTTCCTATCTCTCCATGCTCAAGGCATGGATCGTTCTCCTTTACTTTAGGCTTCATAAGCTTAAGTTGTTGAGGTTTCGCTTTAACCTTTGCTTTGATGTATTCCTTTCTTTTGGCAATAATTGCCTTAGGATCGAGATTGGCCATTTCTTATAGTCTCCCTCATTGATCGAGATAATAGGTAGAACCTCTCTATCCATCCCTGCCTCGGTAGCTTTGAGCATTGCGTGAATTTCACTGATGCTCTCGTCCCACCCATTTGTATTACAGTTTATTATGAATGTCTCAAACCTTTAGTTGGGCAATCAAGGATCAAATCCTTGGCCAACTACTTTGAGACAGGACATTTAAGCATCTTGAGGCTATCAATATGGCTTTTCATCTTAAGAATATTTAAGATGATATCGATTGGGTTTCTTCCATGTGACATGAATAAAGTGCTTGAACCTTTTCGAAGCAATCTTACTAATGTTTGTTGAAGGAATATTTCCTTCAACTAGATTATCATGTCATATGCCCTATGATGTTCCAAACCCTTTTGGAGTTCGGGAATCATATTCCCAACATGAGGTAGGAACTAGCACAGAATCCTTAATGTGCTTAAGCCAATCGTCAAAAGTCCTTAACATCAACAGCGTTGGTTGGTGAGAGATGGGTTCGTCAAGGACATAGGCCTTGACTCATTTTGATAACGATTCTCAGTGATAGGGTATGGACGGTCGGGGTGGTAGCATTATTGTTTGTGACCATTCTACAAAATTTACAAAGTTCTTATTAGTATTTCTTAAAATTTTATTTTAATTATTAATACCCTTTTATGTCTCATAGACAATTAATAATTAAAATCTAGAATCCAACGTTACATTCAAATAATGGTTAGGTGACCTTTATCCCATTATTTAATTTAACAAGGTAGTCAATATTTGACAATTGCAACCTTTTGCAACTTCTAGCCTTTATGGGATCAGTTAAACATCTTATGTTTGGTTGGCATATTTAATCCCATCAACACCATTGTACGCCATGCTTCGGTGACCCTATGCACATGGTTTCCAATTCAAGTCGTCCGACTTACACACACGTGTGAGTTTTCACATACAAGCGGTTAGGTGACCTTTATCCCACAAGTATGTTAGACTCACCTCAAACACACAGGTTCACTATAAGTGGTTAGGTGACCTTTATCCCACAAATAATTCTCAAGTGATTCGAGTGTCGTGTAAAAGGATGGTGTTAAACTTGTTTCAAAAGGGATTTTTGGTTTTCATTAATTCTAGTTTTGAAAACTCTATATACCTTGTATTTGCATGCTTTCAAATGCAAGGTATCCTATGGTTTATTTTTAATAAAACCTCTTTTATTAAATCATTAATCCTTTTAATAACCTTTTATTAATTACTTAATGATTATAAACCATAAATTTTCAGCTTGTTAAGTTTGCTAATGAGTTTGTTATGCATATCCAAATATCAAACTACAATCATACAACAAACAACCAAACAAGCATAATATAAACAACCACAATGTGCATAACCATAGCTACTATTGTGACCACACTTGTTTGCCATCACAAGTGTGGTCATTTGGTCTTTCCTAAGGGTTGAATACAACACAAAATAGAGGTCTTTATTGACTCCCACTTGAACTTGCATCCATATGCTTCAAGTCCTTCTTTTGTGTCTTCTTCTTGTGCTTCCTTCCCGAGCATCTTCTTTTACAAAATATATATCCTAATACACATTTTCAAGTAAAAGAAAACATTCCTAATCTATTATTACATCACAATGAATAAATAGACAAATTACATTTTTAAACAAAGCACAAAAAAAATAATATTACAACCCAATTGAAAACAACCAAACAAACATTGCAAGCATCCAAACAACACAAGGTCAATGGCTAGGTTATGCACACTAACATCCAATGATCATATCGTTCAAACATATATTAAAACCCCACTTAAAACCACCAAATTTCAGCCAACATAAACTGAAATTTTGGGTTTTAAACATTGTCTAAACAATCAACATTTCATAATATATATCTTTCAAGGTCTTATCACTAGCATGTGTGATATGACCTTGAAAGTTTGGGGAATCATTCAAACAAACATAGCAGCCCAAAAGCCTATACTAAGTTTCTAATCATCCTTTAAAACTAATTTTTAAAGGACAAGAACAAGCAAGCTATTCACATAACCGGCTCTTGATGCCATTATTGGGTTTGTTAGAACATAAAATCATAGTTTAACCTCTTAAACTTTCAGAAAACGCAGCGGAATTACAACTTTATAAACCCTTTTATAAGCTGAAAATTATGTTCATTAGATGACCATTCAAGTGTATAAAACAAACCCAAAGAATAAAGGATCATTTATGTAAATTAGCAAGCTATGAACATATGTAAAACTACATAAAATCACAGCTACATAGAGCTGTGAATCTACCTTGTTCAGCAGCAAAATTCGACAGAAAAAGTAGATGAATGATGCTGAAAAATGACCAAGACTTCAAGATTATAAGTTCTCAAGCTTGTATACCCCAAGCTCCTTGCAAACACACCTTCTTGTTAGGTAGAAAACACCAAAACAACTTCAAAACCTGCTCAAAACCCTCTCACTGCTGCAGAAAACCCTCAATGCTGCTGCCTATTTCCGTAAATAGAGAGAGAGATGAAGAGCTGAATTGTTTTGTTTTAGTTGCATGCATGAATGAGATTATCACCAAGACAACACAAAATGTTCTTCAAAACCCTCTTGGCTGCTGCCTTTGTTCCGTAACAAGATAGAGAGAAGAAGCTGAATTTGTTTTTTCCTTTGCATGTATGTGTAGATGTGTAGTTGTATATTTGAGACTAGTGGAGAATATATGAGAAACCAAGACAACAGTTAGTGGAGTGCTTGTCTTGACACATGAGTTAGTGGAGAATATCTGGCATGTGTGTGGTCTTCTCAAGACATACAAGAGGAACTTATCCCACATGCAAAGGGACGGCCACATGGCCTCTCTCTTTTATTTTTATAAAATTTGACACTAACATATGTATATATTGTCTACTATTCTCTTATTAGATATATACAACTAACCTTTTAATTGTATAATCCATACACTCTCATTATTAATTTGTAATGTTATCTAACTTACTTAAATAACATTACACTAATATTATTGAACAAAATATCCTAATAAATTGTTCCATCTCATATGCAACTTATTTAGAAAACTCATTTTCAAATTGGTGTAAATATTTAATTGCATGATCATATCATCAATTAAATATTTAATTGGTGTTTGCTAAGCTTGTTATTGGGTATAACCCGACTTGGATCATAACGTACTAACCACATCAATATTCTAAGTGTCTTGGGCACATAGAATCCTACAACCACAAGAGAAGAAGCGAAAGGTTGCTACTAATGACCCATGCTTCAAGTGTGGGGAGATTGGACATTGGGTAAGAAATTGTCCTGTCCATCTCCAAGAGTTGAAAGCAAAGAGGGATGCCTGGCAGACCTCAGGTACAATATACATGATTCATATTGATCTTAATATTACATCTTCTAACACATGGGTATTGGATACCAGATGTGGAACTCATATTGCAATTTGTTGCAGGGGTTCAAAAGAAGTAGGGACTTCAATCAAGGGGATGTTTGCCTCTTCATGGGCAATGCAGCTGAAGTCAAAGTTAAAGCTCGTGGGGACTACATCCTAAAACTTTCAAGTGGTTTGGATGTAATTTTGAAGAATGTTTTGTATGCTCCTAGTTTGACTAGGAACATTATTTCTGTATCCCAATTAAGACATTATGATTATTTATTATCTTTTGTTGAAAATGATATTCATGGTTTTTTAATGATATGTTTCCATTTTAAAGCTATTCCAATTAATGGTATTTATGAATTGGTTCATGAAAATACTTTAAATAGTTCATTTTACCAACTAACACCAAAAACTCAAGTTGGATTTGACTAATACCTATCTTTGGCATTGTCGTCTTGGTCATAAACAAGAAACATATACAAACACTTCAAAAGAATGGTCTTTTAAAAACAAATGAATGTGATTCATTTGATGTATGTGAATCTTGTTTACAAGGAAAAATGACTAAGGCACCCTTTAGTGGAACTAACAAAAGGGCAAAAGATTTATTAGGAATCATACATTCAGATGTATGTGGTCCTTTTAAGCTAATGACTAGTAATGGTGAAGGATACTTCATTACTTTTACCAACGATTATAGTCGCTATGGGTATGTGTACTTATTAAGGCACAAAGATGAAGCTTTTTAAACGTTCAAAATCTTCAAGAATGAAGTAGAAAATCAACTCAATACTCGATTGAAGTTCTCCGCACCGATAGAGGAGGTGAATACCTAAGTGATGCTTTTTAAGATCATCTTAGGAGTTGTGGAATTGTCTCACAACTCACTCCACCTGGAACACCACAATATAATGGTGTGTCTGAGAGGAGGAATCGAACCATATTGGATATGGTCCGATCTATGATGGCTAGAAGCACATTGCCTCTATCATTTTGGGTTTCGCTTTGCTCTCCGCGGGCCGTATTCTAAATATGGCCCTAACCAAAAAGGTGGAAAGAACACCCTTTGAGATATGGCATGGAAGAGTTCCGTCCTATCATACTTAAGGGTCTAGGGTTATGAGGCTTATGTTAAGACTCCCACCCTAAACAAATTAGAAGTCCGATCTACCAAGTGTATCTTTGTTGGATATCCTAGAGATTCTATGGGATATTATTTCTATGATCCACTGGAACAAAAGGTGTTTGTTGCCAAAAAGGGTGAGTTCTTAGAACCAAAGTTCCTTATGGAAGAAACTAGCAGTGGAACAATGGATCTTGAGGAGGATCAAGAACCACAACGCGATGCACGTTTGGTTGAAACTAGCACTCAACATGAGGATGTTGAGGATGATCAAGCGGTTGATCAATACACACAAACGTTCGCAGAAGTGGTAGAACTAGTAATCCACCTGAACGATACGGATTTTTCATGGATGGGTGCTATGTGGTAGATTCAGATGAACCAACCACATACTATAATGCAGTGTCCAATTCGGATTGTGACAAATGGCTTGAAGCCATGAACATTGAGATGCAATCCATGTATGACAATCATGTTTGGGAACTTGTTGTACCACCTCTTAATTCCAAGGTAGTTGGAAGTAAGTGGGTTTTCAAGAAGAAAACAAACATGTTTGGAAACTTGGATACTTACAAAGCTAGACTTGTAGCAAAAGGCTTCACTCAAACTCAAGGTGTTGATTATGATGAAACCTTTTCTCCTGTCTCTATGCTTAAGTCAATTAGGATATTATTTGCCATAGCCGCATATTATGACTATGAGATATGGCAAATGGATGTCAAAACCGCTTTTCTAAATGGGTATCTTGAGGAAGATGTCTATATGGTTCAGCCTAAAGGTTTTGTCGATCCCAAACATCCTAATAAAGTTAAAGATCAATCTATGGCTTCAAGCCGCTAGAATCACCGTTTTGAAGGATAAGAAATTTGGCTTCATCAAAAACGCTGATGAGCCTTGTGTGTATAAGAAGGCTAGTGGGAGCATAATAACTTTCCTAGAATTATATGTCGATGACATTCTACTATTTGGGAATGACGTTCCAACAATGGAAGGTGTAAACGCCTGGCTTGGGATAGCTTTCCATTAAGGATTGTGAAGCTGGTTTAAATCAGAATGCATACATTGACAAAATGTTGAAAAGGTTCAAGATGGAAAACTCTAAAAAGGGTATTGTACCTATTCTGAGAGGGACGATATTGAGTACGACTCAATGTCCGAGCTCAAAGGTGGAGCAGGATAAAATGAAGGCAATCCCATATGCATCTGCTATAGGATCCATCAGTATGCAATGATATGCACAAGACCGGATGTGTCATGCGCTTTAAGCATGACAAGTAGATACCGGTAAAATCCTAGTTATAGTCATTGGATGGCTGTCAAGAACATTCTAAAGTACCTAAGCAGGACTAAGGACATTTTCTTGATCTACGGGTCTGGTGAAGAGGAACTCGTTGTAAAGGGTTACACGGATGCGAGTTTCCAACCGATCGAGATGATTCACGACCTCAATCGGGTACATTTTCATTCTGAATGGAGGAGCGGTCTCTTGGAAGAGCTCTAAACAGGATGTGGTGGCCTTATCAACTACAGAATCTGAATACGTCGCCGCCTCATTGGCAGCTCAACAAGCTGCATGGTTGAAGAAATTCATTGCCGATCAAGGGGTTGTCTGTAACACCTCTGAAATCTAGCCCATTTAGAAAGCTTAATGTGTTATAGGAACCAATAAAGGTCCGGATTGATTTGGGGTTACCAAAGAAACCTTGCAAAACGAAACCAGCCTTTTGCGCCCAATAAGCCCAATAAGTGCCCGAACTTATAAAAAGCCCATTTAAGGCCCAAATACACATTTAGGAACTAATTAAACAGAAACCATGAAACAATGAATGATTAGGTGATTTGAAACAACTATGGAAAAGATCCAAACTGAAAACAGATTCAGAACCCATACAGGGTAAATCCGGCAATTTAACGCGTACTAACGTCTGAATTCCATCAGAATTTCTTATAATGACTTGTCATCCAATCTAAATCCTTGTTAATGCTAACAATATCATAAATAATGCTTGCTCAAAGATTCTTCATCAATCCTGCATAAACAACAGAATTTCGTTAGTGAAACGCGAATACCGGTTTTCATCGGCATTTAACCGATGTCTGTTCAGACGACTGAGCCTCGTAACTTTGTAAATATTCGTATAACCATTTTTTTATTTATCATAACATAGTAGATTTGGTGAGTGATATGTTGTCCGGAAAGCGTTCCGAAATGCGACCGTGACGCGAACCGGGTTACGATCAGGTCAAACCCGAAAATTCGTCAGAAAAGGTTTTAATGTGACCAACATGGGAAGATAACGCTCAAAATATCATCCTAACACTTAATTACGTGCATTTAGATATCAAGATAATAATAAAAACGCTCATTTGAGTAAAACGCGTAAACCGTTGAACGTGTTAAATACGCGGTAATTTACAACTCGTTTGACGTTTTGGCATGTTTTAAAAACGATAAAATTAATAATCTCAGAATATTTATAACATTTTGAATAATCGAATCTAACGGGTAGTGAAGTTTATAACGATACGTGAAAATTGATTCGAACTCGTTACGAGCCGACCCTTTTAACGAACCTATCATTTAAACCTACTATATAAACCACTTTTAATTCATTTTAGGGTTGCAAAAACCCATATGAGAAAGAGAGAGGCGGACACAAGCCGCGACCCCCCCTTTCCCCCTCTTATTCGAATCCCGGCCGACCACCGGCCTCCTGCGGCCGATTCCGGCGAGTGCCGGCGAGTGAACGCCAGCCCCGCTCCCCCTCGACACCCTGAACTCGAAAATGACCTTGATTTCACCCAAAAACGCGACATAGAGATGGGAATCGAAGGTAGAGGTGGCGACCGGAGGTCGATCTTGGATTTCTGGGCTACCGACCGCGATGATGGCTGTGGTCTGTGAGTCTGGCGGTGGTTATCGGTCGTGAGGGAGACGGTTCAGACTCGTGGTTGGTCCGACAGCAGCGATGGTCGGCTAAGATGACCGCGAGGGTCATTCGAGACCCGATGATGGTGGTCATGCTAGTTGTGTTTGATGATTGTGGCTGTGATGGTGCTGGAAATCGGGTTAGAGATGGTGGTGGTCGAGCTATGGAAGTGGCGGTATAAACCAGTATGATAGTAAGGTTCAGTGGGTTGGTGATGTTGTTGTATTAGGCGACTGCGATGGTTGCCGAGGATGGAATGATGGCGGTTGGGTAGGATGTGGTTTGGGTCGTGCCTGTTGATGGTTGGTGAAGGTGATAGCAGCAGTGGCTTTGGTTGTGGTGATGGTTGGGGCTGCATGTGGCTGGTGTTTGGGCGATGGTTGTAAAACAACAGTAATGGTGAGGTAATCTGTGATTATGGTTGTGTCGTTGTTGGTTGCGATTGTTAGCTGTGATTTATGGTGGTGAATGTTAGGCAGCAGCGATGTTGATGTGGTTGTGATTTGGGCTGCTGATTAGGGTGGTGATTCTGGATCTAGAAGTTATCGGCTATTGGTTATTATTATAGAGCTGTTTTGGCTAGCTGTTGGTGAGTGGTGGCTGCTGGCCGCGGCGGTGGCGGCCGAGGGCCATGGATGAGGATGGTCCATGTTGGGAAAGGTTAGGAGAGGTGACTTAAGGCTGTTCTGGTGGTTGCATGTTGGTATCTAGACGAGATCCTTAGGATTTGGTCACGTTAGGTTAATTTCGGCAAGGATTCCGGCCAACCAAGAGACTGCCGGTGTCGGTTAGTGGCGATCCATGGTGGAGAGTGCTGCATGTGGTGAATGGTAAGGGTAAGAGACACAACCGAGGTGTTTGGTAACGTATGTTGAGATTTTGGTTGTGTTTGGGTATTAGATAACAATATATTAGTGTTTGAATATGATTTTGGTACGTTTTGGTTAGGTAAAACATCGGTCAAAGCTGGTCAAACTTGGTCAACGAGCGACAACGGAACGTGAACACGATTAGATCAAGAGCAATTCTAGTGGGTTAGTGAACGTAATCGAGTGGAAGGTAATATCGCACGCGCAACGCATTGAAATTGAATTATAAATTGCATACGTATTGTTGAGCTCTAATTATATAAAAGGCATAAATTAAAAATATGTGAACTATAAGCAAAACAAACGTCGCTTGTTATAAATGTTTGATTTAAATGGATGGTTTGGACCCGAGATTTAAACAACAACGCTAGCTATTAGAAACCAACCTAGATAAGATATATGAAACATTACATTTTGGGGAAATGGTTATAACATGTTATTGATTAAACAAATAAGTTGATCTCACGTCACGTTAAATCCTTACAATACTTCGGGATGTAAAATGGCATACAAAAAGATATATTTGTACAATAGATACATTAGGTTACCCGATGTTCACGCATACTAATTATGGCAAATGGGCTTATAATTCTATAATGATCCGTTATCTTGTCATTATTAGTAATTGGCCATCTCATTGTTATTGACATAAATATAAATTGTAACACTCTTTATACAAATTATCGTCAATCAAGTTAACAAATACGATATAAACACGAACATTATAAACATCGTTTGAAACAATATACATTACTTACATCATCAATACAAATTATCCATAAAAATTTGGAATCCATGATATCAATTGATTATTTCTACATTGTCATGCTAAGACTCAATTCTTGATTAGATGCATTAATTAACCTAATGTACACGAGTAAATTCATGACGATTAACAAATACACAAGAAGCTAAGATACATTAAGGATACTAATCACCAACTTAAATTTAACTAAAGATCTCAACCGCATGCATGTAATAACATCATGCTAATTCTAAACGTGAATCTTATATGTTCTAGTTAGGATTGCTTTGTTGATGGTAATCACTTTTCTTTATCGAGCTATGAATTTATATAAGGACACCAGGTGAGTGCTCGTGTCCCCCTTTTTACTTTTGTTTTGGGGATGAAGCATGCTCTTTTAAACTGAAACTCTTATGTGTGATACTGTTTACTGTTTTGCATGATCTTTGTTGATGAACTATGATTGTGCTTTATTTGATGCTTGTATGTGGGACTTTTGGATACCTGCTGATACTTTAGTCATAATCATTAATTCTTTTGTGAACCGCTTGTTTTTACGTGAATAGATCTATTTGGCGAATCCCCCACGCACAGTGGCTCCCGCTACAGGGAGGTACCCCACTGAGATCCTGAGGGGTCGTTTATGGCATGTAACAGGTTTTGAGTAAGATACTATGGTGAACCATCCTAGCAGGAATGGTTCACTATTCTGAGGCTTGGTCCTTTCCTACGAGAATATCCGGTTAAACACAAGTTTAGAAGAGGCCAACCGGGGACCAAGTGCAGGGTTGATTGTGATACCCCACAATGACTGATACTAAAAATGATGTTTTAAACATCAAATGAGATTTTCAGAAACTATCACACTTGATTCTAAAACCTTCACTTGTGGACTCTAAGAGTTCCTTTTATTGTTTTGAAACTTGAACCACTTGAACTCACCAACTTTATGTTGACATAATTTCTTTTTGAGCATGTCTTCAGGACAGCTAGGGAGAATAGTTGAGCTATAGAAGATACCTAAATCCGAGGCAAGAAGTAAGGGTAGGTGTTGAAAGCAAAAGTCGAGCCTAGAAGCTTTAGTTACTGAAGCATCAAGAAACTTTTACCAAAAGACTGATCATAACACCTATAGACTGTAGATTTAGGCACCTTGTGAATTGAAACAAGCTAATATTATAATGTAAATATTGAAAGTTGTATTGTACTAAACCATTAGTTTCCGCTGCATTTTGGTTGTTGTTTACTAATCGTGACGTCCCGCCTCTCTGGGCCCGGGGTGTGACAGATTGGTATCAGAGCCAAAGGTTGTAGCGAAGTAGGTCTGCTTCGCGAGACCTAAACTACAACCATATGAACCTCATAGGACCACCTTAGTAAGAAGACTCTTCTGAGCTTTGCTGAACCAATGGTGTAGAAATACGGGTTTGCTTTGCAATACCTAAGGTGTAACCATAAATAGGACCAGCTTAGTAGGTTGTTTCCACGATACAGTGATCCAAAGTTTGTAGCAAGAATTTCCCTAAGAACACCCTTCTTTAACATAGATACCTTATGGATTTCATATATCCTATTAAGAATTCTCTACCCTATAAGAAACCTTGATACATTAGGGTATTACCTATGATAGGTGCACCCGAGTAAACCATGAAAGTATGGAATCTTTTGGGAGTTGACTCTTAGGACTACTGATTGTCAAGTACTAAGAATATTAGAAACCAAAGGGTGCATATAAATTAGGACTTAAATCCTGGAGAGACACTTATCTGATTGCACAGTCGACTTTTGTCACTATATGAAACAAGTGTTGTTAGCTATACACTTGATACGACTTGTGTCGTTACCCGAGACAACTGTTATACTGATACTTGTTGGAATGATGATACTTGCTATTATGCCTCATTTGTAAGATGATACATGTTGGAATTTAGTGATAAGATATTAACCATGATGCCTTTTGTTTGTTCTTCTCCCTAGGATATCATGTACCTGAATGCTCATTTATTGCTTGATTTGCTTAAACTCACTTTGAAACAATTTCTGGGTTAACTTGAATGATTAGCATAATTGGACTCTAAGTGTACTTAAATGCAAATGATGACTAAATGAAAATTTTTAACTCCAGGACCTGAATGCACAAAACTTAGAACTTATGATGGGAATGACTAGAATGATAGTGTAAGGTAAATTGATGATTACGGGTGCACACGTAATAGTGAATTTACAGGTACACTTGAATTCTGGTGGGCCCTGTCATGTAAACTAATATCAATGTAAAACACTTAAAGAACCAATAAATACAAGAATAAACACAACTATTTGGAATGTATTCAATAATTTCAGGTTCAAAACTTTCATGCTGGGCGAAAACCATTTGACACTGGAAGACCTACCAAGGACGATGTTACAGTAACTATTCCTTTTCTTCTTCTTCTCTTTTCTTTTATTCTACTCTCCTATTGGAATTATGATGATAAGACCATCAGACTCTAAGATCATTAGATGATGTTCTCAAACTTAACTGGTCTCGTGCTGAGTATGGCACTCCACCTCGTTGTGCGTGTGCTTTAGCCATACTATTTTTAGCGATGCCTAAAAATTTCTTCCTACCTAACATTGAATTCGTCAAAACTTCCTCAACATAGTGGAAGACTCTTTAACAAGGCTTGTGCATCGGAGAACATACCAGTGTCATAAATTTCCGAGACACGCCTCTTGTGGTCAATGACATAGAAAACTTGTCACTTCTTTGTTTCTTAATAGTTCACATTTCATAGGATCTTCTGGATTCTAGAATTCCTCTGAGCATTTTCTCAAATCTTTTGAGGAATATGACTTCCCTCTACCTATTCATTGTAATGGAACCACCTAACTCAAAGGAATATTCTTAATATCAGCTCCGATTGTGATTGATAATCACCTTTCTTAATACTATGCTCGTGAAATCTTTCATCATCATCAACCATTAGTCACCTAATGGCAATCTTCACACGAAACTTAGGTTGAACTATTTTGACCCTGCTTTTAACTGACCGGGCTGTTGATAAAGTTCTAAATGCCAGAATATATAGAAAATGAAACCTCGTTCTAAAAATTCAGATTCTCCGAAGATAAATGCTCAATGCCAGGGATATCTGCCGAGAAAAACTAACCTTCAAGATTCCAAAACAATAATATGAATGTACAACTTCAGTGGAACCCAGATTTTTTCCACTCACCCTCTGTTCCTGATTTATTCTCTTAACGAGTAGTGCTACTCACCTTAAGCCCTATAGCACAACCCTCATCTTTGGAAATGCGTGATAGCCGATGTGGAAAACTTTAAAACCTTGTAGGATATCTCTACTTGGAGACCTCTACTACCTGAGTGATAAGTTCGTGATTCGAGCGTGAAGATCTGAAGTAGAATACGATCTCGAACTATACGATCAGTTATTAGAGCAGTAGTTAACCTTCTTGTACTAGCGAGCACCTTGATAAAGTCTTAAACTTGTTCGAATCGAGGCGGTCGATAATAATGAAGACTCATGGTTGAACTCAAAGGATGGTATTGCTCCAAAAGATGTATAAGAAGCATAGAAGATCAGCTACAAGAAATCTCATGTGTTAAATCACTTGAGATCCAACTACAACGAAGTGATAGACGTGCAGCAGATTGTAGACAAAGAAAGTCTGCATAACCACCCTTGACTGTAAGCGTTGGTGTTAATTCTCTCTAAATTGTCAAACCTCTCCTAAAGTGATTCTCTAATACCTTACCCTAGAACGCTCCGTACCGTCGGGAATTCGAGCAAAAGTCTTACTCCCATATCTCGCTGGAACAATCGATATGATTATAAAGGATTGGAATCTACACAGAGTTACTTGCTTCACGAATAGACCCTCTATAGGGCACAGTAACCTTGCAGAATATGGACCAAGGAAGAGGTCATCTAGAAGGTTGACCTTAATTGTGAAGCACTATGAAGAAATTAGTAGAAACGTTTGTAGCAACTCTGTAGCTTAAGACAACAGTTGAGGTTGCTCTTAAGGAATTGAGTCGGAGAATAGAAGGAAAATATATATATGGAGGTACTGGACTTGAAGATTATATTAAGGAGCTGGTGGAAGGAAGCAGATTCGATAACTGTTAGATAAACAGTTCATAAGACCTAGTATGTCGTCTTGAGGAAACTTAATGCTCTTTGCAGAAGGAAAATAGAATGCTCCAGTTATGGATGGACTATTAAGAGTTAAATAAAGCCACCAAGGATGAGTGATATCGTCTTTCTAGAGATGATAACCTACTTAATTAATTTCAAGATGCTACCTATAACTTAATCGTTATCAGTCGTGTTTATAAGGAAAACGACACTACACAAATAACAGTTGAAACCAGATATGGTAAGTACGAAGGTTGTGGTCAAGCCCATGTGGGAGGACCTACACATCTCATGTAATCAGGAGTCTCATGGATAGGGTCTGTAAGACATAATTAGACATGTCTGTCATTTTGCCACTACTACTAAGCACGAAATTCGAGACAAATCGCTATAGTTGAAGCTATAAAATTTTGGGAAGAAGTAAAAACCACATTGAGATGCGTCAATGCTCAGGGTTAGGAGAAAGTTGTAAAAGGATTGACAAAAACTTGATTCGTGTAGCTATACGACTGGCATTGTTATCCTTGGAGAAGAGCGGAATTTGTTTGAGCGCGTATAAGAAAGTTTCAGATGTATGTTGATGCAACAGTATAAGACAATTTTCTAGTCGCCCGATTGAAGCCGAGAAAATGTATGGAGAGCTACATTAAGCATGAACTGGAAACTTCCGTAAAATAAAAGGATGCACCTGACACATTGTCGATGCGACACTACCCACTACACATCAGAATACTAGACCAAGCACAATAGGGTGATCGACAATCGGTAACGTCAACCACGTTGGCAAGTGCGAATAGGAGGCCATCATCCGCATTGTCCTAAGACATCCGTATTACCAAATGCGAGAGAACAAGTATTGACCGTATTTGTATCTGCTTACCCTCGTCGACGAATGCAGATAGCCTAAAGTTAGGCTTTCCTTATATTACCTACACCGTATCATTTCTTGAACTTGTGATTCTACCAGCGTCAGTTCACGTGAATATGTATATATAGCACATCCCATTTTGGGGAAACTCTTGTGATGCGTCAGATAAGATGAACGGATCTACTCGAAGACTGAGATTCTGATATACAGAACCGTTTCGGAAAAGGATGCATACTAGAAGAAGCACGTAGTGGAAGAAAGGACTTAACCCCTTAAGACGAAATCATAGAAGGAAGAGATCGAAGAAATTTTTCAGAAGGAAGTTGAGAACTAAAAGTAGGATTTGAAAGTTGAAGACCTTTGTGCATGACCTAATCTCTCTAGTCTTAGAAATCGTGAAAACTTCTTAGTCTTAGCTTCATAGTAATGAGCATGCAATGCCTAGATATTCATCTGTACTCGTTGGGAAAACCCAAACCCTTCTTGATTGAAACCTTTAATCTATTGTATCACGACTATCCTGTCTAATTAATGGCATTCACGCTAATATCCTCTTCTTTTCAATCGTTCTTAAGATTCTCAGTGAGGACGGTAACACCGTTGGGATTTTGGGAATCGTCTCCTTGCTAGATCTATTTTATAGGTCGGTGTATTGAACTACAGTGGAGAGTCTCTTCTTGTTAATTCTGTATGATTGTTAAATGATCTGATTGTGAAACCAAAAACCTGTTCATACTTGGACTCACTGATCCTGTCATGCATGATTCTAACATTTGAATAGTTACTCCAATCCAAATCAAACCTGATTATTTGCCACATAATCATCAACATTTGTCCTGGGATGCTCAGCTAAATAACTCTAAATCTTCAAGATTCATACTATGAGTGTATCACACTCGGAAACAAATATTAACGATACTAAAATTTCGAGAGCGAAATTTCTAAAAGGAGGGGAAAATGTAACACCTCTGAAATCTAGCCCATTTAGAAAGCTTAATGTGTTATAGGAACCAATAAAGGTCCTGATTGATTAGGGCTTACCAAAGAAACCTTGCAAAACGAAACTAGCTTTTTGGGCCCAATAAGCCCAATAAGGGCCCGAACTTATAAAAAGGCCCATTTAAGGCCCAAATACATGTTTAGGAACTAATTAAACAAGAAACCACGAAACAATGAATTATTAGGTGATTCGAAACAACTATGGAAAAGATCCAAACTGAAAACAGATTCAGAATCCATACCGGGTAAAATCCGGTAATTTAACACGTACTAACGTATGAATTCCATCAGAATTTCTTATAATGACTTGTCATCCAATCTAAATCCTTGTTAATGCTAACAATATCATAAATAATGCTTGCTAAAAGATTCTTCATCAATCCTGCATAAACAACAGAATTTCGTAAGTGAAACGCGAATACCGGTTTACACCGGCATTTAACCGACGTCTGTTCAGACCACTGAGCCTCGTAACTCCGTAAATATTCATATAACCATTTTTTTATTTATCATAACATAGTAGATTTGGTGAGTGATACGTTGTCCGGAAAGCGTTACGAAACGCGACCGTGACGCGAACCGGGTTACGATCAGGTCAAACCCGAAATTCATCAGAAAAGGTTTTAACATGACCAACATGGGAAGATAACGCTCAAAATATCATCCTAACACTTAATTACGTGCATTTAGATATCAAGATAATAATAAAAGCGATCATTTGAGGAAAACGCGTAAAACCGCTGAACGTGTTAAATACGCGGTAATTTACAACTCGTTTGACGTTTTGGCATGTTTTAAAAAAGATAAAATTAATAATCTCAGAATATTTATAACATTTTGAATAATCGAATCTAACGGGTAGTGAAGTTTATAACGATACGTGAAAATTGATTCTAACTCGTTACGAACCGACCCTTTTAACGAACCTATCATTTAAACCTACTATATAAACCACTTTTAATTCATTTTAGGGTTTCAAAAACCCATTTGAGAAAGAGATAGGCGGACACAAGCCGCGAGTCCCCCTTTCCCCCTCTTCTTCGAATCCCGGCCGACCACCGCCCTCCGGCGGCCGATTCCGGCGAGTGAACGCCAGCCCCGGCTCCCCCTCGACACCCTGAACTCGAAAATGACCTTGATTTCACCCAAAAACGTGACATAGAGATGGTAATCGAAGGTAGAGGTGGCGACCGGAGGTCGATCTTGGGATTTCTGGGCTACCGGCCGCGATGATGGCTGTGGTCTGTGAGTCCGGCGGTGGTTATCGGTCGTGAGGGAGGCCGTTCAGACTCGCGGTTGGTCCGACAGCGGCGATGGTCGGCTAAGATGACTGCGAGGGTCATTCGAGACCCCATGATGGTGGTCATGCTAGTTGTGTTTGATGACTGTGGCTGTGATGGTGCTGGAAATCAGGTTAGAGATGGTGGTAGTCGAGCTATGGGAAGTGGCGGTGTAAACCAGGTATGACAGTAAGGTTCAGTGGGTTGGTGATGTTGTTGTATTAGGTGACTGTGATGGTTGCCGAGGATGGAAGTGATGGCGGTTGGGTAGGATGTGGTTTGGGTCATGCCTGTTGATAGTTGGTGAAGGTGATAGCAGCAGTGGCTTTGGTTGTGGTGATGGTTGGGGCTGCAGGTGGCTGGTGTTTGGGCGATGGTTGTAAAACAACATAATGGTGAGGTAATCTGTGATTACGGTTGTGACGTTGTTTGTTGCGATTGTTAGCTGTGATTTATGGTGGTGAATGTTAGGCAGCAGCGATGTTGATGTAGTTGTGATTTGGGGCTGTTGATAATGGTGGTGATTCTGGATCTAGAAGTTATCGGCTATTGTTATTATTATGGAGCTGTTTTGGCTGGCTGTTGGTGAGTGGTGGCAGTCGGCCACGGCAGTGGTGGCCGAGGGCCATGGATGAGGCTGGTCCGTGGTGGGAAAGGTTAGTAGAGGTGACTTAAGGCTGTTCTGGTGGTTGCATGTTGGTATCTAGACGAGATCCTTAGGATTTGGTCACGTTGGGTTAATTTTGGCAAGGATTCCGGCCAACCAAGAGACTGCCGGTGTCGGTTAGTGGCGATCCCTGGTGGAGAGTGGCTGCATGTGGTGAATGGTAAGGGTAAGAGACACAACCGAGGTGTTTGGTAACGTATGTTGAGATTTTGGTTTTGTTTGGGTATTAGATAACAATATATTAGTGTTTGAATATGATTTTGGTACGTTTTGGTTAGGTAAACATCTGTCAAAGCTGGTCAAACTTGGTCAATGAGCGAACAACGGAACGTGAACACGATTAGATCAAGAGCAATTCGAGTGGGTTAGTGAACATAATCGAGTGGAAGGTAATATCGCACGTGCAACGCATTGAAATTGAATTATAAATTGCATACGTATTGTTGAGCTCTAATTATATAAAAGGCATAAATTATAAAATATGTGAACTATAAGCAAAAACGAACGTCGCTTGTTATAAATGTTTGATTTAAATGGATGGTTTGGACCCGAGATTTAAACAACAACGCTAGCTATTAGAAACCAACCTAGATAAGATATATGAAACATTACATTTTGGGGAAATGGTTATAACATGTTATTGATTAAACAAATAAGATGATCTCACGTCATGTTAAATCCTTACAATACTTCGGGAAGTAAAATGGCATACAAAAAGATATATTTGTACAATAGATACATTAGGTTAACCGATGTTCACGCATACTTAATTATGGCAAATGGGCTTATAATTCTATAATGATCCGTTATCTTGTCATTATTAGTAATTGGCCATCTCATTGTTATTGACATAAATATTAATTGTAACACTCTTTATACAAATTATCGTCAATCAACTTAACAAATACGATATAAACGCGAACATTATAAACATCGTTTGAAACAATATACATTACTTACATCGTCAATACAAATTATCCATAAAGATTTGGAATCCATGATATCAATTGATTATTTCTACATTGTCATGCTAAGACTCAATTCTTGATTAGATGCATTAATTAACCTAATGTACACGAGTAAATTCATGACGATTAACAAATACACAAGAAGCTAAGATACATTAAGGATACTAATCATCAACTTAAATTTAACTAAAGAGCTCAACCGCACGCATGTAATAACATCATGCTAATTCTAAACGTGAATCTTATATGTTCTAGTTAGGATTGCTTTGTTGATGGTCATCACTTTTCTTTATCGAGCTCTGAATTTATATAAGGACACCAGGTGAGTTCTCGTGTCCCCCTTTTTACTTTTGTTTTGGGGATGAAGCATGCTCTTTTAAACTGAAACTCTTATGTGTGATACTGTTTACTGTTTTGCATGATCTTTTGTTGATGAACTATGAATGTGCGTTATTTGATGCTTGTATGTGGGACTTTTGGATACCTGCTGATACTTTAGTCATAATCATTAATTCTTTTGTGAACCGCTTGTTTTTACGTGAATAGATCTATTTGGGGAATCCCCCACGCACAGTAGCTCCCTCTACAGGGAGGTACCCCACTGAGATCCTGAGGGGTCGTTTGTGGCATGTAACAGGTTTTGAGTAAGATACTATGGTGAACCATCCTAGCAGGAATGGATCACTATTCTGAGGCTTGGTCCTTTCCTACGGGAATGTCCAGTTAAACACAAGTTTAGAAGAGGCCAACCGGGGACCAAGTGCAGGGTTGATTGTGATACCCTACAATGACTGATACTAAAAATGATGTTTTAAACATCAAATGAGATTTTCAGAAACTATAACACTTGATTCTAAAACCTTCACTTGTGGACTCTAAGAGTTCCTTTTATTGTTTTGAAACTTGAACCACTTGAACTCACCAACTTTATGTTGACACAATTTTCTTTTTGAGCATGTCTTCAGGTACAGCTAGGGAGAATAGTTGAGCTATAGAAGATACCTAAATCCGAGGCAAGAAGTAAGGGTAGGTGTTGAAGACAAAAGTCGAGCCTAGAAGCTTTAGTTACTGAAGCATCAAGAAACTTTTACCAAAAGATTGATCATAACACCTATAGACTGTAGATTTAGGCACCTTGTGAATTGAAACAAAGCCAATATTCTGATGTAAATGTTGAAAGTTGTATTGTACTAAACCATTTAGTTTCTGTTGCATTTTGGTTGTTGTTTACTAATCGTGACGTTCTGCCTCTCTGGGCCTGGGGTGTGACATTGTCCCTTCCATTCTGGACCCCCTAGAGATCTTTTGTGAATACGAGGGTGCGATTGCTCAAATCAAGGAACCTAGTGCTCATCAAAAGACTAGGCACATTAAGCGGAGATTCAACTACGTACGAGATGAAGTTGAGAAAGGAAAGATATGTATTCGCAAAGTTCACACGGATCAAAATATTGCAGATCCTCTCACGAAGCTCCTAGAAAAGGCAAAGCATGAAGGTCATACCTGTGCCATGAGACTTCGATATTCTAGTGATTGGATTTGATCTTTAATTTCGTATTTGGATATTTGGAACTCCCTTATTACTTGAATAAAATTATTTGGTTATAATATTTCAATATATGTTCCAATTTAGCATGTTTAATCCATGGGTAAATTGATTACACTAAATGTCCGTAGTCGTTCATACTTGTGGGAACAAGTATGAGGGAAAGACTATTATGAATTTGGATTGGTGGATATTCATAAGGATGAATATAGAGCAATTGGTTATAGCCAAAGTTCATAGTTATTTGTAGGATACAAATATTAGACTGACCCGCATCTCAAATTTTACTACATGGAATCTTCTAGATTGATCGTAAGTAAATTTGAGTAAAGGCGAATATCATTTGTTATCCTCCGACCTAAGATACATATTGGGTTTTGATATTCACCAAGTGTTATACCTTGAGCTAGTTTTTCACCGCCCTGAAATAATGAACAGTACATAAGGCTATGTTCAAATGTGACACGAAGTGTTTGTGAGAAACGTATGTAGTCAAGATGGAATTTGTTCCTTTTATTCGTTGAGAGTAAGATGTCTAAGGCCTAATTAAGTTAAATCAACAAGGAATAATCATTCTGTGTCCTTGGACATAACATGACATCTGTAACAAAAGGATAAATGATTGATTCACCTAAATCATTTCAAGTAGGATACTTGAATGGGATGATGTAATAGAATGGCTACAAGTCATGCGTATTAAGGGTAGTAAACCGTTGTTAGGCGGTATTTACTGCTTGCATCAATCTTCTATGAATCTTATGCAAGTGGGAGATTGTAGGATTATATATGCCCAAGACACGTAGAATATTGATGCAGTTAGTACGTTATGATCCAAGTCGGGTTATTCCCAATAAAAAGCTTAGAAAAAACCAATTAATATTTAATTGATGACATGATCATGCAATTAAATATTTACACCAATTTAGAAAATGGGTTTTCTAAATAAGTTGCATATGAGAAGGAACAACTTATTAGAATATTTTGTTCAATAATATTATTTGAAATGTTATTTAAGTAAACTAGATAACATTATATAATAATAAGAGTGTATAACTTATACATATAAATGGTTAATTGTATAACTAACTGGATGACTAAGTTTAAAATAATGTGTGTTTGTTTTCAGGGGGAAACCCTTTTAAAATTGTAGTTTCGGCCGCCCCCTTATTTTTGATTGGTTCCTTTCCTTTCTTGAGAACACACATTATTTACTAAGCCTTGCAATCAATATCTCTCTTCTCTCAATACATCGAAAAGACACAAAAACTCCTTTCTCTCTCTCTCTCTCAACCTCACGGCCAAGCAGCAGCATTTTGGAGGGTTTTTGAGTGATTTTTGGTGTTGATTCTTCCTAACAAGAGTTGTTTGCTATCAAGCTTGGGGTATACTAACTTGAGAGGACCTCCCTTGGTGCCTTGGTCGGATTTCATGCTACATATCATCCTCATTTCATCACTTTTGGCAGCTCAAAGATAGATTATGGCAGCTTCTATATGGTTGTCCATAATGTTCGTTTTATGTTTCATAGCTAGCATCATTCACATGTATAAAATCCCCTTTGTTCTTGGGTTTGTTTGAAACTTATAATATCAAAACAATAACCTGAAATTTCATTTTATAAACATATTATAAAGTTCAATTTCCGCTGCGTTTTTAAAATGTTTAAATAGTTAAACTATGTTTCAAGTTCTAACAAACCCAACATAAATTGCATATGATATGGAACAACTTATGAGATATTTTGTTCAAGACTATTATTTGTAATGTTATTTAAATTAGTTAAATAACATCAAATAATATAAGTGTGTGTGTATGAGTTATAAAATTAAAAGGATTAATACAATAACTTAACTAGTAACTAGTTAAATGGAATAATAAAGAATATATTTGGGGGGAAACCCTTTTTGAAAGGGAATTCGGCCGCCCCTTTAATGGGTTGGTTCATTTTTGTCAAGCTCAAAGACATTCTTGAAAATACATGGACTTATCTCTCTCTCTCTCTCCAACATGCAAAGAACCAAGAACACATCTTTCTCTCCACTTTCTTGAAGAAGTTCAAAGCTGAAAATTCGATTTTCAGCTCTTCTTGGTTTGAAATTGGTGTTCAAATCCTAGCAACAAGGTGTTTGCATGATGCTTGTGGGTATGGATGCTTGAGGAAACCTCTCCTTGGTGTTTTGGTCATTCAAGAACTTCATTTTCTTCATCTATCTCACGATTTTCAGCAGCTCTACAAAGGTAGTTTGTATGAGTTGTATTTGGTTGTATTTGGTTGTTGTTTCCTCTTGATAGCTAGTCTATTCACATATATTTGATCCTATGGTTTTGGGTTTGTTGAAACAAAGTTATGAACTTTCATTTTTCAGTTTATAAACATAATATAAAGCTCTTATTCCGCTGCGTTTTTCTTGTTTAAATGGTTAAACAACTTTGATAATGGTCCTACAAACCCAACAAACATATCCTTAGTCCTCCTAAGGTATTTCAATATACTTTTAACAGCCATCCAATGGTTACTACCTGGATTCTGTTGATATCTGCTTGTCATGCTTAACGCACATGACACGTCCTGTCTAATGCATATCATCGCATACATGACGGATCCAATAGCAGACGCATATGGGATGTCCTTCATACGATCTTGCTCATCCTTTGAGCTCGGATATTGAGATGTACTCAATATTGTACCTCTTTGAATAGGGAACATACCTTTCTTAGATTTTTCCATCTTGAACCTTTTCAAGATTTTATCAACATATGCACTTTGGTTTAAACCTATTAACCGCCTCGATCTATCCCTATAGATCTTTATTCCCGAAATATAGGCGGCTTCACCGAGATATTTTATGGAAAAACAACTTACAAGCCAGCTTTTAACACCTTCCAAGGTTACAATATCATTTCCAAATAGTAGTATGTCATCAACATACAACACTAGGAATGTTAATATGCTCCCACTAGCCTTCTTATATACACAAGCCTCGTTAGTGTTCTTGATGAAACCAAATTTCTTGATCTCTTCATCCAAACGTTGATTCCAACTTCTCGATGCTTGTTTCAATATATACATTGATCTCTTTAACTTGCATACTTTATTAGGGTGTCGTGGATCAACAAAACCATCAGGCTGAACCATATGGACAGTCTCTTCATGATGTCCATTAAGAAAAGTGGTTTGAACATCCATTTGCCAAAACTCATATTCATAATGAGCGGCTATGGCAAATAATATCCTAATTGACTTTAGCATTGCCACAGGCGAGAAGGTTTCATCATAATCAACCCTTAAGTTTGAGTGAAACCTTTTTCTACAAGTCTTGCTTTATAAGTATCCAAGTTTCCATGCATACCCGTTTTCTTCTTGAAAACCCACTTACATCCAACCAGTTCGGAGTTAAGTGGAGGGTCAACCAATTCCCATACTTGGTTGTCATACATGGATTGCATCTCTACGTTCATGGTGTCCAGCCATTTGTCACAATCCGAATTGGATATTGCATCATGGTATGTAGTTGGCTTATCAGAGTCAACCATGTAGCATCCATTTATGAAAAAACCATATCTTTCAAGTGGAATGCTAACTCTCCCAGATCTACGAACGTTTTATGTGTATTGATCAACCTCTTGATCATCATCAACAACCTCTTATTGATTACTAGTGTCAACCAAACATGTATCGACTTGTGGATCTTAATCCTCATCAAATTCCTCTATTCTATACGTCATTCCTTCCATAAGGAACTTAGCTTCCAAGAACTCTGCCTCTCAAGCAATAATACTTTTTACTTTGTTAGATCAAAGAAGTTGTATCCTATACAGTCTTTGGGCTATCGAACAAATATAAACTTAGTGGAATGACTTTCCAACTTGTTTTGGGTGTTTAGCTTAACATAAGCTTCACAACCCCATACTTTAAAATATGATAGCGATGGAACTCTTCTATGCCATATTTCAAAAGGTGTCGAATCCACTTTCTTGGTTGGGGCCATATTCAAAATACGAGCCGCGAAGAGCAATACGAAACCCAAGAATGATAAAGGTGGTGAGCTTATAGCCATCATAGATCGAACCATATCCAATAGGGTTCGGTTTCTTCTTTCAGACACACCATTATGTTGTGGTGTTCCGGGTGGAGTAAGTTGTGAGATGATTCCACAACTTCTTATATGATCCTGAAAAGCCTCACTGAGGTATTCACCTCCTCTATCTGAACGAAGAACTTTGATAGATTTGTTGAGTTATTTTCTACTTCATTCTTGAAGATTTTGAACATTTCAGAAGCTTCATATTTATGTGTCATCAAGTACACATAACCATAGCGACTGTAATCGTCAGTAAAGGTAATGAAGTATCTTTCACCATTTCTTGTCATTGTCTTAAAAGGACCACATACATCCGAATGTATGATTCCCAATAATTTTGCCCTGTTGTTAGTACCACTAAAGGGCGACTTGGTCATCTTACCTTGTAAACAAGATTCACACTTATCAAATGAACCATTTTCATTTGTTTTGAAAAGACCATTCTTTTGAAGTGTTTGAATCCGATTCTTGTTTATATGACCAAGAAGACAATGCCAAAGATATGAATCAGTTAAACCCATTTTAAGTTTCTTGGTGCTTGTTTGGTATAAAGAGTTATTAAAGGATGAATCATCATGAACCAAATCATAGATACCATTAAAAGACATAGCCTTAAAATAAAATACATCATCCATACAAACATAAATACCATTGTTTACAAACTTTAATTCATAACAATATTGTTTTAAAAGGGAAACTGAATTTATTTTCCTAGATAAACTAGGAGCATACAAAATGTTTTTAAGAACAACTTCCAAACCATTTGAAAGTTTCAAATATAGTCTCGTTGGGCTTCGACATCAACTTTTGCTCCGTTGCCCATGTAGAGACTCGTGTCTCCCTTCTTGAAGTGCTTATTTCTTCTGAACCCCTGCAACAAATTGCAAATATAAGTTCCACATCCGGTATCCAATACCCATGTGTTTGAAGAAATAACATTTAAACCAATATGAATCATGACAGTTGTACCTGGGGTTTTCCTAGCATCCCTCTTGTTTCTCAACTCTTTGAGATAGGTTGGACAATTCCTTCTCTGTTACCATAGGCTTCTTAAGCTTAGGCTTTGGAGGTTCCACTTTAGCCTTTCCCTTCCCCTAGCCTTTGATGTACGCCTTTCCTTTGGCAACATTTGCCTTGGGATCGGGGAATGGCCTTTTCTTATAGCCTCCCTCATTGATCGAGAGAAAAGGTAGAACCTTTCTACCCATCCCTGAGGCAGGAAACCTGCATGGAATCCTCAGTGTACTGAAGCCAATCATTATAGGTCTCAACATCCTTGGGGTCGGTTTGGTCAGGAATGGGATCGTCAAGGACATAGGCCTTTTTCTCTTGTTTGAGAACAAGTCTCAAGTTTCAAAACCAGCCCATAAAGTTATTATGGTTAAGACGATCCCTCTTTAAGATAGTTATTAGTGATAGGGTATGGACGGTCGGGGTGGTAGCATTATTTTTTGCGGCCATTTCTACAATAATTAACAAAGTTCATATTAGTATTTCTGAAATATTACATTTTAATTATTAATACCCTTTTATGTCTCATAGACAATTAATAATTAAAACCTAGAATCCAACGTTACATTTAAAAGATGGTTAGGTGACCTTTATCCCATTATTTAAATTAACAAGGTAGTCAACACTTGACAATTGCAACCTTTTGCAACTTCTAGCATTATGGGATCTGTTAAACATCTTATGTTTAGTTGTCATGTTTAATCCCATCAACACCATTGTACGCCATGCTTCAGTGACCCTATGCACATGGTTTCCAATTCAAGTAGTCCTACTTACAGACATGTGTGAGTTTATACATACAAGTGCTTAGGTGACCTTTATCCCACAAATACGTTAAGCCCACCTCAAACACACAAGTTCCCTAAAAGTGGTTAGGTGACCTTTATCCCACAAATAGTTGTCAAGTGATTCGAGTGTCGTGTAAAAGGATGGTATTAAACTTGTTTCAAAAGGGATTTTAGTTTTCATTAATTCTAATTTTTTTGAAAACTCTATGTACCTTGTATTCACATGCTTTCAAATACATGGTACCCTATGGTCCTTTTAATAAAGCCCCTTTTATTTTGAAATCATTAATCCTTTTAATAACCTTTTAGTAACATATTAAATATTAGGAACCATGAATATTTAGCTTGTTATGATTATATTTTTAGATTGTTATGTATATCAACATATCAACCAATCAACATAAAATGGATAATCAAACAAGCATATTCAAACAACCACATGTGCATAACCATAGCCACTTTGGTGACCTCACTTGTTTGCCATCACAAGTGTGGTCATTTGGTCCTTTCTAAGGGTTAATCACAACACATAATATAGGATCTCCAAAGACCCCCACTTGAAGTTGCATCCAAATGCTTCAAGTCCTTATCTTTGTGCCTTCCTTTTGTGCTTCCAACTTGTGCATCCTCTTTTACAAAATTTATATCCTAATACAAATTATCTAATAAAAGAAAATACACCTAATCTATTTATTACATCACCATTGAATGAATAAACAAATTACAACCATATACAAGCACAAAAGAATAAATAATACAACCCATAATGAATGAGATCCACCAAAAACAAACATTCATCCAAAACCAAAGCAACACAAGGTCAGGGCTAGGTTGTGCACCAATATTAAACAACATATTCAACATTCAAGAACCAAAATAAATCCCCATTTAACCCCAAATTTTCAGCCAACATAAACCTAAAATTAAGGTTTTTTTGTCCAAACAAAATAATCAACCATTTGACATCTATCTTTCAAGGTTTAATCACAAGCATGTATGATATAACCTTGAAAGAATGGGGATTCATTATATCATCACAAAACAGCCCCTATTAGGTTGTTTAAGTCCTATAAAACCAATTTTACAACGACTTTAGAAGCTAGTTTTCCACATATCCGGCTCTAGATGCCAATGTTGGGTTTGTTAGACACCTTATCATAGTTGTTTAACCTTTTAAACATGAAAATGCAAGGGAAACAAAGCTTAATAGTATGTTTTATAAACTGAAATTTAAAGCATATTATTATCATCAACAAACCCAAGAACAAAGCATCATATATATGTGAAATAACTAGCTATCAAGCATAAATAACAACCAAATATCAAACTCATGAAACTACCTTTCTTGAGCTGGGAAAATAGTGAGAAAGAAGAAGAAGATGAAGTTCTTGAATGGCAAAAACACCAAGGAAAGGTGTCCTCAAGCTTGCATACCCACAAGCATCAAGCAAACACCTTTTATTGCTAGGATTAACACCAAAAACGACCAAGAAGGCTTTTGGAAACTCCTTTCCAGCCGTGAGTTTCTTCAAAAGGGGAGAGAGTTCTTGGTCTTTTGCATGCAAGAGAGAGAGAGTTGGGTGGAGTGTTTAACTAGTTAATTTTTAGTCTAATTCCAAGACAACAAATGAAAACCAAAGAACCCCTTATGTTGTTCTATCTCATATGCAACTTATTTAGAAAACCCATTTTCTAAATTGGTGTAATTTGTCACACCCTCAATTTCCACGAACGGGGTTTTACCGTTAGGCTTGTGACATACCAGGATCTCAGACACAGTCATATCGAACGACACTATATGAATTTTAAATGAACATTTGATTTCATTCCATAGAACATAAACAAAGTTCACAACAATGCGGAAGCGTGTACATAGTTTGTAAATCCATAACAGTACAGTTACAATATCCATGTTTAGACAAAATGTTCAATGCTGAAAATAAAATAGATGAATGCATGTCCTGAGTGCGTTTCCTGTTGCATGCATCATGAGCTTATACGTTCCTGTGACCTGAGAAAATATGCTAAAATGGGTCAACATAAAGTTGGTGAGTTCACAGGTTTAATCAACAAGAAATGTGTTCATAAGCATTCAATGGTTTGCGTTTCAATGGTTTACTATATAGAGCATATCGTTAGGTAGCTAGCCTATGTTCTTGTTACTTAGCGTTTCGAATCGAAGCTGACTGTTTACGTCCTGTATGTGTTTGTTGTATCGCCGTCACGTCTCATCAGACAATGACCAATGTTAGGTCAATCAAGCACCCGTTTGACCTCCAATCAAGCTAACGCGACTAGCCCGGGCGGGGTTTGTCAAACCCAGTAGTACTACTCAAAATTACCTCGCTAATCCCATTACTAACGGTTCGAGTGTGTCAGGAAATGTTGTGTGTTTGCACTAACGTAACAAGAGATATCAATAATACTACAACCATCTATGTAAATCTGTTTGCATTTTTTCTCCCCCAAAAAGGAAAGAGAGTAAAATAGGGGCCGTGAAACTCACTGATGATGTAGTGAGTATGTAGGATGAAAGTCTCCCAAGTGTTGTTTACGATGCGCTGTCAAACACCTATTGACAGTTATGTTAAGCGTTATGTTGTGTTGAGCGTTAATAGACATATTTAGTCGGGTCGGGTCGCATGGGTTCGGTCGTGGGTGTCACACACACAAGCAGGCATAGACGTATCAGATTTATGTAGATTCCCAAATGGGCTGTCGATGTTTGTAAATGGTTAGGTTATTTTATGTTGAAAAATTATGTGCTTGTTGATTGCGTTGACTTTAATCTTTGTGGTCAAGAAATGACACTTTATTGATTGTTGCCATATCATCACTCACAATGACTCCAATCGCATATCAAGGCTAGACGCACGACTGGACACTTCATTCGCACGAATGGGCCATCAATCGTACGAATCAACCTCATTCGTATGGTTGAACCCTCACTCGTACGACTTAGCATTCAGTCGTACCACACATCACCCATTCACCCGACTCAACAACCAATCGCACGACTGAACCTTCGTTCGTGCGATTGCACCTTCAGTCGGGTGGTACTCAGTCGCATACATTCCTCCGATTGACTCAATCGCACAAACTCTTAGTCGCATGCATTCATTCGCACGTCACGCACACACGCATGGACTCAATCGCACGACCCAACCCAATCTTACCACTCAGTCGCACGATGGGCCCAGTCGCATGACTGGCCCAGTCGCGAACTGTAGCAGATCGTGACTACTGGACGGGCTGAACAGCCTTCGGCTGTCCCGTGCTCGGTTTTCACACAATCAAGACTTCTAGAAACACTTTCCTAACGTGTCTAAGTGAAATGCACATGCTGATTGACCTCACACGCACCCCCACGACCACATGCATTCGGGTTGAACCCGAACACCTGAACCCGAAGTTTGCAGCAGATAAACGAGCAATAAAATGGATGACCAAGGTCGCCTACCTGCTGGGAACGTGATTTCTCAGCTGTTGTGTGGTCTAACCGACGAAAATGAGCTCAATCGAGGTGATTTTTGTGCTTGGATGAAGAAATGGTGAAGAAGAAAGCGTAGGAGAGAAAGAGCAGATTGTGAAGTTTTTGGGCTGGTGGATGGGTATTTATACCCAGCCCCAGTTTGGAAATTGTCAAGTTTAGTCCCTGTACTTAGGTCCCGTGTTCCCAAATTGGTTTCGGTTGATGACGGCGTAGATGGGCGAGCTATGTTAATTAAGAGGATTTCTTAGGAAATCCCGTTTATGTGAATCCTCTACAAACACCCGTGTTAGTATTTTATCATTATTTATTTAACGATGTTGGTGGCGATGTTTGTATACGTTTCGAGTATTAACGAGTATGTGCCAATGATAACGACAGTGGTTTGAATAGTGTTAACCTGGAATTACGGGGTGTCACATCATCCCCTTGTTGCAGGAATTTTCGTCCCGAAAATTAGCACATCATGTTACGAGGTTCTACGGGGAAGTATAAGGCTCTCGGTTTGTGATGCCTGTTGAATAGAGTTGCTGCGTATCCTAAGAGGTAGATGCCTGATCTTGGAACAGTTGCGGGTACTTCTTCTTCATCTGATCCTCGCGTTCCAAGGTAACTCTGGTCCACGCTTTGAGTTCCAACGAATTTTGACGATAGGGATACGGCTATGTTTGAGCGTCTTGACTTGTCGATCCATGACTTCCACCGGTTCCTCGACGAAATGTAGTTGTTCGTCCACATGTATCTCGTCTAACGGAACGATAAGAGTCTCGTCTGCAAGGCATTTCCTCAAGTTGGAGACGTGGAACACATCATGTACTCCACGGAGTTCTTCGGGTAGGTTCAACTGATAGGCCACGGGGCCAACCCGTTTGACAACCTCAAACGGTCCCACGTACCTAGGGCTTAGTTTCCCACGTTTCCCGAAACGAATCACACCCTTCCAAGGTGACACTTTCAAAAGCACCTTGTCACCTATTTGGAATTCCAACGGTCGGCGACGCTTATCAGCGTAACTTCTCTATCGGTCACGGGCTGCTGTCATACGGTTACGGATCTGCACGATCTTCTCAGTGGTCTCGTGCATAAGTTCAGGGCCGGAGAGTTGACTTTCCCCAACTTCCTCCCAACAGATAGGTGATCGGCACTTATGCCCATACAGTGCCTCAAATGGAGCAGTTTGATCGATGTGTGGTAGCTATTGTTGTAAGAAAACTCAACTAGCGGTAAGTGAGTTTCCCAACTGCTGCCGAAATCTATGACTCAAGCACGTAACATGTCTTCTAAAGTCTGGATCGTTCGCTCGCTCTGGCCATCGTTTTGAGGGTCATACGCGGTGCTCATATCCAACCGCGTCCCCAATGCTCGTTGCAAAGACTGCCAGAAGTGTGAAGTGAATCGAGCGTCATGATCAGAGATAATGGAAATCGACACACCGTACCGAGAGACTACTTCCCTTAGGTAGATAAGAGTTAACTTTTCCATACGATCAGTCTCCCGGATTGCCAGGAAGTGTGCGGATTTCGTCAAGCGATCCACGATCACCCAAATGGTGTCGCATCCGCTGGGAGTTCGAGGAAGTTTTGTGATGAAATCCATTTATATCTGCTCCCACTTCCATACTGCAATTTCCGGTTATTGAAGTAGTCCAGAGGGTCGTTGATACTCCGTCTTAACTTTAGAACAGGTCAAACATCTGCTTACATAGGTGGCAATATCTGCTTTCATGTTTGGCCACCAGTAAAGAACCTTCAGATCGTGATACATCTTGTCCGAACCTGGGTGGATTGAGTACCGGGATTTGTGAGCTTCGTCCATCACTAGCTCTCGTAGGTCTCCATATGAGGGAATCCATGTTCGATCCATGAAGTAGCGGATTCCGTCAGACTTGGTTTCCAGTTGCTTCTCCATGCCTCGTAGCGATTCGGTCTTCAGGTTCTCGTCTTTTAATGCCTCGAGTTGTGCATTGCGTATCTGATTAGGTAAACCGGTGTGAATGGTGAGTTGCAATGCTCGAACTCGTCTTGGCTTGAGTGGTTCCTTCCGACTTAGGGCATCTGCTACTGCATTGACCTTGCTTGGATGATACTTGATCGTACAGTCATAGTCGTTTAACAACTCGACCCAACAACGTTGTCTCATATTTAGCTCCTTCTGTTCAAATATGTGCTGGAGACTCTTGTGATCGGTGTAAATGGTGCACTTGGTACCGTACAAGTAGTGTCTCCATATCTTGAGTGCAAACACGACTGCTCCAAGCTCTAGGTCGTGTGTCGTGTAGTTTTTCGTGTATCTTCAATTGTCGGGATGCATAGGCAATCACCTTATTACGTTGCATTAGTACGCAACCGAGGCCTTGTATAGATGCGTCACAGTAAACTACAAAATCATCGGTTCCCTCAGGCAGGGATAGAATCGGTGCTGTACAGAGTTTTTGCTTTAGGACCTGGAATGCAGATTCTTGTTTATCACCCCATTCGTACGTGGTGCCTTTATGAGTTAACGCGGTGAGAGGTTGAGCAATCTTTGAGAACCCTTTGATGAACCGTCGATAATAGCCAGCCAACCCAAGAAACTGTCGTACCTCGGTCGGAGTCTTAGGCGTAGCCCAGTTCTTGATAGCTGCTATCTTTGCCGGGTCAACGTGTATCCCATTCTCATTGACCACATGACCCAAGAAATGGACCTCTCGTATCCAGAAGTCGCACTTTGAAAATTTTGCATACAATTGTTCTCGTCTCAACAGCTCCAGAATCAGTCTAAGGTGCTCTTCGTGTTCTTCCTTATTCCTTGAGTAAATAAGGATGTCATCGATGAAGACAATGACGAACTTGTCTCGATAGGGTTTGCACACTCGGTTCATTAGGTCCATGAAAACCACTGGTGCATTGGTCAACCCGAATGGCATAACCAAGAACTCGTAGTGGCCATACCTCGTTCTGAAAGCAGTCTTTGAAATCTTCTTCTCGTATCCTTAGTTGATGATAGCCCGATCTTAGGTCTATCTTGGAATAGTAACTCGACCCTTGTAGTTGATCGAACAGATCATCAATGCGCGGGAGAGGATAACGATTCTTATCGTTGCTTTGTTCAATTCTCGGTAATCGATACACATGTGGAAAGTTCCGTCTTCTTGTTGACAAACAGAACTGGGGCTCCCCACGGTGATGAGCTAGGTCTGATAAAACCCTTATCAATAGTTCCTGCAATTGCGTAGACAGCTCTTGCAGTTCCCTTGGAGCTAATCTGTACGGTGCTCTCGTGATAGGGGCGGCTCCCGGTACCAAATCGATTTGGAACTCGACTTGGCGATGCGGTGGGAGACCGGGTAGGTCTTCAGGGAAAACCTCAGGATAATCACGTACAACAAGGATGTCTTCAATTTTCTTTTCCTCTGTTTCTTTTTCTGTGACCATGGCTAGGAAAGCGGTATGACCCTTACGCAAACACTTCTGAGCTTTCATGTAGGAGATGATTCCAGAGACCATGCCACTCCTTTCGCCTTGAACTGATAGAATTTCACCACTAGGAAGTGGTATGCGAATGATTTTCTCCCCACAGATGATCTCAGCTTGATTCTTAGATATCCAGTCCATACCCATAACTACGTCGAAACTACCAAGTGTGACAGGCATCAGGTCTATATCTATCTCATGACCACATAATCCTAGTCTGCACCCCTTAACGATATGAGTTGCCTCAATTAGTTTTCCGTCAGCTAATTCTACAACATAACTAGGTTCCATGACGGCTAGGGTTACATCTAAGAACTTAATGAACTTGTTGGAAACAAAGCTCCTATCAGCTCCAGTATCAAATAGTATAGAAGCAAAACAACCATTCAGGGGAAACGTTCCAGTAACCACATTTTGGTCATCCCTTGCCTCGCCAGAACCGATCACGAATGCACGACCCTTGGCATTGCCCCTATTATTACCCTTGTTTCCACCCTTCAGCTGTGGGAAATCCTTCCTGTAGTGACCCTTACCACACTCATAGCAGCCTCTAGTCACTCCGCCCTGGCGTTATTATTGAGGTTGTTGTTGCTGAGTCATTAGTTCACCCCTGCAGTCTTTGGCTGCGTGACCCATCTTTCCACACCTCTGACAACGGAGTCGATCACATGGGCCATGATGATGGAAGTTGCACCGGTTACACCTAGGATTCTTGCCCGCGTAGCTGCTCGATCCCTGACCATAGTTGTTGTTGTTGTTCTGATTGCTGTTGGTGAAGCTTCTTGATGGGTTAAACTTTTTGGTCTGTTGTTGCTTGGTGTTGTTAGAGCTTGAAGACTTGCTGTTGTTACCCTCCCATTTCCTTTGTGATCAGATGAACCAGAAGCAGCGCCATGTTTAGGCAAGGTGCCCTGTGCCACTGCCTGGTCAGTGAGTTTGTGATCTAGTCGAATGGCCTGCTGAATAGTGATAGGATCAGCAGCCATCACACTAGCCTGGATTTGAGGAGGTAGACCATCAATGTATTTTTCAATCCGCTTGTAGGCCGGAGTCACCATCTGAGGACATAATGCATCCAACTCGTGCGAATGAGTCGTGTACTCCTCAATGTCAGAACCAATCATCTTTAAATTCAAAATTCTTCCTCCAGTTTCTGGACTTCGCTCCCGGGGCAGTACTTTTCTTTAATCAAAATCTTGAAATCATCCCATGGCATACCATTTGCAGCACCAAGCCCTAAGGTTTGGACTTGTGAGTTCCACCACGTCAGGGCTGGTCCCTCCAGTGTGCCGGAGGCGTACTTGACGCGATTTCCATCAGGACAGTTGCACATGGCAAACACTGACTTGAGTTTCTCCAGCCAGCGAAGCAGTGTGACAGCAGCCTTAGAGCCGCTGAAAGAATGAGGCTTGCAATCCATAAACATCTTGAAGGTACAGACTGTGGGACCTCCTTGATTCGGATTCTGATCGTTCTGGTCCTGATTGCGGGCCTGCTCATAAGCTACAAGCGCATCAGCCACGCGCTCATTGATGATAGCATTCAGCTCGGCTTGAGTCAGGGTGATATTTCCTCGTCCACCCACGCGTCCCGCTCTTCTTCCAGACATGATTTCTTCAATTTACAACACATATTAATCAATAACTGGATAATAATTATTGACAACAATAAATTGTATCATGCTAGTAAGAATGAAGGGTTTGTTTGCATATTGATGGTGAAGCTTTACGTTGATTCGAGGCCTCATGCCTCTAAGTATGAAATTGAGAATTTGTACCGACTATAACCGTTATCACCCATTAGAGTTACCAGAATTCTCATGCACGACAAATTACAATTACGTGTGCACCCGTGATTCTAATTTGCTTTGCATGGTCACACATGGTTCCTCTTATTCGAGATAACATACCTTGTCCATTACCGAGTGTAATCAATGATAGAAGCATCAAAGATATATTTGTTATACCAAGATTCAAATAACTAAGGTTGTACTAAGGTTGTACAAGAGATTCGGTTAAGATAATAACGGGAATCAAGACAATTTGGCCTTTTTTCCTTTCGAAGTTCTAGCTAGGTGTTTGAATGTCTAAGCTCGATCCTCTAATAGACTTGAATATCTTAGTTGTCCCTCATTTACTGCTCGGACTAGTGTAGAGGATAGGATATGTTAGGAATGGTAACAAGTATGAGAGAGTTGGAAGAGTGAGGCATTGTTCTTTTTGTTTGTCATAGTTAAGCTTGCCGGGTGTGTTAGAAAAGAGTATCGTGTTCCAATCATGGAAATGTTTGATTCAATTCGTTGTTGCTTCCACTCCGAGAGTGAAGGATCAAGTGTAAACGTTGGTAGTGAGCGAGCGGGATTCTCCGCCCGTTTGTCAGCCGGTAATGACACACATGTCATACCCATAATGTTATGTTTGCTCAGCAGTGTAATGTCAGTACACCAGAAGGTTGTTTGCACAACAGTGGTAACCATGTAAAAGTGTCTGTGCAATACCAGTGTTATGTCTAAGGCTACAGTCTAGATGCAATGCAATCCTAGTTCTCTATAACTTGTGGCTCTGATACCAATCTGTCACACCCTCAATTTCCACGAATGGGTTTTACCGTTAGGCGTGTGACATACCAGGATCTCAGACACAGTCATATCGAACGGCACTATATGAATTTTAAATAAACATTTGATTTCATTCCATAGAACATAAACAAAGTTCACAACAATGCGGAAGCGTGTACATAGTTTGTAAATCCATAACAGTACAGTTACAATATCCATGTTTAGACAAAATGTTCAATGCTGAAAATAAAATAGATGAATGCATGTCCTGAGTGCATTTCCTGTTGCGTGCATCATGAGCTTATGCATTCCTGTGACCTGAGAAAACATGCTAAAATGTGTCAACATAAAGTTGGTGAGTTCACAGGTTTAATCAACAAGAAATGTGTTCGTAAGCGTTCAATGGTTTGCGTTTCAATGGTTTAGTATATAGAGCATATCGTTAGGTAGCTAGCCTATGTTCTTGTTACTTAGCGTTTCGAACCGAAGCTGACTGTTTACGTCCTATATGTGTTTGTTGTATCCCCGTCACGTCTCATCAGACAATGACCAATGTTAGGTCAATCAAGCACCCGTTTGACCTCCAATCAAGCTAGCGCGACTAGCCCGGGCGGGTTTGTCAAACCCAGTAGTACTACTCAAAATTACCTCGCTAATCCCATTACTAACGGTTCGAGTGTGTCAGGACATGTTGTGTGTTTGCACTAACATAACAAGCAATATCAATAATACTACAACCATCTATGTAAATCTGTTTGCATGTTTTCTCCCCCAAAAAGGAAAGAGAGTAAAATAGGGGTCGTGAAACTCACTGATGATGTAGTAAGTATGTAGGATGAGAGTCTCCCAAGTGTTGTTTACGATGCGCTGTCAAACACCTATTGACAGTTATGTTAAGCGTTAATGTTATGTTTAGCGTTAATAGACATGTTTAGTCGGGTCGGGTCGCATGGGTTTGGTCGTGGGTGTCACACACATAAGCAGGAATAGACGTATCAGATTTATGTAGATTCCCAAATGGGTTGTCGATGTTTGTAAATGGTTTGGTTATTTTATGTTGAAAAAGTATGTGCTTGTTGATTGCGTTGACTTTAATCTTTGTGGTCTAGAAATGACACTTTATTGATTGTTACCATATCATCACTCACAATGACTCCAATCGCATATCAAGGCTAGACGCACGACTGGACACTTCATTCGCACGAATGGGCCTTCAATCGTACGAATCAACCTCATTCGTACGGTTGAACCCTCACTCGTACGACTTAGCATTCAGTCGTACCACACATCACCATTCACCCGACTCAACAACCAATCGCACGACTGAACCTTCGTTCGTGCGATTGGACCTTCAGTCGGGTGGTACTCAGTCGCATACATTCCTCCGATTGACTCAATCGCACAAACTCTCAGTCGCATGCATTCATGCGCACGTCACGCACACACGCATGGACTCAATTGCACGACCCAACCCAGTCGCACCACTCAGTCGCATGATGGGCCCAGTCGCACGACTCAGTCGCATGACTGGCCCAGTCGCATGACTCAGTCGCATGACTGGCCCTGTCGCGAATTGCAGCAGATCGTGACTGCTGGACGGGCTGAACAGCCTTCGGCTGTCCCGTGCTCGGTTTTCACACAATCAAGACTTCTAGAAACACTTTCCTAACATGTCTAAGTGAAATGCACATGCTGATTGACCTCACACACACCCCCACGACCACATGCATTCGGGTTGAACCCGAACACCCGAACCCCAAGTTTGCAGCAGAGAAACGAGCAATAAAATGGATGACCAAGGTCGCCTACCTGCTGGGAACGTGAATTCTCAGCTGTGTGTGGTCTAACCGATGAAAACGAGCTCAATCGAGGTGATTTTGGTGCTTGGATGAAGAAATGGTGAAGAAGAAGCGTAGGAGAGAAAAGCAGATTGTGAAGTTTTTGGGCTGGTGGATGGGTATTTATACCCAGCCCCAGTTTGGCAATTGTCAAGTTTAGTCCCTGTACTTAGGTCCCGTGTTCCCAAATTGGTTTCGGTTGATGACGGCGTAGATGGGCGAGCTATGTTAATTAAGAGGATTCCTTAGGAAATCCGGTTTATGTGAATCCTCTACAAACACCCGTGTTAGTATTTTATCATTATTTATTTAACGATGTCGGTGGCGATGTTGTATACGTTTCGAGTATTAACGAGTATGTGCCAATGATAACGACAGTGGTTTGAATAGTGTTAACCTAGAATTACGGGGTGTCACATAATTATTTAATTGCATGATCATATCATCAATTAAATATTTATGCGTGTTTGCTACGCTTGTTATTACGTATGACCCGACTTGGATCATAACATACTAACCACATCAATGTTCTATGTCTCTTGGGCATAAAGAATCCAACAAATCCATATTAATTTTAACAACATCGATTATTGATTTTCAAAACAGTCAAGTATAAAGTGATATTTAATACTGATGTCTTTAGTTTTTATGTGTTGGATAGGATTTTTAGTGACAGCAATTGCAGCAGAGTTATCAACAAATATAGTCTCGTGTTTGCTGTTGAATCCAAATGATTTGTGAACAGCAACTTGCAGCAGCAACGTATTTAGCTTCACATGTCGATAGAGGAACCAACGTCTTTTTCTTACACTGCCAGGTGACTAAGCGTCTTCCAAAGAACTGACATCCCGCTGATGTTGACTTGTAATTCATCTTGCAACCACTGTAATCTGAGTCACTATACACTGTAAGCTCAAGGTCATCATCATGAGGATACCACAACCCAAGTGTTGGAGTACCCTTCAGATAACGAAAGAACCTCTTTACCCAATTAGATTATTTACTTTAGGTTTGGTCGGATAACTAGAACAGAGACACGTGACGTACATAATATCAGGATGAGAAGCTATGAGGTAACTAGATCACCATTTTCGTCAGGTGCCACATCGTGGTTCATGGCAAGTGGAGTCCTAGCAACCGTTGCATTCTCCATGTCAAACTAACTAAGGATATCTCCTACATCTTTGGTCTGATGCAGGAAGATACCATTTGGTGTCTGATCTACTTGTAAACCGAGAAAGAACTTCATCTCTCCCATGGCACTCATTTCAAACTCAGATTTCATCACAGACTCAAATTCATTACATAATGCTTCGTTCTTGGAACCGAAGATTATGTCATCCACGTATATCTGCACCAGTAGTAAATCACCGTCCTTTCTTTGATGAACAACATGCAGTCGATGACCCCTCTGCGAAAATCATGCTTCAGCAGATGAGTAGAGAGTTTCTCGTACAAGGCTCGAGGGGCTTGATGAAGCCCGTACAAAGCCTTGTCTAGTTTATAAACTCTATCACGATGATAAGGATCCTCAAATCCTTTGAGTTGACTGACATACACCATTTCACCGATTTCACCATGAAGGAATGCACTTTTCACATCCAATTGATAGACTTTAATCTGCATATAGGATGCATAGGCTAAGAAGATACGAATTGCTTCCATCCTTGCCGCAGTTGCAAACACTTCATTGTAGTCAATGCCTTCGACTTGCCTAAACCCTTAAACGAGAAGCCGAGCCTTGTTTCTGATTATGACCCCTTGGTCATCTTTCTTACACCGAAGAACCCATTTCGTGCCAATTACTTTTGCACCTTTTGGTCTGTCCACAAGTGTCCAGACTCCTAACTTCTTGAACTGAATGAGTACTTCCTGCATAGCACTTACCCATGCCTCATCTTTTAAAGCCTCGCTAACATGCTTTGGCTCAACTTGAGACACAAAACATCGATAAGCACCATCGTGTAGATATTCCTTTTCCATGACTACAGCATAATCAGTTTAGTATAGGTGATTTCTTGTTTGAACTCCCGATAGAATATCCCCGATGATTTTGTCCAGGGGATGATGTACATTAACCCGAGTTCTGGGAGTGGGAGGTACTGTAACTTCATTATCCAGATTCTGAACTGTTGGAGTATGGGGTTCAGAAGTTCCAGTTTCATCATGATCGGATATTGGTATACTTTCGGTAGTGGGAACCTGCTCCTCCTAGTTTGCACTCTCAGTTTCAACGTCCTCATCATCGGAGGAAGAATCACTTACCTCAATCTCTCCCCCTGAAGGGCTAGAGGAATCTTCTAATGAAACCGATGATGTCGAGTCTCGTGTAGGAGTGTTCAGTACCTCGTACATCATTCGAGCAGCTAACTCATCATGGAAGGAGGTAGATTGAAGGATTTAAAAATCCATCATAATCGAAGAAGAAGGAAGGTCCTTTTCCTGCGGGGGGTGGTGAATCTTTGGACATAAACGTTGCACCACACTTCTACCTGACGAGTTGAGTTATTGTAAACCCTTTTGTCTGGTATACTATATCCAAGGAAGATATCTTCTTCTGCCTTCTCGTAGAACTTCCCAGTCTGATTCTTCTTTAACAGCATGCAGGGTGCACCAAATGGTTCCAGATACTCTAAATTGGGTTTACATTGTTGGAGCAACTCATAACAAGTTTTTCCATGACGTTTGACTACCAAGACCCGATTTAGAGTGTAACGAGCATTAGCCACTGCCTCGCTCCAGAATTGAACTGGCAATTTAGAGTCAGCTAGCATCGTCCTTACTGTCTCTATCAAGCTTTGATTCTTTCTTTCAGCAACACCATTCATCTGTGGAGTGTAGGCAGAGGTAAACTGATGAACAATTCCTTTCTCTCGACAGAAGACCTCCATCCACTGATTTTTGAACTCTGTCCCGTTGTCTGATCGAATCTTTCTTACTTTCAGCTTGTAGAAAGACTCTAATGTGGTAACAAGATGTTTGAATGATTCAAAGGTCTCTGATTTAGCTGTCAGAAACATCACTCAAGAGAATCTTGAGTAATCATCCGTCACCACAAAGCAGTACCAATCCCCGATTATGCTTTTTGTGCTGACTGGGCCAAACAGATCCATGTGTAGAAACTCGAGAGGAATGTCGATAGAATTAACTTTCTTTGCTTTATGAGACTTCTTGGTCTGTTTCCCTTTCTTGCAAGCGACACAGAAATCTGGGAGCTAGAAATTCTTGACTGTAACTCCATCTATCAGATCGTTCTGAACCAGATGATTCATCTTCCTGGGATTGATGTGTCCCATTCTCCTGTGCCAGGAGATTAAATCTCTTTCTGTTGCTTTGACAAGAAGCACTGAGCAGTAGACTCAATTGTGGAGGCTTTGGATAAGTCGAAGACATAAAGGTCGTTATATCTTGAAGCTGACATTAGAACGTTATCCTCCTCTATAAAATACTTCTTCTTCAGTATGTAGCACCTCTTGTTATCAAACATAACCTTGAACCCCTTATCACAGATTTGGGAGACAGAAAGCAAGTTGTTCTGTAGTTGCTGAACATAGTTGACTTTGTCAAACTTCACTTTCTCGTTTCCCACTTCGCCTTGCACGGTGATGTAACCTCCTTTATTCCCAGCGAATTATACGTGTCCCCTTTAATTTGCTTGACGCTGAAAAGGAGGGACGAATTCCCGGTCATGTTCCTGGAAGCCCCACTATCAATAATCCAGGTATTAGTGATAGCGCTGTAGCGGGAACCCTGCACATACAAAGGAAATGATTAGTTTAGGTTTGGGACCCAAGCCATAACTGGCTTGGGTATCCTAGAGGTATCACACATCATGAATCAACCCACTGAACTTTAGAGGATGAGAGCACATCTTTCCTTTTCTTGTCTTCACTATCAAACACATTACATGATTTCTCTTTCCATAAGCTAGCTTTGTGTAAGGCCTGTTTCTGGTAAACAGACGACTCGCTTATGGTTTGAACTTTCCATTCACTAATTACCCTAGATTTAACCTTAGGTGGCACAGCTTTGCTTTGAGCTTGTCTGGGTTGACTTTGGTGTTTTAGAGGAGTATTAGTTCTGATTTTTGAAACTCTTGGTCTTTTATCATCAAAAAGTTCAATTTCTTTTTAGGTGTCTGATAGTAAGGACAATTTAGGAGAAATATGTCCTCGTTTTCCACAACTGTAGCAGGATCACCCTTTGACAGTATGAGAAAGCGTTTATGCGGGTTGAGTTTGGTCGGGGGCTGGGTAATTTCTCTTCCCCTTCAGATGTTTCACCTTCTTTAACAAAATTAATTGCTTTGACCTTTTGAACATCTTTTGCTTTCATTTTATTTAGATTTTGATGACTTACATGTTTAGGGTTCATTGACTTAGATTGTTTAGGTTCTGAAATAGACGTTTGTGAACCTGTCCCCAAGTTAACCTTTTCAATTTTATCAGTCAAGTCCTCAACAGGCATCTTATCTTTAGATCCCAAAGTAGTATTCTTCTGTTCAGTGACAAACTGCATAGGTTTACCCGTAGAATCTGGATCACTGACTAGAGGAGTAGACACCATATGATCCTTCACTGGGTTATTATTGATTGGTCTACTTTTAGTGTTCAAAAGAATAGCATGTGGTGGCGGTACTACTTTTAACCCAGACCTTCCCTGCTATTTTGTTCTTTCACTAAGTTTTGAACTATGTGTTAAGAACTTGCCAAACTGTGCAGTTTTTGTTTTGAAGATTCAACTTCGACTTGCAAAACTGCTTTTTCCTTTTTAGTTTCTTCCAAATAATTTAAATAGAACTTAATGTCGTTTGATTAATCTAGGCAACAACCTCGGTTTCCCTTAATTGTTTCCCTAACAATTCTATCTTTTCTTTGAAGCTGCACTCATTTTGTTTTAATACACGATTTGCTTCAGTGCAGAGTTGTAAATCATTTACTAGATTATAATTGTGTTCTAATAACCTAGGAAACTTTAAATCAATGCTCTCTCTAAATTTTTCACATTCAGAACAAGCATGTTTATCAAATATTTGTCTTTAGAATATACCTGTGAAGTACCAGACGAATCAGCCATTAATGCAGCCTCTGACTCCTCAGTGATTGGAGAATCTGAGTTTGTAGCAATTAGCTCTTCTTCAACCAAATGATCAACAACATCCATAGCTTCTTCAATATTTGAACGTGCATGCTCATCTGTGATGTCTCCCTCACTGGCAGATCCATCATCCAAGGTGTCAACTAATGAAACATTTGATTCACCCTCAGATACGAATCAGAAGGACCACTCTTGTCCTTTATCACCTTGTGCAACCAAAGCCTTTGACACTTTACTTGAAAATGATGCTCCAATGTTATCCTTGTCTTGACGGTTGAACGCAGGAAATGGATTTCCATTTCCGGTCTTCTTTGTCTTTACATAATCACGTTTGAAGTGCCCCTTTTCTCCACAGTTGAAGCACGTGACCTTGGTTTTATCAAACCTACATGTCATATCCGTCTTCTTGACAAACTTCTTTGCTCTTCTGACAGCACTAGCCAAGGCCCACATAATACCCATATGTTCCAGCTCAGTTTCATCAACTTGCTCGTAGTCCTTGTCAGCAACATGACAGTTCCCAATCTTACCAGCAACTAATCCATCATAAGATTGAACAACAGCAGCTAGAAGGTCCATATGTTCTTTAGCAACTACATGGTGACATTTCCGAGATTCTCGGTCTTTAACTTGGTAGTATTTGCCTCAGGAACAATGTATTTCGTAGTGGATGACCCTAATGTTTCGCTTACTGATGAACAGCTTTGGGAAGGAGCAGACGAGTTAGACACAAACGCCGTTTGTAGTGGTGCGCCTGATGAGGCAGGGGTTGTAACTGAATTGTATAGAGTAGGATTTTGAGTATAGGATCCTTTCTTTGACTTGTATTTCTAACGCAGTTCTTCCACCCCTAATATCAAAATGAAATCATTTATGTCTAACATAGCAAGAGTGTCGTTTTGTGTCAAATTAAACATAAATGGATCCTATTTGTCTGGCAGACCATCAGTAAAGCTAGAGACATTATCTTCCATGGAGGTGGTCACACCATGAGTGTGTACTCACTCATCAGATGATAGAATCTATCAATAATATCACCAAAGCTCTCTTTTCCAATTAGGAAGAAATTGTCAAATTCCTTTTTAAGATCTTTTGTCTTTAGTGCTTTCAGAGTTGCATTGCCTTCGTATCTCTTTTCCAAGGCCTCCCATAATTTCTTTGACTGCTTCTTCTCAAAAATTGATGAAATATATCCTTAGGTATAGACTGAGTCAACAAAGCATATGCTTTCTTTTAGCATTATGCATAGTCTTCTGGGATTCACTCATTCCTCACAAAGTCAACTTTACCCCATTAGCACTGACTAGTACCACATAACCAGTTTCAATAGACGTCCACAGATTGGGGTCAACTCCATTTAGGTAGATTTCAAACCATTGTTTCCACTATTGGTATTCATCCAACGTTAACAACTTTGGCGGTTTGTTGTGGTTCCCGATCTCACTTTCCAGAAGTAGAAGATTCTGATACATGAGTCCTTTCCAGCTGTGAATGCAGAGAACTGATCTTCCAGTACTTTGAACTTGATGAACTCAGAACAGGACAGATTGACTAATGAGATTGGACAAGACGACTGGGTCAACCGTGCGATTGAAGGATGCGGATGACTTCAATCATGTGATTGGATTTAGTCATGCGAATGAACAGGGCGAATGAGGCCAACCGTCTGGAATAACTCAACCGTATGGATGAACTATGCGAATAAGTCCAGTTGTGCGATTGAACTATACGAATGGGATTAAGTCATGCGATTGAGCTAATCGTGCGAGTGAAACTTAGCTAGTTTGAGAGATAATATTATGTTGATAGAAACAATATCGTTCCTACACAAGGGTTTGGGTTTTATGACGTGTCAGTAAAATTTTATTTGAGATTTGAAACATGGCCGATTGTAATTAATGATTACTATTATAACGAATAAGTCTCACAATATTTGGATCTCTTCATAATTTCAATTCATTAAAATAACTAATTAAACAGATATAAACGTGCAAAACCATATAACAGTTTACTAAAGTTTTTAAATTAAAGTTATAGAACTAATAAAATTGAAATGATAGAACAATTTTGGTAAAACTGACAAAGACTTCCGAAGGCAAAACAACACTTCCGTAGATTAATAAAGAAGAACATTCAAAGAAGGAAATCTGTCTTATGAAGACAAAGTGAAGCCATCTTCAAAGACAAACACTTGGAAGACTTCAAGGGAAAAGACTTCCGAAGCATAAAGCCTTGAAGACTAGCATAAGTCTCAGAAGAAGTACACTTTTTTGAAGTATAAGTGGCTTCGAAGAACTTGTTCTTCCAAAGCCAGTTTACCTTCGGAAGAACCTACTATGAATCAGTGGATATAAGTGTGACCCTTCTAACAAGCCGCTGCATTCTCTGATATACTACATGGTGCTTTCCCATACCCATGTAGCTGACCATACTTTATTCCACTGTTCATTCTTTATCTGTTAGTACAATTACCATGTTTAATGGGTGGCAAAAAGGTAAGTCATGTACATATCATGACTACCTAATCTAGGATAATATTTTATCTTAGATACCTTATATCTAGTAATGTAGTATTTGTTTAGTTGTAAGTATCAGTTGTTTTCAAAGTACAACCGGCTGTAGATAGTACTATATATAGTTTCTCATTGTAACTCATTTAGACAAGCTTGCAAGAGTCTTGTACACCTTGAGTTGAGAAGTAATATATACAAGTATCTTGAAACTCTTTCTTGTGTGCTGTTTACTTAGTATATTATTATTAACTTAGTTTGAGATTTTTCATAGCGGGAAAATCGAACTTTTGAACACTTTGACTCAAAATTACGAACTTTTACAAACCCTAATCTGTCGTATGGTAAAAGTTCAAAACTTTGACATAGAGACTTCGTCAAAAACAACTTTTTGAGTAAAAGTGAATTTTTTGAATGAAAACGTTAGTTTTGACATCAAAACCAATTGAATCCACGCAAAATCATGAGCCTAAGCTTTGATACCACTTGTTAGGACCGTGTACGTGTGGAGTACTAACGTATTCTGTGTGAAACCAGATCAAATAGCGTGGAATTCTATTTGATTGGTGATCCAATCAGTGAGAACGAATAACCTGATCGATCTAACGATGTAACAAACGTTAAGAACATGTTGGAATCGGTCAGGAACAAACTATGAACTTGGATTGATGACTTAGGACACTCTGGACGGCTGGTGTACAAAAGTATTCGAAGTGTTATGTTTTCCATGAATTATGTGGTATTTATAGGTTTTCAGTGTTCATTCGTACGACTGAACCATTAGCATGGTTCAGTCGTGCTACGGACTCATGCAGTTAACTCATACGCATGACTGAAGGTTCAGTCGTGCGACTGAGTCAATCTTATGTCTCGATCATACGACTGATCGAGTCACCTGGTTCAGTCGTGCGACTGGTCCATAAGTATGATTCATTAATGCGTATGGGCCATAAGTATGGTCCAGTAGCATGAATGTCCACATGAGTAAGTTAAACACATTTCTAAGTTCTTATTGACTTAGACATATGTAAAACAACATCAACCCTATATATTAAGTTCATACATGTGAATCACATTCAATAAATGACAATATAACATAATCAATCACAAATAAACATCACAATGCATTTCATATATCATTAATATCATCAATTAGATCAGTGTAAGACATGAAAGACTTTTACATTTGAGATCATAAACTAGGTACATCAACATGTATCAACAGTATATTACCATGGCCATACTCTGTTCTTTGTGCTTTGTTCCACTAGACTTAGCTTCTTTTACAGTCTCAATGGTTTTCATATTTTTGCTAGGAGGAGAGTCATCATCACTTTCTCCTGATGAACTTTTATTACTAGCATCTCTATCATCATCTCTCTTCTTCTCCACTTCATCCTCATCTCCCTTATCATCATTCTTCTTTTCTATTTCTTTTTTTCATGATCAAAAGCTCCAACTCAAAAATTCTCTTGTTAAGAGTTTCTATATGTTTTTATAGATCAATGATTATCTCTAATTGTTCTTTCCACTGTTCTTCTTGTTCTTCCATATCAATGGTTTGGATGGTCAAAGTGTCCATATGACCACTGATTTCATCCCTATAATGTTGAAGATCAATCTTTATTCTTTGATCTCGTTATCTTTTTCTTTCATTTTAGAGTCATATTTTCCTTTTAGATCATTCAATTCTTTCTCCTTCTCATCTAACTCCAGAAGTCTGTCTTGAATGATACCCGATCTTCTATTCAGGAGATTTTCAATCTTTGCTACTTTCTTTAGAAGCTCAGAGATCATTTCATCTTTCTTATCAGGCCTATTGCCTCTGATTCAATAAAACTCTCAGAGGGAGCTGCTTCTGAAGACACTTTCCTCACAGGTATCTGCGTTTGATGATCCTCCTCATCACATGATGATTCAGATTCCTCTAAAAGCTGGCAGAATCACCAAACTCAGCATACACAGCAGTAGTGGTGAAGATGGAATAGGATATATAGGTGAATGATGAATTGGTGAATATGGGGTGAGTGTATAGGTGATATATAGGGTGAGTGTATGGGTGATATATGTGGAGAGATGATTGGTTGTGTCGGTGGAAATGGGATTGGTGATCTTTGAGGTGATGGTATTGGTGTAGGCATAACTGGTGAGTCTAGATCTAGTGTAAAGATCACCATCTATATCAACTTGGGGTGACACTTAACTCTGTCCTTCTTCAGCAATGCCAGCTTGCTCATCAATATTGTGTTGACTAGGAGCAGCTTGCTCTTCTTCTTGAACAGGCTCATCCATAGGAGCCTCTTGTTCTTGTTCCTCTATATTCTCATCTTGGTTGATCTGTTGAAGAATCCATGGCAGTAGAGGAAAGAATGTGCCACTATAAAAATTCCTGGGATCTTTCTTCTTTAAGTACTCGTAGGACTTTGCATTCTAGTGAGGAATATCCATCACTGGTCCTACAGGCACTATATTAGGAAACACTTCATTGATAAAGCATTGTAGAAATCTTGGATACATCAGAAACATGTGTCTTCTACCCTCTTGGATGTTAGATACCAAACCATTGAAAACATAGGCTGACATGTTGAATGGTTGGTTTGTGCACAGAGGACATATGGCAGATGATGTAGTGATAGAAATGTCATTCCAACCAGTCCTCCTTTTGGACAAGTAGTGTTGGAAGATGTGAATCAGGAATCTCCATTGCAAGTCCACCAACCCTTTGACAATCTGCTTTCCCTCATATCCTCCTTCATAGCCAATGTTGGCAAAGAAGGTCATAATCTCATCATCAACCAATTCCAATATAGTGTCTTCATCATCACCAAACTGTAGACACAGTCTCACAGTTTGCTTAGTGATGGCTAGAGTGTGATCTTCAGTGATTCTTCCTGAAAAGTCCTTACACCATCTATGTCAGTTAGTTCAGCAGTTCTCAAGAATGATCTTATGAAGTTCTCATAGATAATTGGTCTGACAGTAACAACATAAGCCACTCTAGTAGTCAAGATGAATCTGATCATGTCTCTTAAACATTCTGCCTCAGGAACATCAGAGTCAAGATAACCACTGACATTATGGAGCTTGCTCCATGTAAGGTTAGGCACTAGATTCTACACAAGATGCATATAAGTTAGATACGGATAATAAATCCTCAATTACATTGCTAAAATCATGCTGATTATTTCATTTTTGACTTTTGAATGGTCAAAATTAAGCAATCAGAGGTAATGTTTCATAAAAATTTGACCTACCCTTGATTTTGCAATGTATGACCAGTTTTATTATGCATTGTCTATTATTTTGATGTTGGTTTTCTGATTAAAATTCCTTTTTACATTCAACCATAATTTTTGAAGTCAACATTTTAGTTTTGATAATCCTCTGTTCATGCGAACATTAATTAGGGTTTTGAAATCACTTGTTTGTGTCAATTTTCAAGATCATAAGTGTCATTGAACTCGAAAATGTCTACCAATCCTTAATTTGTGGTCGATTTGAGTTTATTCTATTTTAGGGTACTGAATTTCTGAAATGTATTCTTCGAATGCATCTGAGAATCACCTTGTTTTTGATAATATGATGCTATACAATCGAAATATAGGCAATATGAAGTTTGATGAACACTGAAATTCAAATGATGTTGATGAATTTGATTATGGATGAAGAACAGTATGAATGGTATTTCACTCGTCGCACTATGGAGTCTCTCAAATCTGGAAAGTATTAAATGAACTATAATGATTAGTTTTAATGGCCCTTTTAATGTCCTTTCTAAAATTTACAAGTGTTAAAACAAATGTGGTCAACTACTGTAGTAAATACGGAAGACTAAAATAATCAGCATTTGTTAATTGTAGCAAATGCAGAAGAGTAAAGTCTGTCAGCATTTGTGTACTGTATCAAATGTAGAAGGTTTAAGTTTAGATACTTTAACAATGTAGTAAACACGGATGTTTTAAGTTAGTCAGCATTTGTACACTTTAGTTGATGCTGAAGAAAACTAGTCTTCCTGTATTTACCTCAACAAATGCAGATGAACAACTGAGTTGTCCGCATTTCTTGAACTTCACACATAATGACAGAAGAGTGTGAGCACACTTCTAATTTGTGATGATACAAATATACAACCTAGTTTAAGTATTGAATTTCATCCATTTTTGAGAAATGCGGCTGAGGAAAACAAATGCGGATGAAATTTTTTTTTTCCGCATTAGTTTTCATACTAACTGTTGATATTTGTGGTGAGACTAATGCGGTAGAGTTAACTTATCCACATTACTTTCACTTGTGTTTTTCATGACTCAAAACTATTACCCGCATTGATTATTTGCTTGGTTACCTTCACCCGCATTAACCAATGCTCTTACTTGCATTAAGTTTTGAACTTGTCAACAGTTAATGTTTCTAATATGGATAGTTTTGGTTATTTTGCTTTGATTCTTGATCTTTATGAAGCTGTGTCTTTTGCTTTTGATTGTTATGAAGATATGTCTTTTGCTTGTTTCCTATGATGTTTTGACTGTTTCTTGAGTTGTCAGTTCTTGCTTCGATTGACTTGTACATCAGAGGTGATACAAGTTCCTAGTGTTTGAAAGACCTGATGTGCCCAAGATGCATATTAAGTTGATGTGGCTAGTGTGATATGATCCAAGTCGGGTCATTCCTAATAACAAGCTAAACAAACACCAATAAATATTTATTAGTTGATAAGATCATACAAATAATAATGACACAAATTTAGAAAAATGGATTTTCTAAATTATTGCTTTTGTAGATGAACATCATTATGTGGATATTGTTCATGAAATATTATTTGTTTCATTATTTAGTTTTGCTAAATGATAACAAATAAAAGAGTGCTAAGTTTATAAAGTTAAAATTAGTTTCAACTTTATAAACTAGAGATTAAAGAGTGTTAGTGATGTAAATAAATAAAGATGGGAATCCTTTTTTTTTGAAAATTTCGGCCGCCCAAGGGCCATATGGTCCCACTACATTGTCTTGTAAATACACAAGACTTAAATACATACACACTCTCCGACTCTAGCCTCTCTCTCTACATGCAAAGGCAATATTTTCTCTCATTTATCTCTCTCTCTCAATTGGTTTTGAAGAAGAAAGAAAGCTGAAAATTTCAGCATCAAAAGTGGGTTTGTTGCTGAAAGTTGGTGTCAAAGAAACCTAGCATTCAAGGTGTTCGTTGGTGGCCTGGGGTATAACCATCTTGAGGTCTTCTAGCTTGAAGATTCAGCCATGAAATTCATCCAACACACCTTCAAAATCTCGTTTTCTAACAGCTTCAAAAGGTTGTCTTCTAAACTCCTATGATTTCTATATTGTATGCATTTCGTATATGGATTCATGGTTTGGGTTTTACTTATTAAATGGGTTTAATAATCAACTTATTGACAAGTTTTTAAACTTATAATCCGCTGCATTTTTCATATAAAAAGATTATATGAACTTTGATAACTTGTCAAATCCCTACAATGGCATCAAGAGCCACTTATACGAATGCATAAATGTATAGATCATACCATTTCAGGGTTATTGTGGTGTATAACGCCATATGGCCGAGATTTTAGTGCTGAAATGGTTACCCTTTGTTTTATTTTAAAGATTATACTTTACATGCATGTAGTAATCTTTAAAACCAAGTCACGTTGATGGAATGCTTGTTTTGTTTGGACAAAACCAAAACTTTCGATTTGGTTAATCTTGGCCAAAGTTTAAGGGTTCAAAAAGGAACCATTTTTAACTTTAAACGCTTACATATTTGGATGTGTATTTAAATGTTCATAACCTAGCCAATACCTTATGTTTGGATGTATGTTAGGATGTATGTTTGGATAAATGTTTGGATGTATTTTGTGTTGTGATATTGGTTGATTATCAATTTGGATGTAACATTTATTTATTTGAGTTTGTAATCTATTTATTATTTATGCTGGTTTGTAATAATAAGTAGATTAGTTGTTATTCTTTTACTAGTAAAATGTATTAGGATATATTTTGTAAAAGAAGTTCAACAAGACATAGGTTTTGGTTTGGGCAATTTTAGGCCCAAATGGGCCTCATAGCCCAAGATTGGTTTTAAGCCCAATAAGCAAAGCCCAAAGCATGGAGGCCCAAGGAAGCTAGGAGCTGAAGTTGGAGCCCAAAAGAAAGCCCAAATAAAGCAAAATGATGACGACACAAAATGGACACTTGATGCATTAGGATGCGGGATCAAGTGGGAGCACACCATCTCAATGCCTTGTGTCATGTTTGTGCTTTATAATAGACCCTCTTGGCACACTTGTTTTGGCCAACAAGTGTTGCCAAGTGCATTGGTGATGGTTATGAACTTGTGGTTGTTTTATTATGCATGTATGGTTGATTAATGTTCATATTATCTTATTGTAGAATTGGATAATTAACAACAAGAAATCAACAACTCGCATAAAATTGGTTCCTTATAAATCAATAAGAAATAAAAATTGGTTTTAACAAAGGTTATTGATTTCATAATTAAATGGGTTATTAAAAGGAACTTTGAAATAAGTTTTAAACAAACTACCATGCATTTGAATGCATGCAAATGCAAGGTATGAAAATTGTTTTCCAAACTCGAATTTTGTAAAACACAAATCCCTTTTAAAATAAGTCAAACACCATCCTATTATACAACACTCAAATCATTTGAGAACATAATGTAGGATAAAGTCACCTAACAACATTAAAGGGAACTTATGAGTTTTGAGGTGGGTTTGCCATATTTATGGGATAAAGGTCACCTAACCACTTATATTAGCAAATCCACACGTGTGTCTAAGTAGGACGACTTAATTTAGAAATCATGCATCAGGATCACTGAAGCATGACATACAGGTGTTGATGGGATAAACAAAACATAAGATGTTTAACCGATCCCATACACTAGAAATTGTAATAGGTTACAATCGTCAAACGTTGACTACCTTGTTAATTTAAATAAAGGGATAAAGGTCACCTAACCGATATTTAAATATAACATTGGATACTAGGTTTTAATTATTAATTGTCTATGAGACATAAAAGGGTATTAATAATTAAAATGTCTTGATATTAAAAGTACTAAAAATTGAACTTTGTAAACTTGTTGATGGCTAACAACAACAGCGCAATCCCCCGTCCATAACCTATCACTAAGAACATTCCTTGAAAAGGAACGTTAAAACCATAGGAACATCATGGTTGTACCGAAACTTGAGAATCGTTCTCAAGCAAGAAAAGAAGTCCTATGTGTTAGACGATCCCATTCCCAATCAACCCGATGAAAATGACCTTGAGGCCTTTGCCTAGTGGGTCAAGTACACCGAAGACTCTGTGCAAGTCTCATGTCTCATGCTAGCGAGTATGATTCCTGATTTGCAAAAGGACTTTGAGAACCACAATGCCTATGACATGATCACCCAGTTGAAGAAATGTTCCAACAACAATCAAGGGTGGAGCGCTTCGAACGGTTCGAGCACTCCATGCATGTCGGATGGATGAGACCCAATCGGTGTCATCTTACGTTCTTAAGATGAATATCCACATTGATCGCCTCGAAAGGCTTAACTGTCGTGTGTCCAACGAGTTGGCAACGTATTTGATCCTCAACTCCCTATCAAAGAAGTTTGATAGCTTTGTTATGAACAATAACATTAATGGATGGGACAAGAGCATTGGTGAGCTTCATTCAATGCTCAAAACAGCCGAGGCGGGCATGGGTAGAATGGTTCAACCGGTCCTTACGATCAATGAAGGTGTAGTAGGAAGAGCACCTCCCAGACCCTAGGGCAAGTGTTGCCAAAGGGAAGGGGCACGTCAAGGGAAGGGTAAGCGTAAAGCAAAAGTAGAACCACCCAAACCGAAAGAAAAGAAGCAAAAGGTTGTTCAAGATGACCCGTGTTTTGAGTGTGGTGAGGTAGGCCATTGGAAATGCAATTACCGGTCTATCTCAAAGCGTTAAGATCAAAGAGGGTCGCAGGGCAAACCTCAAGCACAATCTTTATGACACATGTTGAGCTAGATGTTATTTCTTCTAACACATGGGTTTTAGATACCGGATGTGGAACTCATATTTGTAATTTGTTGTAGGGGTTCAAAAGAAGTGAGCATTATGCAAAAGGGGAAATAAGTCTCTTCATGGGCAATGGTGCAAAGGTTCACGTGGAAGCCCAAGGAGACTACATTTTGAAGCTTCCAAGTGGTTTGGAAGTCATTTTAAAGAATGTATTATATGCTCCTAGTTTGACTAGGAACTTTATTTCTGTTTCCCGTTTGAGACAATATGATTATGATTTCAAGTTTGTTGACAATGATATTCATGTTTCTTTAAATCATATGTTTTATTTTAAGGCTATACCTTGTAATGGTATATATGAATTGGTTCATGATAACACCACATATGATAACTCAATGTACCAAGCAACCTCGAAAAGGCTCAAATTCGATTTGAGTGATTCCTATCTTTGGCATTGTCGCCTTGGTCACATAAACAAGAATCGTATGCAAAAACTCCAAAAGAATGGTCTTTGAAAACTAATGAAAATGATTCATTTGATGTATGCGAGTCTTGTTTACAAGGTAAAATGACAAAGGCCCCTTTTAGTGGGACTAAAGAAAGGGCAAAAGATTTATTAGGGATCATACATTCGGATGTATGTGGACCTTTTAAACCAATAACTAGGAATGGTGAAAGATACTTCATAACCATTACCGATGACTATAGTCGTTATGGGTATGTGTACATGTTAAGACACAGACATGAATCTTTTGAAATGTTAAAATCTTCAAGAATGAAGTAGAAAATCAACTCAACAAAATGGTCAAGATTCTTCGTACAGATAGAGGAGGTGAATACCTAAGTAGTGAATTTCAAGAGTATCATAGAAGTTATGGGTTGTCTCGCAACTTACTCCACCTAGAACACTACAACATAATTGGTGTGTCTGAGAGGAGGAATCGGACTCTATTGGATATGGTTCAATCTATGATGGCTAGAAGTACACTACCTCTATCATTTTGGGTTTCGTGTTGCTCTCCGCAGCCCGTATTGTTAAATATGCCCAAACCAAGAAGTGGAAAGGACACCTTTCGAAATATGGCATGGAAGGGTTCCATCATTATCATATTTAAAAGTTTGGGGGTGTGATGCTTATCCTAAGCAGTACACTCCAAACAAACTGGAAGCCCGATCCATAAGTGTATCTTCATTGGATATCCTAGAGATTGTATTGGATATTTTTCTATGATCCGACACAGCAGAAGGTGTTTATTGCTCGAAAGGCAGAGTTCTTGGAAACTAAGTTTCTTTCGGAAGAAACTAGTAGAAAAGCTATGGCACTTGAAGACGTTCAAGATTCATAAGAAGATACACAATTGGTTGATACTAGCAATCAACATGAGGATGTTGAGAATGATCATATGGATGATCAAGATACACAAAATGTTCACAGATCTGCTAGAATTAGTGTTCCTCCTAGAAATATGGATTTTTCATGGATGGATGATATGTGGTAGATTCGGATGAACCAACCACATCCACATGATGCAATGTCAAACCTGAGTTTGACAAATGGTAAGAAGCCATGAACGTTGACATGCAATCCATGTATGATAACCCATTTGGGATTGGTACACCACCTCTTAAGTCCATGATAGTTGGAAGTAAGTGGGTTTTTAAAGAAGAAAACCGATATGCATGGAAACTTGGATACCTATAAAGCTAGACTTGTAGCAAAAGGTTTCACTCAAACTCAGGGGTTGATTATGATGAAACCTTTTTGCCTGTGGCAATGCTAAAGTCTATCAGGATATTGTTTGCCATAGCAGCATATTGTGACTATGAGATTTGGCAAATGGATGCCAAAACCACTTTCCTTAATGGATATCTTGAGGAGATGTCCATAGGAAACAGCCTGAAGGTTTTGTCGATCCAAAACATCCTAACAAGGTATGCCAGTTAAAAAGGTCAATCTATGGATTAAAACAAGCGTCAAGATGCTGGAATCACCATTTTGATGATGAAGTAATGAAATCTGGCTTCATCAAAAACGCTGATGAAGCTTGTGTATATAAGAAAGCTAGTGGGAGCACTATCACTTTCCTTGTATTATATGTCGATGACATTTTACTACTGGAAACGACATTCCAACCTTGGAAGGTGTAAAGCCTGGCTTGGAAGCTCTTTTCAATTAAGGATATTGGTGAAGCCGCCTATATTTTAGGAATAAGATATATAGGGATAGATCAAGGCGGTTAATAGGTTTAAACCAAAGTGCATACATTGAAAAGATCTTGAAAAGGTTAAAGATGGAGAATTCTAAGAAAGGTTTGGTACCTATTCAAAAGGGGACTATATTGAGCTCATCTCAATGCCCTAGTTCAAAGGTTGAACAAGAAGAATGAATGGAGTCCCATATGCATCTGCTATAGGATCCATCATGTATGCATTGATATGTACTAGGCCGGACGTGTCATGTGCTCTAAGCATGACAAGTAGATCAACAGAATCCTAGTAATAGTCATTGGATGGCTATTAAGAGTATTTTGAAGTACCTTAGAAACACTAAGGATATGTTCTTAATATATGGATATGTTGAGGAGGAGCTCGTTGTAAAGGTTACACGGATGCGAGTTTCCAAACTGATCGAGATGATTCTCGATCACAGTTGGGATAGTCTTCATTATGAATGGAGGGCAGTCTCTTGGAAGAGCTCAAAGCAAGATGTAGTGGCACTATCTACAACAGAATCAGAATACATCACCGCTTCATTGGCAGCTCAAGAAGCTGTGTCGCTTAGGAAGTTCATTGCTGATCTAGGGGTTGTTGCTACCATTCAAGACCCCCTAGAGATCTTTTGTGACAACGAGGGTGCGATTGCTCAAATCAAGGAACCTCGTGCTCATCAAAAGACTCGCACATTGAACGAAGATTCAACTACATAAGGGATGAAGTTAAAAAGGGAAAGTTATGTATTCGCAAAGTTCACACCGATGAAAACATTACGGATCCATTCACGAAGCTCTTAGATAGGTCAAAGCATGAAAGTCATACTTGTGCCTTAGGACATTGATATTCTAGTGAATGGACTTGATCAATTTTGTATTTGGATATTGAAACTTATGTTATTTGACTAAATTACATGGTATTAATTTTCATTTGTTCTTCTATTTTAGCATGTTTAAATCCATGAATAAGTAAGTTATTCTAAATGTCCGTAGTCGGTCATACTTGTGGGAACAACTATGAATGTAAGACTATAATGAACTTGGATTGGTGATATTCATAAAAATGAATATAGAGCAGAGGTTGCTACCAAGGTTCATTGATATCTATGGGATATAGATATTGGACTGACCCGCTCTCAACTATCTGCATGGAATCTTTTGGATTAGTCATAAGAGATATTGAGTAAAGGCGAATATCATTATATCCTCAGACCTGAGATACATATTGGGTCTTGATATTCACCAAGTATTGTACTTTGACTTATACTTTGCTGTTTTGAAAGATTGGCAGTACATAAGGCTAGGTTCAGGTATGATATAAGTGATTGTGAGAGACGTATGTAATCAAGATGGAATTTGTTCCGCTTATTCGTTGAGAGTAAGATGTCTAAGGCCTGTTAAAGTTAAATCACCAGAGAATGACAATTCAGTGTCTGGGATTAAACATGACATCTGTAACAAAAGGATAGATGATTGATTCACCTAAATCATATTCAAGTAAGGTACTTGAAAGGGATGATGTTATTGAATGGCACTTAGTCATATACATTAAGGGTAGCAAACCGTTGCTAGGCGTCATTTCTACTTACATCAAACCTTCTATGATTCTGGTGCAAGTGGGAGATTGAAAGACCTGATCTGCCCAAGATGCATATTAAGTTGATGTGGCCTAGTGTGATATGATCGAAGTCGGGTCATACCCATAACAAGCTAAACAAACACCAATAAATATTTATTAGTTGATAAGATCATACAAATAAATAATGACACCAATTTAGAAAAAGGATTTTCTAAATTATTGCTTTTGAGTGAACATTATGTGGATATTGTTCATGAAATATTATTTGTTTCATTATTTAGTTTTGCTAAATGATAACAAATAAAAGAGTGCTAAGTTTATAAAGTTAAAAATTGGTTTCAACTTTATAAACTATAGATTAAAGAGTGTAGTGATGTAAATAAAATAGAAGAGGGAATCCTTTTTTTTTGAAAATTCGGCCGCCAAGGGGGCCATATGCTCCCACTACTTTCTCTTGTAAACACACAACACTTAAACACATACACACTCTCCAACCCTAGCTCTTCTCTACATGCCAAAGGCAATATTTTCTCTCATCTATCTCCCTCTCTCAATCGGTTTTGAAGAAGAAAGAAAGCTGAAATTTCAGCATCAAAAGTGGGTTTTGTTGCTGAAATTTGTGTCAAAGAAACCTAGCATTCAAGGTTTCGTTGGTGGCTTGGTTATAACCATCTTGAGGTCTCTAGCTTGAGATTCAGCCACGAAATTCATCCTCCAACAACCTTCAAAATCTCTTTTTCTAATAGCTTCAAAAGGTTGTCTTCTAAACATCCTATGATTTCTATATTGTATGCATTCGTATATGGATCCATGGTTTGGGTTTTACTTATTCAAGATGTCTGCAAAAAACTGAGATACTATGGTATAACTTCTGCACAACATTGTCAGATTTTTTTGATTTTTGAACCTATTTTTGATTTTTATATTTTAAAGAAGGAAACATCTGTACATTGATGATCAAATTTTAATTACTCCCCCTAATTTTATCTATATGAGATAGAAAATTTAAAGAGTTGAAATTTTAAGAGAAAATCTTTTGTGATTTTTGTTTTCTTATCTGGAAAGACAAGATTGAGATATACTTTTCTTTGGGATCATATCGATCTTTCCTTTCACAAGGGCAAGCAGTTGTTTAGTAAAATAGACATGTTCATGAACATATTGATTGAAGGTATGTTCATCCTCTTAACTCATACTTGGTTAATATTTTGATGCAAATGATCTTATCATGTTTTGAGTTGATTGGTATTCAACATGTCCCACACTCAAAAGCATAGCAAGGTCACCATCTGCATGCAATGTATGGTAGAACTTTTAGCATCTTACTTGTCCAGGTTACTTAAAATATGAAATCTCACTTTGCTTGATTCTCATTGAGATTCTTTTATTTTGATCCTTTTATTAGTTTGATCCACATTAGGATCTTTTAACATCACTTTGGAAGGTGATCTCTTAGGATTCTTTTGTTTCATTCACTTTGAATGTATTTTTATTCATTTGTTTCATCCAAGTTGGATGTGTTCCTCATTGGGAATCTTGATGGATCATGACATCAGCACTATGTGCTTGTTTCTCAAGATCTTTGCTCAGCAAAATAGAAGAGAAACTGATGTTAGTAAAAGAGATTCTATGATATCATTACCTGGTGTTTTTAGGATGCTACACACACACACATTGGATAAGCCAATATTTACACACAATAGAGATAAAGCTTTACAATTGAATATAAGCTTTAGTTCATCACTACATGTGTTTTCTTTTCTAAGTTGAGCCTACCCGCATATCAAATAAGTCATGTTAGTCATTTGAGATTTATATGTAAGCACAGTGAATGATATAACGACTGAATTATATCATTTCCCAATTGTATAAACCATTACTTCTTCTTTTAATTCTCTTTGTATTTTTGAATATTTGAATTTTTGTTGATTTTGATTTTTAATCAAGATTAATCATGCCAATTGATTGAACTAGGAATTCAATCTAGTGGATCAATGCCTTAGTGAATAAATTACTAACTGATTATCCGTGTGAACCTGTATCAATTGATTAACCCTTTTTCAGTACAATCTCTTAACAAATAATATCTAATTTGAATGTGTTTTGTTTTTGAGTGTTGAACTGGATTATTTGTTATAAACATAGCTGCTGTGTTGTCAATGTAATTGGAGTGTGCAAAAAGTTAAAACCATAATCAAGAATCTATGTTAAATACAGAGAAATTGAGAACAACATTGATGCTGCTACATACTCAGCTTCTGCTAGGAAACAGATACATTTGTCTGCTTCTTGCACTGCCAGAGGCCAGTCTGGACCAAAAATTGTCAACTACCAAAGTGTACTTTCTGTTGAAATTGCATCCCCCATAATCACTGTCAGTGTATGCATAGAGATTGAATTCTCCTTCCTTTGGATACCCAATCAATCCAGAGCAGGCTTGCCCTTAAGATATTTGAATATCCTCTTGACTGCATTCACATGGGGTTCCTTGGGATCTGCTTGATATCTGGCACACACACAAACACCCAAACATGAGTCAGCCCTACTGGCTGGAAGATACATAAATGAAGCTATCATAGAATAATGTGGTCTGATCCACTGGTTTACCTTCAGGATCTGAACATCTTCACTTTAGTGTCAACAGGATTTCTGATGGACTGACAATCAGCACACTTGAACTTCTTCAACATTGTTTCCATATATTTTGATTGATTGATGAAGATTCCATCTGCTGTCTGTTGGACTTGCACTCCTAGAGAAATGTGAGTTTCCCCCTAGCACTCATTTGAAATTTTAAATCATGAGGTCTTCAAAGTCTTTGAAGAGTACTTTTTTGTCGAGCTAAAGATGATATCATGCACATATATCCTGAACCAGCAACATGTTTTTCCTTTTCACTTTCCTTTCTGAAGAGATTTGATCAATCTTTTTCCTCTTTCATATCCGTTTCAAGAAGAAAAGATGATAGAGTCTCGTACCACTTCCTTGGAGCTTGTGATAATGACCATACAGGGCTTTGTCAATCTTGTATACTGTATGTGGAAAATCTGGGTCTTCAAATCTAGCGGTTGACTCCATAGACTTCTTCAGCAATCTTTCCATATAGAAAACACATTTCAGATCCATTTGATAACAGTGAATTTCATGGATGCTTAATATGCTAGAAAGAGTCTTATTGCTTCTAGTCTAGCTACATGAGCAAAGACTTTATCATAATCAATTCCTTCTTCTTGCTATACCCCTAGCCACTAGTCTTGCTTTATTTCTAATGACGATTCCCCTGTCATCATTTTATTCCTGTATAGCCACCTGTACCGGTAGGGTATTGTCCTTCGAGAATATCTACCAGTTCCATACTTCTTGTTTCTTGAATGGTAGCAACTCTTCCTGCATTGCCTCAATCTAACTATCGTCTTGAAGATCCACTTTGATATTTTTGGTTCTATTTCACAAAGAAGCAAGAGAACAAAAAATATGTTTGCTATGCTTGATTTGCTTCTTGTCACCCATTCATTAAGTTCACTAATGTGTTTTTTACTGGATGATTCTTGTTATTCTGGTGGTTGGAATTGAGTCACAACAATGGTTCACATCAAGATTGGAGACATTCAATCATCATGTGTGAGAGGTAACTTCATCTGTACTGTAGGGGGTTGTGAAAATACTCAAAGACTGTTCAGTTCATGCTTGAGCATCAGCAACACTTTGAGTACTTCCATCATTTGAAGTTCTTTCAGTTTCAACTGGAGGTGTAGCATGATCATGAGTTCTAACTTCAGTGGTTGGTTCTTCTGAAGGAGATATATTATGCTTGGACCATCCTTAGTTGAAACACTTTGATTTTGAGATGATTGTCTGACAGGATCAGCTTGTAGTGGGACATCTTCATTAGTTGCTCAGAGAAGTTGGAAGAATCATTGGAAATCATTCCATCTTTCTACTTATGATGAAGATTCAGCTGATTGTGGGTTTCCTGTATTAGACAAGAGAAATTGATTAAAAGATTTTCTAAATGAATCAATATCAAACAACCAGTCAGGACCATTAATGGATTTGGGAAGGAATGTTCCTTAAATTGAACATTTTGTTGATTCATCAATTATGTTAATCTAGAATTAAACACTCTATAAGCCTTGAGACAGAAGAATACCTACAAGAATTCTTCATCTGACTTGGATGAAACCTTTCCCAAATGACCTTGGGTGTTTATATTGAGACAGGATAACAAAATGATTGAAAAATCCAATAAATGGCTTTCTTTGAAAGATCAGTTCATAAGGAGTCTTGTTGCTTTCTTTTACAATCGAAGTTCTATTTGTACAAAGCACGATGTGTTTAACAGCTTCTACCCAAAGGTAATTGGCAGTTTCGCATCGGCTAGCATGGTTTCGTGCTTCTTCAATTAGTGTTCTATTTCGCTTTTCAGCTACCCCATTTGTTGACGAGTTCTTGCTGCACACAATTGATGAGCGATGTCTTTGGTTGTCAAATTGAACTCATATCTTCATTCTTAAATTCTTCTATCCCCATTAACACTTATAATTGTTTTAACTTTTGATCAGTTGGTTTTCAATTTTTATGATAAAATCTTTTATTAGTTGGGACACTTCGTTTTATGAAGTAAAAAGAAGGCCCAGGTAAATCTGGAAAAGTCATCTATGATCATCAAATAATATTTGTTCTTTCCAATACTCATAACATTAGTTTGGTCGAAAAGATCCATATGAAGTAGCTTCAATGGAGAATCGTTTGTGTGTTCCAGCTTTGGCTTGTGGAGACTTTATGTTGTTTCCTTTGTGACACGCTGAACAGTGATCAAAAGTGAAATTCCTTTTTGGGTAAACCAATGACATGATTTCCCTTTACCAATCTATTTCATATTTTTGAAATTTGTGTGTCCTAAACGTCTGTGCCAAAGCTGTGACTCATCAAATTATGTTTTTTGACAGAAGACATGTTTTTTATTTTGGTAAAGTAGAATTGATGTTTAAGACATAGGTGTTATTCTTCCTCAGGGTCTTCCAGACAACCCATTCTTCAGGAATTCATAATCCTGGTTTCAGAATGTAGCAATGAGTGTCAGTGAAGTGAGTTGAATATTTCTTGTCACAGATCTAAGACACGCTGAGCAGATTGAAATTTAGTTGTTCACAATAGTTCACTCTCTCAAAGCTCGACTCCTATTTGTCACAGATCCTTCACCAATATTCTGCCACCATGTGAATCTCCACTAAGTTGCCACAGTAGTTCCTTGAATATGCTTGAAATCATGAAGAGGAACAATTCCCAGTCATGTGTCGGGAGCACTACTTTCCACATACCACAAGTTATTGGACCTGTATGAATTGTTTAGGACCGTGTTACGTATAGAGTACTAACTGATTCAAGTGACACCAGATCAAAGTCTGGAATCCTATTCGATTGGCTGCGATCCAATCAGTGAGAACGACAACCTGATCAATCTAATGATTAAACAAACATTAACAATGAGTAAAGATCGATCAGGAATGAACTTGGAAGTTCGATGGACAACTAGGACGCTCTGGACGGGTAGGGTATATAATATTTGAAGTGTTATGTTTCCAAGAATTATATGGTATTTATAGTTTTCAGTGTTCAGTCGTATGATTGAGCCATTTGCATGGTTCAGTCGTGCGACTGACTCTGCGATTGATTCATACACATGACCGAACTCCACTAATAGTTCAGTCGGCGACTGGAGCCATCTTATGTCTTAGTCGTACAACTGATCCAGTCACCTAGTTCTGTTGTGCGACTAGTCCATAACCATGATGCATTCATGCGTCTGGTCCATAAGCATGGTCCATTAGCATGAATAGTCCACAAGACTAAGTCGAACGCATTTCTGAATCATTGTTGACTTCAGAACTTTGTACAACAACCTCAAACCTATATAGATATATAGTTGATCTCACATATAAATAATGATGTTTTCACAATATGATATAATCAAAGTTACATAAACATCCAACACATATTCATACATCCAAACACATATCATATTGCAATATTGTTCTTGAATTACATATGTGTAAGAAGTAAACACATAAACATAAAGTACGATAAACTAGGACCATCGTGTATCAACAACTCCCCCTTGGACCTAGTTTACTCTATTGTCTAACACTCTTCACATGCTCTTCAAATTTCTTTTACTTCTCCTCTTTTGTGAGTCCCGCATGAATTTTCAAATGCAAAGCAAAGTCTGATAACATGTTGGAACTAGAGAGCTTGTATAATGTCTTATTATCATCAGAACAGTGGCCACTTGTATAAAGTATAAACATCTTCTACCGACAAGTTAGTACCATATTGGGTCGAATACCCTGATCGTCTCAATCTTACCGTCTCTGTTCAGCACAATAACTACTTAAACATCTTCTACCGACAAGTTAGTACCATATGGGTCGAATACCCTGATCGTCTCAATCTTACCGTCTCTGTTCAGCACAAATAACTACTTCTCCCGTCCTCCAATCATAATATCACCACTTAAAAAAGGTGTGAAATCCTGCGGCATTTCCCTCAATGAATCTTTGGCATTGTCCTCGGAGGTCTCCACTTCAACACCACCTTCCTTCGTCCATAGATTGACTCAACTTTTGTTTTATGAAGAAACCTCCTCCGTTGTTGAGGTTTGAAGTTGACCCATCTTGTGTGGTATTCCATCTTTAAGGCCTTCTCGATCCATCCTGACATTTTCCTCAGGTTAGCATATAACATATCTAGGCATGCTTGTCTGTTTAACTCAAACCTTGGAGAGTCTTCAGATCATGTGGATGTCTGAAGTACTTGATCCCTTTCTCCCTTTTTATAGCATAGATATCTAAGTCCTCAAAATAGGCCCAACTCATAATCTTTCCTGACAGTTTCTGATGTCTTTCAACTGTGCATAACTTGGTGCAAGCTTCTGCTTTGGAGGCTCTCTCTGAGTTTTCATCTCAGCTATGCATGCAGCCGATTCAGCTTTCTTTTGTGCAACATCAGCATCACTATCTTGAGCTTTATTCTCTGGTACTTCTTTCTCAATGACTTTCTCTTCAACCTTTTCAAATGCACCAAAGACAAGGTTTCACTCAAGTCTGGTATAGCATCTTCCGCTATATCTGTGTACTGAGGATAGTGATCTGACATGACATCCTCTATCTCTATCTCATCCAGTCCTTGCAGCTCCTCATCACTAACAACATCCACTTCAGGAGCATCTCTAACTATCTCATCCGAGTTCAGTCTGAACATCTCTGTGAGATGTTCATCTGATAGATCGTGGATGATCTCCCCCTCTTCTGGAGTGTAACTCACAAATCGTCCAACAATCCCTTGCAAATCAAGAATCATTGTAAGTTGAGACTTGATTTGCTGAAGGAGAGCGACATGCTATTCATTGATCGATTGAGTTTTACCTGTTTAATAGAATAATCAACAAAGAACACATTAATGAATCATCAAGGCATTAAACATAAATTATCATCATTTACATTAATGTAATACAATGTTCAATTACAAAAGATTTCAAATTACATAAAATTTCATAAACATTACTTTGGTCTCTCTCTTAAGGCTTATCTGCTTGAGGAGAAGAGGAAGAAGTTCCCTGATCTTGATTCGTCTTTGTACGCCTTTCCCTATCAGATTGATTTGAGGCTGATGCGTTCGCATCACCTTCCGGCTCATCATCCTCATTATCTCCTTTCTTTTTCTCCTCTCCACTGTCACTAGCCTCGTCCTCATCACCCTCATCATCAGATTTGTCATCACTGGAATCATCATCATCATCACCATCATCTCTATCTCTTTAATATTTTGAATCCCCTCTCTCTTTCCTTTCAACCTCAACATAATCCTATTGTTCTTCTTCTCCAAATCTTCAATCTTCTTTGTGGATGCAAGCACTAGCTCATTTTAAGCTTGAAGGGCCTTGTGAGCTCGAACTAAAGCCCACTCATGAGTTTCGTTCTTCTCAGTTACCTTGGAGATTTCCTTCCCTAGTGCTGCATTCACCGCCATCAGCTGGCTCATTTGTTTGGTGCGAAGATCATCGGTCGCCAAAAGCTTGAGAACTAGCCTGTGAAGGCTCGCAAGCTGTTCCTCTAACCAAACACTGGGTAGAGTAATGCTCTGTAGAGGTGGAATGGGGTTGGATGGTCCGGCTTGGAAGATGGTTAAGGTGGTTGTAGATATGGTGTATATGGGTGTGGGAGTAGGAATTGTTTGTGGAGGTGTGGTTTTAGGTATTGAGGGTGAGGAAGATGTGGGTGTAAATGTGGTGGTGGGTATGTCAGTGGTAGTGGCTGTGATGGTTGTAGTGGCAGTGGTGGTGGTAGTGGCAGTGGTGGGGGAGCTCATCAAGATAATCTTTGGACGTTTCCCCTTCATCTCATAGGGTTGGGCCATCCTCTTCCTCCTTGACCCCTTAATGATCTTTGCTCCCCCTTACTGATTGGTTGTTCGGGTGTATATGAAAGATCTGTCTCCTTAGTGTTGACACCCTTTGAACTAGCCTGGAGGGTACCAACCACCTCTCCCCCTCTTAGTAGCTACCCACTTGCTACCGACTTGTCTCATGAGAGGCTCTTCCTCAGAGTCATCATCTTCTTCTTCTAAGTCAAAATTCCTAATATCCTCACTTATCAGGAAGTCCTGGTGGATGGCAGCTTGCTCAGATCCACAACAGTTGATGAACCACCCTCATGTGAGGGTGGTTGCTCAGTAGATGTAACAATAGCTTGGAATTGACTCAAGCCCTCATCTCCACCTCCCTGACCCTTATCCTGGTTATCATCCACATCATCATCCTCCTAATTAGGAATCAAGACGTGCTTAACATCGGAGTCACTCTCATCATGACGCCACTTCTTCCTGGCCAGATATATGTAGTCAACATTGGCCAGATGACCCAACAACCTTCTCGCCGGGGCTTATTCTGCTTTCCCCATATACCTTCATCCTGCCTAGAGTCGTGTCATCCATCACCTCTAATGACACCTCATCGTCTTTGGTCTTAGGCAGGTTGGGTAACTTCTCGTTGATGATCATCTGTAAAAACCGGGGTACATACAGAACCTCTCCTTCCCCTTTGCCTCTATGTTCTCCCTCCAGTAGTTGAAGAACATCTTGGAAAAACTGAAGGGGTGGTTCAGTACTAACACAACAAATGCGTTCTGAACCTGATCACTCATCTCGTTGAATCCCCCGCGTCTAGAAGCTATGCGCTTAAGTATCACATGTGCCAGGTACTTGAAGGGAGGACACATGTTACTCTTACTAAGCACACCGACGTTCATGGCACCAGTGTACTTAATCCGCATAAAGCATCCCCTAACAGTCATGGGATGTAGCTTGATGGGATAGTCCATGTCATCTCCCAGATCTAGTACCCTCCTCAAGTCATCATTCTCCTACATCTATGTCCTGGCCAAAAATAGAGCTACGGATCTTGAATGCCTCAACTGATCTGTCAACTATGACATTCTCCTAGAATGCCTGCTGCAAGGATCTATAAGGGGTGTAGGGAGTTTAGATGGCTCAGTAGATCCTGGATCGTCTCAGAAACTCTATAATCTCGACAAACTTGTAGCATTCCGTGAAGTCATGTTGAGGTAAGCACAAATGTTGTGCTTAGTCCTCATGGTCCGTCTATCAACCACTTCACTGTAATACCAGCAACAAACATGTTAGACCAGTTCACAAGAAAGAGCATTTGAATTTTAACAGATCATATCATACTGGTTTAATCGTACGACTGAACCATACGACTGAACTCAATCGTACGATTGAGCATCCGACTAAGTTTAGTCGTGTGCCATGACATGCGGTTGACCCAGTCGTGCGACTGAAACACTGATTGAATCAATCGTGTGATTGAATCATATGTCTGGTTCAATCATGCGATTGAAGTTCATCAGACTATCCATTCGCATACATACTGTGCGATTCTAAAAATTTGAATGTTTGTCAAAAACAACCATATTCATATCAAGATTTAAATCAATAGAAGCGCCAACACTTGTTATTACACCAGTTATCTTTTAAGTTCAATTTTAAGTTCATTTAAAGGTACGATTAAGAATTATTTAGTTCGGTTTAAGTTTTAATATCATTCGGACATTTTAGATTGATTTAATGGACTCATGCATCCTTATTTCATCTTGACTGTACCTGTAGATGAATGTGTATCAGTTAGCGATGGGAAATCCGTGGAAATCACAAGAAAATTTAGAAAAGGGGTCCTTAGGTAGCCGGTTATTTTTTAGAGAATTTGAAATAACGTGTAGGGTTACGACTGACTGACCTCCTATTATACTGTTGTGAATTTCAGTCATGCGACTGGACCCATATGCATGGTTCATACGTGTGACTGAGGTTCAGTCATACAAATGACCTATACACATTCAACAAATCGTATGATTGGTGAAGGATTCTATATGCCCAAAACACGTAGAATATTGATGCGGTTAGTACGTTATGATCCAAGTCGGGTTATACCCAATAACAAGCTTAGAAAACACCAATTAATATTTAATTTATGATATGATCATGCAATTAAATATTTACACCAATTTAGAAAATAGGTTTTCTAAATAACTTGCATATGAGAGGGAACAACTTATTAGGATATTTTGTTTAATATTATTGATGTGTTATTTAAATTAGATAGATGACACCAAATAATAATGAGAGATTATAACTTATAAGTTAAATGATTAATTGTATAAGTTATATAACTTGTATACAATTAAATGGTTAATTGTATGTCTAGTTACAAGACCATTTAACATGTGTGTATGTGTTTAATTTAAAGGGGGGGAAACCCTTTTGAATTGTATTTTTTCGGCCACCCCTCCCCCTCATTTTATTGGACCATTTGCTTTGAACACTACACACATTAACTTGTCTTGGATTCTCCCATTCTCTCCACCATTCTCATTACATGCAACACACACAAAACACTCCTCTCTCTCTCTAAAAAGCTACGGCCAGCAGTAGCATTGGGAGCTTTTGAAGTGTAATTTTGTGTTGTTTTGGTGATAATCTACCTAGCAAGAAGAGGTGTTTGCAAAGAGCTTGGGGTATACAAGCTTGAGGGTTTCTTCCTTGGAGCCTTGGCCGAGATTTTAAGCATTCATCATCCTTCTTCTCTTGGTCGATTTAGCTGCTGGAAGGAGGTAGTTTGGCAGCTTGTTTGGTTGTCACATTATGAATGTTTTATGTGTTTATATAGCTTGCTTATTCACATACTAAAGATCCTTTTGATTTGGGTTTGTTTTTCATCTTAACACATCATTTAGAACATGAAATTTTCAGCTTATAAACATGTTATAATGCTAAACTTCCGCTGCGTTTTTCAGAAAGTTCAATGGGTTAAACTACGTTTTGTGTTCTAACAAACCTATCAATGGCATCTAGAGCCGGTTATGTGGATAGCTAGCTTGTATGCTCTTTTAAAATTTGTTTTAGGCAATTTAAAACCCTTTTAGGGGCTGCTATGTTTTGTATGATTGAATCCCCAAACTTTCAAGGTCATATCACACATGCTAGTGATTAAACCTTGAAAGATATATATTATGATATGTATATTGTTTGGACAATGTTTAAAACCCGAAATTTCAGTTTATGTTGGCTGAAATTTCATGGTTTTAAGTGGGGTTTCATTATATGTTTGGACGATATGATCGTTGGATGTTAGTGTGCATAACCTAGCCTTTGGCCTTATGATTTGGATGATTGGAATGGTTGTTTTATTCATTCAATTGGGTTGTAATGTTATGTTTATTATTAGGTTGTAATTATTTATTCATTTGGTTAGGTAATAAATAGATTAGGTGCATTTCTTTTATTAGAAAGCTGTATTAGGATATAATTTGTAAAAGGAAGATGCACAAGATGAAGACCCAAAGATGGACATCAAAGACATGGACCTTGAAGTATTTGGATATGGATTCAAGTGGGAGTCCATGGAAATATACTGTGTCGTTACAAACCCTTAGGAAAGACCATATGACAACACTTGTGATGGCAAACAAGTGTTGTCAACTTAGTGGCTAAGGTTATGCACTCATGTTATATGTTTATGCTTGTTTGAATGTTTGTGTTGGGTTTGTTAAACTAGTTTAACCATTTAAACCAAGAAAACGCAGCGGATTAAGTTGAATATTTCATGTCATATAATCTGAAATATTAAGTTCATTTCATAGCAACAACAAACCCAAGATTGTAAGGATCTTATATATGTGTTTGAAATAGCTATCTATCACAAATAACAACCAAAATCATAACATGCAAACTACCTTATGCAGGCTGTCAAAACCGTGGCTGAAGAACATCATCAAGTGGGGCTGAAAACCATGGACAAAAGTGAAGATGTAGCTGCCATTGAATGACCAAAACATCAAGTATTGATGTCCTCAAGTTCTCATACCCATAAGCCCTCTAATAAACACCATTTGGACCAGGATTTCATCAACAAAGTCGACCCAAGAACAAGCTGAAAATCCGTTTTTCAGGTTTGTATTTCTTTGAAGGTTGAGAAGAAAATGTTCTTACTGCAGCAGCAAAACGTCTAAAGAATGGTTGAATAAATGCTTGAAATCGGCCAAGACTCCAATGGAGAAGTCCTCAAACGTCCATACCCACAAGCCTTCAAGCAAACACATGGTTGCTAGGATTTTTCAACACCAAAATCAACAACTAGAACCGTTTTCTTCTGCTGCTTGTACCGTAACATGAGAGGAGAAAAGAGAGAGAGACTTTGTTGTTCTTGCATGTAAGAATGGAGAGAATCAATGAGTCTTTGGCTGATTAATGTTTGTGTATATTTTCAAGACATGAAGGGCCAATAATATTAAAGGGGGGGGGGGGCGGCCAAAAGAGATTTAAAATCTCTTTTCCCTCTTAAAACTACTAACACAAACTATTAAAATCAGCCATATCTCATACATTAAAATGTCACTTTCTAGACCTATGTTTAAATGTGACATATGTCCCTTTTAATTAAACATTTAATTAAGGTACACTCATATATTATTATTGTTATTTAAATCCCTTTTAAATAACAAGAATAACAATAATTCATCAACAAATTATCCTTATAATTTGTTCCATCTCTCATGCAAGTTATTTAGAAAACCCATTTCCTAAATTTGGTGTAATATTTAATTGCATGATCATATCATCAATTTAATATTAATTGGTGTTTGCTAAGCTTGTTATTGGGTATAACCCGACTTGGATCATGACGTACTAACCACATCAATATTTTATGTGTCTTGGGCATATAGAATTCTACAATCTCCCACTTGCCCAAGATTCATAGAAGATTGATGCAAGCAGTAAATACCGCCTAACAACGGTTTACTACCCTAATACGCATGACTTATGGCCATTCAATAACATCATCCCTTTCAAGTACCCTACTTGAAATGATTTAGGTGAATCAATCATTTATCCTTTTGTTACAGATGTCATGTTAAATCCAAGGACACAGAATGATCATTCCTTGTTGATTTAACTTAATCAGGCATTAGACATCATACTCTCAACGAATAAGATGAACAAATCCCATCTTGACTACATACGTTTCTCACAATCACCTTATGTCATACCTGAACATAGCCTTATGTACTAACAATTATTTCATATTAGTGAAGAAACAGCTCAAGGTATAACACTTGGTGAATATCAAAACCCAATATGTATCTCAGGTCGGAGGATACCAAATGATATTCACCTTTACTCAAATTTACTTATGACCAATCAATAAGATTCCATGGAGTAAGATTGAGATGCGGGTCAGTCCAATATTCGTATCCCACGAATATCTATGAACCTTGGCAGCAACCAATTGCTCTATATTCATGCCTTATGAATATCCACCAATCCAAGTTCATAATAGTCTTACATTCATATTTGTTCCCACAAATATGACCGACTACGGACATTTAGAATAATAAAATTATTCATGGATGTAAACATGCTAAAAAGAACATCACTTAAAATATCGTAAATACATAGATAAGTTAAGTATTACAATTGTTCCAAATTAATAATATTAATACTAAACAGATCAATTCAAATCACTAGAATATCGAAGTCCTAAGGCACAAGTATGACTTTCATGCTTTGCCCTTCAAGGAGCTTCGTGAGTGGATCCGCAATGTTTTGATCAAAGTGAACTTTGCGAATACATATCTTTCCCTTTTCAACTTCATCCTTATGTAGTTGAATTTCCGCTCATTGTACCTAATCTTTTGATGTGCACGGGGTTCCTTGATTTGAACAATCGCACCCTCGTCATGACAAAAGATTTCTAAGGAGTCTTGAATGGTAGAGACCATCCTTAGATTGGTGATAAACCTTTTTATCCATGCAGCTTCCCAAGCTGCTAATGAGGCGGCTATGTATTCGAATTCTGTAGTGGACAATGCTACCCTATTCATAATGGAGACATACCCTGATTGTGATCGAGGATCATCTCGATCAGTTTGGAAACTAGCATCCGTGTAACCCTTTACAACTAGTTCCTCTTTATCAATCCGTATATTAGAAACTTATCCTTAGTCCTCCTAAGGTATTCTAATATACTTTCAACAGCCATCCAATGGCTGTTACTTGGATTTTGCTGATATCTACTTGTCATGCTTAATGCGCATGACATGTCCAGTCTAGTGCATATCATCGCATACATGATGGATCCTATACCAGACGCATATGGATGTCCTTCATGCGATCTTGCTCATCCTTTGAGCTTGGACATTGAGATGCACTCAATATTGTCCCTCTTTGAATAGGTACTATACCTTTCTTAGAGTTTACCATCTTAAACCTTTTAAGATTTTATCAATGTATGCATTTTGGTTTAACCCTATCAACCGCCTCGATCTATCCCTATAGATCTTTATTTCTAAAATATAGACGGCTTCACGGAGATACCTTTTGGAAAAACAATTTCCAAGTGTAGTATGTCATCAACATACAATACTAAGAGCGTAGTTACACTCCCACTGTCCCCTTGATACACATAATCCTCGTCAGCGTTCTTGATGAAACCCAATTTCTTGATCTTTTCATCAAAACGTTGATTCCAACTTCTTGATGCTTGTCTCATCCATAGACTGATATCTTCAACTTGCATACTTTATCAGGATGATTTGGATCGACAAAACTTTCAGGCTGAACCATATGGACAGTCTCTTCGATATGTCCATTAAGAAAAGCGGTTTTGACATCCATTTGCCAAATCTCATTATCATAATGAGCAGTTATGGCAGACAATATCCTGATAGACTTTAGCATTGCCATTGGCGAGAAGGTTTCATCATAATCAACCCTTTGACTTAGAGTGAAACCTTTTGCTACAAGTCTTGCCTTGTAAGTATCCAAGTTTCCATGTATGTCAGTTTTCTTCTTGAAAACCCACTTGCATCCAACCAGTTTGGAGTTAAGTGAAGAGTCAACCAATTCCCAAACTTGGTTGTCATACATGGATTGCATCTCTACTATCATGGCTCCTAGCCACATGTCACAATCCGAATTAGACATTGCATCATGGTATGTAGTTGGCTCTTCAGAGTGAACAACGTAGCATCCATCTATGAAAAATCCACATCTTTCATGTGGAATGCTAACTTTACCAGATCTGCGAATGTTTTGTGTGTATTGATCAACCTCTTGATCATGATCAACAACTTCTTGTTGATTGCTAGTGTCAACCAAACGTGTATCGGCTTGTGGATCTTGATCCTCATCAAATTCCACTGTTCTATGCGTCATTCCTTCCATAAGGAACTTGGCTTCCAAGAACTCTGCCTTTTGAGCAATGAATACCTTTTGCTCTGTTGGATCAAAGAAGTAGTATCCTATACAGTCCTTTTGGATATCCAACAAATATACACTTAGTGAATCGACTTTTAGTTGGTTTGGGTGTTAAGCTTAACATAAGCTTCATAACCCATAATTTTAAATATGATAGCGATGGAACTATTCCATTTCATATTTCAAAAGGCGTCGAATCCACTTTCTTGGTTTGGACCATATTCAAAATATGAGCCGTGGAGAGTAGTGCGAAACTCCAAAATTATAGACGTAGTGAGCTTATGGCCATCATAGGTCGAACTATATCCAATAGGGTTCGATCTCCTTTCAGACATACCATTATGTTATGGTGTTCTGTGAGGAGTAAGTTGTGAGACAATCTTACAACTTCCTAGATGATCCCTAAAAGTCTCACTTAGGTATTCACCTTCTCTATCTAAACAGAGAACTTTGGTAGTTCTATCGAGTTGATTTCCTACTTCATTCTTGAAGTTTTGAACATTTCAAATTCTTCATGTTTATGTGCCATCAAGTACACATAACCATAGCGACTATAATCGTCGGTTAAGGTAATGAAGTAAGTTTCACGATACCTTGTCATTCTCTTAAAAGGACCACATACATCCAAATGTATGACTCCTAATAAGTCTTTTTCCCTCTCATTAGTACCACTAAAGGGCGTGTTGGTCATCTTACCTTGTAAACAAGATTCACACTTATCAATGAACAATTTTCATTTGTTTTCAAAAGACCATTCCTTTAAAGTGTTTAAATCCGATTCTTGTTTATGTAACCAAGATGACAATGACAAGGATAAGAGTCACTTAAACCATTTTAAGTCTCTTGGTGTATGATAGGTATAATGTGTTATTATAGGACGAATCATCATGAACCAATTCACAAATATCATTAGAAGGCATAGCCTTGAAATAATATACATCATCCACAAATATAAATACTATCATTTACTAACTTTAAATCATAACCATATCGTTTTAAAAGGGAACTTAAATCATGTTCCTAGTCAAACTAGGAGCATATAACATGTTTTGAAGAGCAACTTCCAAACCTTTGAAAGTTTCAAAACATAGTCTCCTTTCTTAAAGTGCTTATTTCTTTTGAACTCTTGTAACAAATTGCAATAGTGAATTCCACATGTGGTATCCAATTACCCATGTGCTTTGAGGAAATAACACTTAAGTCAATATGGATTATGAAAGTTATGCTTATGGTTTGCCCAGCATCCCTTTTATTTCTCAACTCATTGAGATAGGTTGGATGAATCCCTTTCAAATGACCTATCTCACCATACTCAAAGCATGGATCGTTTTCGGTTACCTTAAGCTTCATAAGCTTAGGTTTTGGAGGTTCCGCTTTGATCTTCCCTTCCCCTTTTCCTTTGATGTGCCCTTCTCCTTTGGCAACATTTGCCTTGGGATCGGGTAGGTTAGGAATAGGATCATCAAGGACATTTTCCTTTGCTCTTGCTTGAGAACAATTCTCAAGTTTCGAGACCAGTCCATAAGGTTGTTATGGTACAGACGATCCCTCTCTGAAATAGTTCTCAGTGATAGGGTATGGACTGTCAGGGTGGTAGCATTATTGTTTGCGGCCATTCTACAAATTTTTACAAAGTTCCTTTTAGTATTTCTGAAAAATTTCATTTTAATTATTAATACCCTTTATGTCTCATAGACAATTAATAATTAAAATCTAGAATCCAACGTTACATTCCAATAATGGTTAGGTGACCTTTATCCCATTATTCAAATTAACAAGGTAGTCAATATTTGACAATTGCAACCTTTTGCAACTTCTAGCAGTATGGGATCGACTTTAAACATCATATGCAAAGTCGGCATGTTAATCCCATCAACACCATTTGGAAACCATATTTTAGGTGATCCATTCAACATGGTTTGCAAATCAAGTTACCCTACTTGCACACACATGTGAGTTTACCAACACAAGTGGTTAGGTGACCTTTATCCCACCAATGTGGTATTCCCACCTTAAGTCATAAGTTCCCTCAAAATGGTTAGGTGACCTTTATCCCATTAAGAGTTTCCAAATGACTTAAGTGTTGTGCAAAAGGACGGTGTTAAACTTGTTTGAAAAGGGATTTTACTTTTCATTGATTCTAGTTTGAAAACTCTATTGCCTTGTATTTGCATGCTTTCAAATACAAGGTTTTCCTATGGTTCAGTTTTAATAAAACCTCTTTTATTAAATCATTAATCCTTTTAATAACCTTTTATTAATCATTTAATGATTAGGAACCATAAAATTCAGCTTGTTAAGTTTGTTAATTAGTTTGTTATGCATATCCAAATGTCAAATAACAATCATACAACAAACAACCAAACAAGCACAATCATACAAACATATGTGCATAACTATAGCCACTAAATTGACTACACTTGTTTGCCATCACAAGCGTTGTCATAAGGTCTTTCCTAAGGGTTGAACACAATCACAAATGATGAGGTCTCCAAAGACTCCCACTTGAACATGCATCCAAATGCTTCAACTCCATCATTTGTGTCTTTCTTTTGTGCTTCCTTCCCGAGCATCTTCTTTTACAAAGTATATATATCCTAATACATATTTTCGAGTAAAAGAAAAAATACTCCTAATCTATTTATTACATTGCCAAATGAATAAACAAATTACAACCCAAATAGAAACATCAAAAAGGAATTATTACAACCCAATAGAAATAATACAACCAACATGACAATTCCACAATCAACCAAATCCAAAACTTAGATGGTCAAGGCTATGTTATGCACTAAAACATGTATCCATATACATCATTTCAAGAACTAAATGAACTCCATTGACCCTAAATTTTCAGCCAACACAAACTAAGAATTTAGGGTCTTTTGTCTAAACAAAACAAATCAAACCAATTTGATATCATTCCATTCAGATTTAATCCAAGCATGCAAGATATAACCATGAAAGGTGGGGTATCATCATTTCAACACAAAACAGCCCCTATTAGGTTGCTCAAGTCCTATAAAACCAATTTTACTAGGACAAATGAAGCTATTCATCCACATATCCGGCTCTAGATGCCAATGTTGGTTTGTTGGCCTTTAACAAACTAGTTTAACCATTAAACCAAGAAAACGCAGCGGATTAAGTTGAATATTTCATGTCATATAATCTGAAATATTAAGTTCATTTCATAGCAACAACAAACCCAATATTGTAAGGATCTTATATATGTGTTTGAAATAGCTATCTATCACAAATAACAACCAAAATCATAACATGCAAACTACCTTATGCAGGCTGTCAAAACCGTGGCTGAAGAACATCATCAAGTGGGGCTGAAAACCATGGACAAAACTGAGATGTAGCTGCCATTGAATGACCAAAACATCAAGTATTGATGTCCTCAAGTTCTCATACCCATAAGCCCTCTGATAAACACCATTTGGACCAGGATTTCATCAACAAAGTCGACCCAAGAACAAGCTGAAAATCCGTTTTTCAGGTTTGTATTTCTTTGAAGGTTGAGAATAAAATGTTCTTACTGCAGCAGCAAAAACGTCTAAAGAATGGTTGAATAAATGCTTGAAATCGGCCAAGACTCCAATGGAGAAGTCCTCAAACGTCCATACCCACAAGCCTTCAAGCAAACACATGGTTGCTAGGATTTTTGAACACCAAAATCAACAACTAGAACCCTTTTCTTCTGCTGCTTGTACCGTAACATGAGAGGAGAAAAGAGAGAGAGACTTTGTTGTTCTTGCATGTAAGAATGGAGAGAATCAATGAGTCTTTGGCTAATTAATGTTGTGTATATTTTCAAGACATGAAGGCCCAATAATATTAAAGGGGGGGGGGCGGCCAAAAGAGATTTAAAATCTCTTTTCCCTCTTTAAAACTACTAACACAAACTATTAAAATCAGCCATATCTCATACATTAAAATGTCACTTTCTAGACCTATGTTTAAATGTGACATATGTCCCTTTTAATTAAACAATTTAATTAAGGTACACTCATATATTATTATTATTATTTAAATCCCTTTTAAATAACAAGAATAACAATAATTCATTAACAAATTATCCTTATAATTTGTTCCATCTCTCATGCAAGTTATTTAGAAAACCCATTTCCTAAATTTGGTGTAAATATTTAATTGCATGATCATATCATCAATTTAATATTAATTGGTGTTTGCTAAGCTTGTTATTGGGTATAACCCGACTTGGATCATGGCGTACTAACCACATCAATATTTTATGTGTCTTGGGCATATAGAATTCTATAGTTTGTTGTTTGATTGTTTGATTGATTTTGGACATACATTACAAACTCATTAACAAACATAACAAGTTGAAAATTGATGGTTCTTAAAAGTTAATAAAAGGTTGTTAAAATGATTTAATGATTTTAAAGATTAAAATAGGTTTTAATCAAAGGACCATAGGGTATCTTGTATTTGAAAGCATGCAAATACAAGTACATAGAGTTTTCTAAACTAGAATTACGAAACCTCTAAATATTCAAAAACAAGATCAACACCGTCCTTTTACACAACACTTAAGTCACTTGGGAACTCTTAGTGGGATAAAGGTCACCAAACCATTTTGAGGAACTTATGACTTAAGGTGAGAATGCCATATTCGTGGGATAAAGGTCACCTAACCACTCATTTTGACAAACTCACACGTGTGTGTAAGTAGGATGTCTTGATTTGCAAACCATGTTAAATGGATCACCTACAATATGGTTTCCAAATGGTGTTGATGGGATTAACATGCCGACTTTACATATGATGTTTAAAGTCGATCCCATACCTCTAGAAGTTGCAAATGGTTGCAACTGTCAATCTTTGACCACCTTATTAATTTTAATCATGGGATAAAGGTCACCTAACCACAATCTAAATGTAATGTTGGGTTCTAGATTTTAATATAAAAATGACCTTAAAAGGCATTAATTATTAAAAATAGCAATATCGAAAATACTAAAATAGATCTTAGTTAAATTTTGTAAATGGCCACCAATAATGAAAATCACGATAACTCATCTGCGTCCAACCAATCATTACGAGCGATCCTCTAAAAGGACCGTCTAAATCATAACAACTTTATTGATTGGTATCGAAACTTGAGAATCGTTCTCAAGCAAGAGAGAAGATCATATGTTTTAGACGACCCTATCCTCGACCAACCTACTGAGGATGATGAGGAGGCCTATAACGATTGGCTGAAATACACTGAGGACTCCATCCAAGTGTCCTGTCTCATGCTAGCGAGCATGACTCCGGATCTCCAAAAGGAGTATGAACATCACGGAGCTTACGACATGATAACCCAGCTGAAGGAAACGTTCCAACAGCAAGCAATGGTTGAGCGCTTCGAAACGGTTCGAGTACTCCATACATGTCATATGGACACCAATCTGTTTCATCTTATGTACATAAGATGAAAAATCATAGTGACTGCCTCGAGAGGCTTAATTGTCCCGTCTCGAATGAATTGGCCACGAATTTGATCCTAAATGGCCTTACCAAGAAGTTCGAGACATTCGTGTTGAACTACAACATGAATGCTTGGGACAAAAGCATTGGTGAGCTTCACTCAATGCTCAAGACGGCCGAGGCGGCCATGGGTAAAAGGGTTTTACCCGTTCTCACCATCAATGAAGGTGGAAACAATAAAAGGCCTCATCCCGCACCCCAAGGCAAATGTTGCCAAGGGTAAGGGACCAGTTTGGGAAACGGGAAAGGGGTGGCAAGGGTGCCACCCAAACCACAAGAGAAGAAGCAAAAGGTTGCTACTAATGACCCATGCTTCAAGTGTGGGGAGATTGGACATTGGGCAAGGAATTGTCCTATCCATTTCAAAGAGTTGAAAGCAAAGAGGGATGCCGGGCAGAACTCAGGTACAATATACATGATTCATATTGATCTTAATGTTACATCTTCTAACACATGGATATTGGATACGGATGTGGAACTCATATTTGCAATTTGTTGCAGGGGTTCACAAGAGTAGGGACTTCAATCAAGGGGATGTTAGCTCTTCATGGGCAAGGAACTAAAGTCTTAGTTGAAGCTCGTGAGGACTATATCCTAAAACTTCCAAGTGGCTTGGATGTTATTTTGAAGAATTTTGTATGCTCCTAGTTTGACTAGGAACATTATTTCTGTATCCAATTAAGACATTATGATTATGTATTATCTTTATTGAAAATGATATTCATGTTTCTTTAAATGATATGTTCTATTTTAAAGCTATTCCCATTATGGTATCTATGAATTGGTTCATGAAAATACTTTAAATAGTTCATGTACCAAAACTAACACCAAGAAACTCAAGTTGGATTTGAGTGACACCTATCTTTGGCATTGTCGTCTTGGTCATATAAACATGAAACGTATACAAACACTTCAAAAGAATGGTCTTTTAAAAACATTGAATATGATTCATTTGATGTTTTTGAATCTTGTTTACAAGGTAAAATGACTAAGGCGCCTTTAGTGGAACTAACGAAAGGGCAATAGATTATTAGGAATCATACATTCGGATGTATGTGGTACTTTTTAAACCAATGACTAGGAATGGTGAAAAATACTTCATTACCTTTACCGACGATTATAGTCGCTAGGGGTATGTGTACTTATTAAGGCAAAAAGATGAAGCTTTTGAAATGTTCAAAATCTTCAAGAATGAAGTAGAAAATCAATTCAAAAAGTCGATTAAAGTTCTCCGCACGATAGAGGAGGTATATACCTAAGTGATGTTTTCCAAGATCATCTTAGGAGTGTTGGGATTGTCTCACAACTCACTCCACTTGGAACACCACAACATATGGTGTATCTGAGAGGAGGAATCAACCTTATTGGATATGTTCGATTATGATAGCTAGAAGCCATTGCCTCTATCATTTTGGGGTTTCGCTTTGCTCTCCGCGGCGTGTATTCTAAATATGGCCCCACCAAAAAGGTGGAAAGGACACCTTTGAGATATGGCATGGAAGAGTTCCATCCCTATCATACTAAGATACTTAAGGGTCTGGGTGGTGAGGCTTATGTAAGACTCCTACCCCAAACAAAATGGGAAGTCCGATCCAGCAAGTGTATCTTTATTGTTATCTAGAGATTCTATGGGATATTATTCGATGATCCCTGGAACAAAAGGTGTTTGTTGCCAAAGGGTGAGTTCCTTAGAAGTAAAGTTCCTTATGGAAGGAGCTGGCAGTTAGAACAGTGGATCTTGAAGAGGATCAAGAACCACAAACCTGATGCACGTTTGCTTGAAACTAGCACTCAACATGAGGATGTGAGGATGATCAAGGGGTTGATCATATACACAAGACGTTCGCAAAAGTGGTAGTAACTAGTAATCCACATAAAGATACGGATTTTCATGGATGGATGCTATGTGGTAGATTCAGATGAACCAACCACATACCATAATGCAGTGTCCAATTTGGATTGTGACAAATGGTTTGAAGCCATGAACGTTGAGATGCAATCCATGTATGACAATCAAGTTTGGGAACTTGTTGTACCACCTCTTAAGTCCAAGGTAGTTGGAAGTAAGTGGGTTTTCAAGAAGAAAACCGATATGCATGGAAGTTGGATAGTTAAAGCTAGGCTTGTAGCAAAGGGTTTCACTCAAACTCAAGGGGTTGATTATGATGAAACCTTCCCACCTATTGCGATGCTAAAGTCTATTAGGATATTGTTTGCCATAGCTGCTCATTATGATTATGAGATTTAGCAAATGGACGTCAAAACCGCTTTCCTAATGGATATCTGAGGAAGATGTCTATACGGTTTAGCGTGAAGTTTTGTCGATCCAAAACATCCTAACAAAGTATGCAAGAAAAGTAATCAATCTATGGATTGAAACAAGCATCGAGAAGCTGGAATTACCGTTTTGATGAGGATAAAGAAATTTGCTTCATCAAAAACGCTGATGAGGCTTGTGTGTATAAGAAGGCTAGTGGGAGCACAATAAACTTTCCTAGTATTGTATGTTGATGACATACTACTATTTGGAAATGACATTCCAACCTTGGAAGGTGTAAAAACCTGGCTTGGAAGTTGTTTCCATTAGGATCTGGTGAAGCCGCCTATATTCTGGAATAAGATCTATAGGGATAGATCAATGCGGTTGATTGGGTTTAAATCAAAGTGCATATGTTGATAAAATCTTGAAAAGGTTCAAGATGGAGAACTCTAGAAAGGTACCGACCTATTCAAAGAGAACGATATTGAGTACGACTCAATGTCCTAGCTCAAAGGATGAGCAAGATTAAATGAAGGCAATCCCATACGCATCTGCTATTGGATCCAACATGTATGCGATGATATGCACTCGACCGGACATCTCTTACGCCTTAAGCATGACGACCGATACCAGCAAAATCCTGGAAACAGTCATTGGATGGCTGTTAAGAACATACTTAAATACCTAAGGAGGACAAGAGATATGTTCCTAATCTATGGATCTAGTGATGAGGAACTCATTGTAAAAGGTTACACGGATGCGATTTCCAAACGATCGTGACGATTCACGGTCACAATTGGGATACTTTTCATTCTGAATGGAGGAGCGGTCTCTTGGAAGAGCTCCCAGCAGATGTGGTGCTCTATCAACTACAGAATCAGAATACGTCGCCGCCTCATTGCAGCTCAAGAAGCTGTATGGTTGAAGAAATTCATTGCTGATCTAGGTTTGTCCCTGTAGGATTCTATATCCCCAAGACACGTAGAATATTGATGCAGTTAGTACGTTATGATCCCAGTCGGGTTTACCCAATAACAAGCTTAGCAAACCCAATTAATATTTAATTGATGATATGATCATGCAATTAAATATTAACACCAATTTAGAAAATGGTTTTCTAAACAAGTTGCATATGAGATGGAACATTTATTAGAATATTTGTTCAATGATATATTTGTAATGTTATTATATAAGTTAGATGACATACAAATAATAATGGATTATATAGGTTATACAATTAATGGTTAGTTGTATATATCTAGTATGAATCAAATTACAAGACCATTTAACATGTATTATGTGTCTAATGAAAAAAAAGGGGGAAACCCTTTCAAATGAGAGATTCGGCCCCCCCCTATTTTTCTATTGGACCAAATTCTTGTAAGACTATACACATTAAGTGGTCTTTGGGTTCACTCTTACACCATCCATTCTCATTGCATGCAAACTTGAATCCTCTCTCTCTCTTTCTCTCTCAAGTTACGAAACAAGGCAGAAAAAAGGGGGCTTTTGGGAGTTGATTGTGGTGTTCTCCCTAACAAGAAGAGTGTTTGCACACAAGCTTGGGGTATACAAGCTTAAGGGGGCCTTCTTTGGACTCTTGGCCGAATCACAAGCATCATTCAACCCTTCCTTGGTCGTTTTTTAGCTGCAGAAAGGTAGTTGTTCACAACTCTATGTAGCTGTGATGTTATGCTCATTAACATATTGTTCATAGCTTGATTATTCACATATAATGATCCTTTTGATTTGGTTTTTTTTTTTCATCTTAAAACATTACTAAGAACATGAAATTTTCAGCCTTTAAAATCGTTTTTAAAGCTATATATATCCGCTGCGTTTTCTGAAGTTTAAATGGTTAAACTTGGATTTTGTGTTCTAGCAAACCCGTCAATGGCATCAAGAGCCGGTTACATGGATGACTTGCTTGCTTTGTCCTTTAAAATTGGTTTTAAAAGGATGATTATAAACTTAGTAGGCTGATTTGGGCTGCTATGTTGTTTGAATGATTCCCCAAACTTTCAAGGTCATATCACACATACTAGTGATTAGACCTTGAAAGATATATATATATATGAAATGTTGATTGTTTGGACAATGTTTAAACCCAAATTTCAGTTTATTTTGGCTGAAATTTGATTGTTTTAAGTGGGGTTTCATTATATGTTTTGATGATATGATCATTGAATGTTAGTGTGCATAACCTAGCATTGACCTTGTGTTGTTTGATGCTTGCAATGTTTGTTTTGGTTTTTTTCATTTGGGATTGTAATATTATTCTTTTGTGCTTTGTTTAAAAATGTAATTTGTCTATTTATTCATTGGGATGTAATAATAGATTAGGAGTGTTTTTTCTTTTACTAGAATATGTATTAGGATATTTATTTTGTAAAGAAGATGCTCGGGAGGAAGCACAAAAGGAAGACACAAAAGAAGGACTTGAAGCATATGGATGCAAGTTCAAGTGGGGGTCTATCAAGACCTCAATTTGGTGTTGTATTCAACCCTTAAGAAAGACCAAATGACCACACTTGTGACGGCAAATAAGTGTGGTCACAATAGTAGCTAAGGTTATGCACATTATGGTTGTTTATGTTTATGACTTGTTTGGATGTTTGTTATTTGATTGTATGGTTGGAATTTGACATGCATTACAAACTAATTAACAAACTTAACAAGTAATAAAAAATGATGGTTCTTAATCATTAAAGGGTAATAAAAGATTATTAAAATGATTTAACGATTTTAAAGATTAAAATAGGTTTTAATCAAAGGACCATAGGGTCTTGTATTTGAAAGCATACAAATACAAGTACAGAAGTTTTCTAAACTAGAATTATGAAACCTCTAACATTTGAAAAACAAGATCAACACCGTCCTTTTACACAACACTTATGTCACTTGGGCTCTTAGTGGGATAAAGGTCATCTAACCACTTTGAGGAAACTTATGACTTAAGGTGAGAACGTCATATTCGTGGGATAAAGGGTCACCTAACCACTCATTTTGGCAAACTCATACTTGTGTAAGTAGGATGTTTTGATTTTCAAACCATGTTAATGGATCACCTACAATATGGTTTTCAAATAGTGTTGATGGGATTAACATGCTGACTTTACATATGATGTTTAAAGTCGATCCCATACCTCTAGAAGTTGCAATGGTTGCAACCGTCAAACTTTGACCACCTTATTAATTTAAATCGTGGGATAAAGGTCACCTAACCACAATTTAATGTAATGTTGGTTCTAGATTTTAATATAAAAATGACTTTAAAAGGCATTAATTATTAAAAATTGCAATATCAAAAATACTAAAACAGATCTTTGTTAAATTTTGTAGATGACCACCAATATGAAAATCACGATAACTCATCCGCGTCCAACAATCATTACGAGCGATCCTCCAAAAGGAACGTCTAAATCATAACAACTGTATTGATTGGTATCGAAACTTGAAAATCGTTCTCAAGCAAGAGAGAAGGTCATATGTTTTAGACGATCCTATCCCTGATCAACCTAGTGAGGATGATGAGGAGGCCTACAATGATTGGCTTAATACACTGAGGACTCTGTCCAAGTGCCTTGTCTTATGCTAGTGAGCATAACTTCGGATCTCCAAAAGCAGTATGAACATCACGGAGCTTAAGACATGATAACCCTGCTGAAGGAAACATTCCAACAGCAAGCAAGGGTTGAGCGCTTCGAAACGGTTCGAGCACTCCATGCATGTCGTATGGACGACAACCAATCTGTTTCATCTCTTTTGTACTTAGATGAAATGTCATATTGACCGCCATGAGAGGCTAAATTGTCCCGTCATGAAGGAATGGCCGGATTTGATCCTAATGGCCTAACCAAGAAGTTCGAGACATTCGTGTTGAACTACAACATGAATGCATGGGACAAAAGCATGGTGACCTTCACTCAATGCTCAAAACGGTCGAGGCGGCATGGGTAAAAGGGTTTTACCCGTTCTCACCATCAATGAAGGTGGGAACAACAAGAGGTCTTATCCCACACCCAAGGCAAAGGTTGCTAAGGGTAAGGGACCTGTTTCGGGAAAGGGGAAAGGGGTGGTAAGGGTACCACCCAAACCACAAGAGAAGAAGCAAAAGGTTGCTACTAATGACCCGTACTTCAAGTGTGGGGAGATAGGACATTGGGCAAGGAATTGTCCTGTCCATCTCCAAGAGTTGAAAGCAAAGAGGGATGTTGGGCAGACCTCATGTACAATATACATGATTCATATTGATCTTAATGTTCAGCTTCTAACATATGGGTATTGGATACCGGATGTGGAACTAATATTTGCAATTTGTTGCAGGGGTTCACAACAAGTACGGACTTCAAACAAGGGGATGTTAGCCTCTTCATGGGCAATGGAACTAAAGTCTTAGTTGAAGCTCGTGGGGACTACATCCTAAAACTTCCATGTGGTTTGGAAGTTATTATGAAGAATGTTTTGTATGCTCCTAGTTTGACTAGGAACATTATTTCTGTATCCCAATTAAGACATTATGATTTTGTATTATCCTTTATTGAAAATGATATTCAAATTTCTTTAAATTATGTTCTATTTTAAAGCTATTCCCATAATGGTATTTATGAATTGGGTCATGAAAATACTTTAAATAGTTCATTGTACCAAACTAACACCAAAAAAACTCAAGTTGGACTTGAGTGATACTATCTTTGGCATTGTCGTCTTGGTCATATAAACAAGAAACGTTTACAACACTTCAAAAGAATGGTCTTTTAAAAACAAATGAATGTGATTCATTTGATGTTTGTGAATCTTGTTTACAAGGTAAGATGACTAAGGCACCCTATAGTGGAACTACCGAAAGGGCAAAAGATTTATTAGGAATCATACATTCGGATGTATGTGGTCCTTTTAAACCAATGACAAGAATGGTGAAAGATACTTCATTACCTTTACCGACGATTATAGTCGCTATAGGTATGTGTACATATTAAGGCACAAAGATGAAGCTTTTGAAATGATCAAAATCTTCAAGAATGAAGTAGAAAATCAACTCGACAAGTCAATTAAGGTTCTCCGTACCGATAGAGGAGGTGAATACCTAAATAATGCTTTTCAAGATCATCTTAGGAGTTGTGGGATTGTCTAACAACTCACTCCACCTGGAACACCACAACATAATGGTGTGTCTGAGAGGAGGAATCGAACCTTATTGGATATGGTCCGATCTATGATGACTAGAAGCACATTGCCTCTATCATTTTGGGGTTTCGCTTTGCTCTCCACGGCCCGTATTCTAAATATGGCCCCAACCAAAAAGGTGGAAAGGACACCTTTTGAGATATGGCATGGAAGAGTTCCATCCCTATCATACTTATGGGTTTGGGGATGTGAGGCTTATGTTAAGACTCCCACCCAAACAAATTGGAAGTCCGATCCACCAAGTGTATCTTTGTTGGATATCCTAGAGATTCTATGGATACTATTTCTATGATCCACTGGAACAAAAGGTGTTTGTTTCCAGAAAGGGTGAGTTCTGACAAAGGCTAAGAGCCATGAACGTTGAGATGCAATCATGTCCAATTCGGATTGTGACAAGTGGCTAGAAGCAATGTCCAATTCGGATGTCCATTCGGATGTCCAATTCGGATTCTATGGATGGATGCTATGTGGTAGATTCAGATGAACCAACCACATACCATAATGCAATGTCCAATTCGGATTGTGACAAATGGCTAGAAGCCATGAACGTTGAGACGCAATCCATGTATGACAATCTAGTTTGGGAACTTGTTGTACCACCTCTTAATTCCAAGGTAGTTGGAAGTAAGTGGGTTTTCAAGAAGAAAACCGATATGCATGGAAACTTGGATACTTATAAAGCTAGACTTGTAGCAAAGGGTTTCACTCAAACTCAAGGGGTTGACTATGATGAAACCTTCTCACCGGTTGCGATGCTAAAGTCTATAAGGATATTGTTTGCCATAGCTGCTCATTATGATTATGAGATTAGGCAAATGGACGTCAAAACCGCTTTCCTAAATGGATATCTTGAGTAAGATGTCTATATGGTTCAGCCTGAAGGTTTTGTCGATCCAAAACATCCTAATAAAGTATGCAAGTTAAAGAAATCAATCTATGGATTGAAACAAGCATCGAGAAGCTGGAATCACCGTTTTGATGAGGAAGTAAAGAAATTTGGCTTCATCAAAAATGCTGATGAGGCTTGTGTGTATAAAAAGGCTAGTGGGGGCACAATAACTTTCCTAGTATTGTATGTTGATGACATACTACTATTTGGAAATGACATTCCAACCTTTGAAGGCGTAAAACCTGGCTTGGAAGTTGTTTTTTTCCATTAAGGATCTTGGTGAAGCCGCCTATATTCTGGGAATAAAGATCTATAGGGATAGATCAAGGCGGTTGATTGGTTTAAATCAAAGTGCATATATCGATAAAATCTTGGAAAGGTTCAAGATGGAGAACTCTAAGAAAGTACCGTACCTATTCAAAGGGGAATGATATTAAGTATGACTCAATGTCCAAGCTCAAAAGATGAGCAAGATAAAATGAAGGCAATCCCATACGCATCTGCTATTAGATCCATCATGTATGCAATGATATGCACTCGACCGGACGTGTCATGTGCCTTAAGCATGACAAGCCGATACCAGCAAAATCCTGGAACGGTCATTAGATGGCTGTTAAGAACATACTCAAGTACCTAAGGAGGACAAAGATATGTTCCTAATCTATGGATCTGGTGATGAGGAACTCGTTGTAAAAGGTTACATGGATGCGAGTTTCCAAACCGATCGTGACGACTCACGGTCACAATCTGTGACAACCGTCCCAAGGTCAACATTCTAAACCCTAATTCTATTGCATCATTTCCCCATCTTATGAGTGCTTATAATAGAAACAATTTAATTATATCAATAATGTTGGAATCATCATTTGTTAATTGACCTATTTTATGATTCTATGCTACTTTGTGAATTTTGTCAATTTAAATTTTTGTCTTTTAGAAATTTAGTGCCCAGGAATATTGATTAGTCACCCTAGCTAGAATTAAGAATATCAAATGAATCAATTAAGTGTGGGTGCATTAGAAATTTTCGGACCGAGCATGTGTACCTTGTGCAAGACTTAACCGATTAATTAACAACTTTTACCACCAAAATACTACCCCTTTAATAAAAATTGACCCTAAAAATTAATTATTAAATAATATTTGAATTGAGCACTAGAGGACAAGGCCAATTCGGCCACCCCTTTGTCCTCAATGGTCACCCTTTGCTTACTTCCACACACTACACCAACATATCACTCCATTCACAATTCATGCAACTCACTTGCAAGCTTTCAAACTCTCTCCCTCTATTTGAAAATCCCAGCTGAGAACCCTCCTCTCTCTCTCGACATTTCTCTACATTTCAGCCCCATTTTGCAGCTTCAAGTCGAGAACGACAAGTCTCTAACCATCATCCAGCCACAAACCGCGAAGAAGGTGACTTTAGTTGATGTTTTGAGGCTTGGAACGTGCAAAGCTTGAGGTTCCAGCTCTTGTTCGAGATCCAGTCGAGTCCAAGGAGATTTCAACCATCCACGACATTCTACACGTCTTAAACCGCGAGATACATCGTGTTTAAGCTCACCATGTTCGGTTTTGGTCATTTCTCATGTTTAACTTCATTGTTCACCTAAAACCCTCTTTTTCTTGTTTTAGTAGAAACCTCTCACTAATACTTTGTCCTTGGAGAGCTTGCTACGTTCTTGAAGGTATTCCACAAGTAACATGTCGATCTATAGGTGTAAACATGAGTTACACCTAGAAAACCCATTTTCGGGTGTTTCCACCATCTAAACTTAGGTATCTCAAAACCTTGTAGAAAAACCTTGTAACCCCTTTCTAATGACTAACTAAACCCCTTGAAATCTGATTTTGACGTTCCAATGGTTGTACACCGTGTATGGTATGCTCTAGCACAATAACCTGATGATAAACCTCTCTTTTTACATGTAACAACTTCTAAGGGATTTTTGTTTGGAAACCTTATCAACCAAAGGTTGTAATCTGCTCAAAATAGGTTTATACACTTCCGTGAATCTGATTTTTATGTTAAACAAAGTTTTAATAATGTCATTCGCAAGGTACAAAGAATTACACATGTGTAATGGTCGGTTATGGCTATTTTTACCTCTTGAAACCTTGTATGTGTAGAACCTTTAGGCAACGTGTTGGGACTGTTATATCAGTAAGTTTTTGTGCATATTAAGTTTAATAACATGGTTTGACCTCTGGAACAAAAGACATAATGTGTTTAGACCCATTTTGGTCACTTTCGGGACCCGAAAACAAGCTAAAACTACTTAAAAACAAGAAATATTGAACTATAAACTTTTTAAAGAGAATTCCAGGTTCATTAAGGACTAATAAAGTGTTCTGGAGTTAATGAGAATTTTAGTGGTCAAATGGTATTTTAAATGGATTTAAGTGAAAACGGTACCAACCGAAAGACGTTTTTGAGGAAATTCTAAGAAAAATGAGCATCAAGTTAGAAACTATAAAAATCATGTTATTTCAGTAATTTAAATAATAAAATAACTTATAAAGTAGAAAGGTTGGTCAAACAAGCTTTTAAAATGGTCAAACTCGTTTAAAAACGCGTTTTAACGGTTTAAACGTAAAAACGAGTCTTTCAACTACTAGAGGCAAATTTGTGATTTAAAAGGTTGGAAACTTATTAAAATGAATTTAAAATTTTAGCTACTGGTCCTAGACTCAAAAACATGAAAACTCATATAACCATTTTAAACCCTTCGATTTTACCGTAACCGGTAAAGTTAAACACGTAATTATAAACCGAGCCCATAAACTGAAAATTTGAGTATACATTCTTAAATAAATTATATAAGCTCTTGAAACTGATTTTTTGTTTATAAAGGTCATCTAATACAAGAAACCAAACTTAGGGTAGAAACTGTCAATTTGGAAACTTCAGGGGCTAAACTGTAAAATTTGGTCAAACTTCATAACCGACTCCAATAAGCAACTTAGTCACATTATTAGCATATTTATCATATATTCTGAACTTAGTAATGGAAAAACCCTTATTGTATGAGAGACCTTGACTTTCCATAAAAGAAAACTTTTATACAAACCCTAATCGAATCAAAGTCGAACCCGACCACTAAGGCTTAGACACTCTTGTTGCACCTTAAATAGGTTTAGAGGAGTAGCTAATCACTTAATATACTCATGTTAGGGTGCTAGACTTGAGACATTCCTAGCACACTGTGACAACCGGTCCCAAGGTCACTACTATAAACCGTAATTTAATTGCATCATATCCCGTGTTATGAGTACTAACAATGGAAACAATTCAGTTATATCAAAATGTTAGTATCACTAATTTTTATTTGATCCATTTTCATGATTCTATGTGGTTTATGTGAATTTAGTCTTTTAAGCATTGTCTTTTTAGAAAATTTGTGCCCGGGAATATTGATTAGTCACCCTAGCTAGAATTAAGAATATCAAATGAATCAAGTGTGTGTGTGCATTAGAATATTCGGACCTAGCATGTACCTTGTGCAAGACTAAACCAATTAATTAACATTATACCACCAAAAATACTACCCTTTTATAAAATCTACTCTACCATTTAATTATTTAAAACTTAAAATTAAAGTGTGCACTAGAAGACAAGGCCATTTCGGCCACCCCTTGTCCTCCAATGGGACACCCTTGCTTACTTCCACACTCCACACCAACATAACACTCCACTCACCATTCATGCAAATCACTTGCATACATTCACACTTTCTCCCTCTATTCGAAAATCCCTGATGAAGAACTCTCCTCTCTCTCGACATTCTCTCTATTCCCAGCCCCTTTCCAGCCCCAAAATCGCAACCTACAAGCATACAACCATGGCCAACAGCAAACCGCAAGGAAGGTGACTTTTGGTGAAGTTTTGAAGCTTGAAACTTGCATGACTTGTGGTTTTCAGCTTGTGTTCGACTTCTACAGTCAAGTCCAAGGATATTACAACCATTCACGACCATCCACACCTTCCAAATTGCGAGTTACATCAAGTGTATGCTCCATGTACTCGGTTTGGGACATTTCTCATGTTTTCTTCATTTTTCACCTAAAAACCTTACTTTTTCTTGTTGTAACAGAAACCTCTCACCCTCACCTTTTTCTTGAAGAGTTCTCAACGTTCTTGAAGGTATATCACATGATATAATGGTCATTCTAAGGGGTAGAACCCGATTTACCCCTTGAAAACCCTATTTTTGATGTCTTTGGCACCATCAAACTTGTGTATCTTGTAACCCTTCAGAACAAAATGTGTAACCTGCATATTAATGGGTTTTAAGACTACTAAAAACCTTATTTTAAAAATCTCAAAGTGTATACACCACCTACATGTGGTAAAAAACAAGCATTACACCTTGAAAAACCCTCTTTCTACTAGTAACAACCTCTTTTAGACACTTGTTGAAAACCCTCTCAAACCAGGTTCATAACCTGCTCAAAATGGCTTTAAGACACCCCAATAATCTGATCTTTAAGTTAGATAAAGTCTTAGTAATGGTTAAACTCAAGTTACAATGATTTACACATGTGTAATGGTCATTTATGACATTTTCTATATATTTCAAAGTCCATGGATGTGTAGAAAACTAGAACAAGATTGGGACTGTTATTTCAGTAGTTTTTTGATGAATATTAAGAGTGCTAATGTGGTTTAATCTCTTGAACAAAAGACATAATGTGTTTAGACCATTTTGGTCACTTTCGGGACCCGAAAACGTGTTAAAATGACTTAAAAACAAGAAATCTTCAACTATAAACTTTTTAAAGAGAATTCCAGGTTCATTAAGGATTAATAAACTGTTCTGGAGCTAATGAGAATTTTTAGTGGTCAAATGGTATTTTAAATGGACTTTAAGTGAACCGGGTGTAAACCGAGAGGCGTTTTAAGGAAAAATCTATGATAAATGGTTAAATGTTACAACTTATAAACATCATGACTTTCCAGTAGGTTAAAAGATAAAATAACCTCAAAAGTAAAATGGTTGGTCAAACAACCTTTTAAAATGGTCAAACCCGACTAAAACGCGTTTTAACGGTTTAAACGTAAACACGAGCCTTTCCACTTTTAGAGGCAAATTTTTGTAATCTAAAAGGTTTGAAACTCATAAAAATGACTTTAAAAAGTAGCTACTGGTCTTAGACTCAAAAAGGTAAAAACTCATAGATAACCATTTTGAACCGTTCGGTTTTACCGTAACCGGCGACGTTAAACGCGCAATTTACAAACCGAGTCCATAAACTGAAATTTTTGTTATAAATTCTTAAAGATAAGTTGAATTAAGGTCTTGAACCTATTTTTTTAATAATAGAGGTTACTTAATGCAAGAACTGATCTTAAGGGTAGAAATTGTCATTTTGAAACTTTAGGGGCAAAACTGTAAATTTTGCAAAACTTCATAACCAACTCCCATAAGTTCATTGCCCCCTTAAATGGCATAAGTACTATATATTCTTGGTATAGTAAAGTAGAAACCTTTGATTTCATGAAAAACCTTGACTTTCCTTAAAAGGAAACTTCTTATGCAAATCTAATCGAATCAAAGCCGAACCCGTCCATTTAAGTCTTAGGCACTATTGTTGCTCCTTAAATAGGCTTAGGGCAGTAGCTAATGACTTAATATATTCATGTTAGGGTCCTAGACTTGAGATATTCCCGGCACGAGAAGAATTTCTTTTTGCTTGATATCTATGGTGAGTTCTAGTGATCCCTTTTTACTTACTGTTTTTGGGATGGAACAAGCTCTTTTGTTTAATGAACTATGATTGTGCTTTATTTGATGCTTGTATGTGGGACTTTTTTTTGGATACCTGCTGATACTTATGTCATGATCATTAATTCTTTTGTAAACCGCTTGTATTATGTGAATAGATCTATTTGGGGAATCCCCACGCACAATGGCTCCCGCTACAGGGAGGTACCCCACTGAGATCCTGAGGGGTCGTCTGTGGCATGTAACAGGTTTTGAATAACATACTATGGTGAACCATCCTAGCAGGAATGGTTCATATTCTGAGGCTTTGTTCTTCCCTACGAGGGATATCCGATTAAACACAAGTTTAGAAGAGGCCAACCGGGGACCAAGTGCAGGGTTGGTTGTGATACCCCACAATGACTGATACTAAAAATGACGCTTTTAAAATCAAATGAGATTTTTATAAACTTTCACACTTGATTCTGAAACCTTACTGTGACTTTAAGAGTTCCTTTTTTTTATTATTTTGAAACTTTAAGCACTTGAATTCACCAACTTTTTAGTTGACATATTATTTTCTTTTGAGCATGTTTCAGGTAACCCGTGAAGACTGTTAGCTTATGGACGACATAGACTCAATCCCGAGACCATGGCATTGTTTGTGCGTGACCAATTTGTGACTTGAACAATTTGATACGATAACTATTTAAAATTATGTTGAACATGTAAACATTTAGGGCTGGATCTGTTTTCAGCCCTGTGATTTTTAAAACTTATATGCCATGTGATGTTCTCTTCCTTTGAGCTCTTATATTGGTTTGTTTCCGCTGCCATGTAAGTTGTTGCTAATCTGTGACATCCCACCCTACCAGGGCCCGGGGGTGTGATAGATTGGTATCAGAGCCAAAGGTTGTAGAGAAGTCAGGAATACCATAGTAGACCCTAGGCTACAACCCTAATACCCTAGGACTGCCCTTGTGGGAAAGTGTTGGCATTATCGGGTTGGGTAAATTGATGATTACACTTGATCAACGTAATCATAAATTTACCGGACGCGTAATTTCCATCACGGACCTCTAAGTTATGTCTGGACCTTTCTATTTAATGCTGTTTAACTTTGAAATTTATTTTGACTGGGGATTTGAAATTGATTTTTAAAGATGAACTGTTTTGCCTGACACTATTATGAAAAACAACTGATTCTAACATCATTGATGAGGAATACGTAGAGATCCTGATACTAATGCCATCACTTGTACTATGAGTATATTACTATTATTAAGACTATCATGAGCTATGAGAAACCAAATTACTCATGATGTCTTTTTACAGGAAACCAACCATGGCTGAGAAGGGAAAAGCACCGGCCTACCCTACTGAGAGCAGTGCACCAACGGGGGACACCAAGAAGGCAAAACCACGCACGGAGTATGAGGAATACCTTAGGTGGTGTGGACACCTGGTTGGATATCTGTCACGTCAGAGGACACTGAAGCTTCCGAGGACTCTTCTTCTACGACACCTTCCAGGAGCCGGACACGCTCCCACTCGCCACATGTTGCCGCTCCATCCCACTCACTATCCCTCCCATTGGGAATAGTGGAGCACGCACCGTCACTCGTCCACGAAAGAGTGCTAGACCCTGTCCTTCGGTCTCATTTAGGATGCCTCCTCCTCCTCCACCACCGGTTAGGACTCCCATACCCGCACCACCGCCGTTCGAGCCACACCGACGCCACCCGAAGAGGATTCATGGATGCCTCCGAGGCAAGCATGTACGACGGCCCGAGCGTACTGGCAGGGGATAGGTATTCACAATCCAGCCATCGGGCTAGTGACGTAGGACCTACTGATGCAGCACTAGAGGAGCTCCTGAAGACCGTCCGTCGCCACGAGCTGACTCTTCATCACGCTACCCGGACCTCCCAGTCTGCTCAATTCCAAGCTATGATGGCGTCGCACGGGGTGCAGAGATTGGAGCAGGAGCAGAGGAAGAAGAGCTCTGGATGGGTGGCATGGCTGAAAAAGAAGTGGATGTGAAGGCGACATGTGGAAGGGGGAAAAATATCTGTCTTTGAGCAGTTGAAGGAAACAAACTTATTGCTATTTGAAACTATTGCTATTATTATCTCTATTATTTATGGGGGTGATGGCACCTTCCACTTTGTAAGAGCTAGACTATGATACTATGAACTTTGTCTTGTTTTGAACTGATTCCTATGATATAATGTTTTTGAAACATTTATGATTATCTATCATGTGTTTTTTATTCATGGTGTTGGGCCATGTCATTCTTTATGACTGCTTAAACTGTTTAAATTGGTAATCTGTGGAACTTGTTAAGTTGTGTGTAATTATACACCGTATCTCTCTTCGTATAGATGGAGCCTTGTAGGGAATTGATGCATAGACTGATTGAAACAAATTATGAGATGCTAAACAACTTTATCTGTAGTACTACCAGAATGCTTACTAGAAGAGGAACACGCATCGGAAGGCAAGGAGCATACCGAAGTCATCACGAAGGAACAAGGCGAACCAGAAACCACCACCTACTCCTCCAGGGACTCCCATTGGGGGAATGCTAACTTAGGAAATGACGAGAGGATGGCAAATCTTGTGGCATAGCAAATTGCGCACGCTATACCAACCATCATTGCTCAAATCAATGCTGACCGGAATGACGTCGGAGGTGGTACTGGGACTGCAAACAACGAGGATCTGAAGCTATCAGGAAGGGGTGCTCCTACAAAACATTAATGTCTTGCAAGCCAAAGGACTTCCATGGCACCGAGGGTGCAATTGAAACATATAGGTGGCTAGACAAAATCGAAGCTGTGTTAGACATCAGTGAATGCAAGTTGGAACACATGGTGAGGTTTGCTTCTCAATCTCTCAAGGGACTAGCACTTGAATGGTGGAAAACCATCATACAGACTCGAGGTCGGGAAGCCGTTGGTAGTATGAACTGGTCTGAGTTTAGGGAACTAATCACCAACAAGTACTGCCCGATCAACCAGCTAGAAAAACTGGAGTCTAGATTTCTGAATCTGGAGATGAGGGGCCCGAACTACACCGAATACATCAACCAGTTCCTTGCATTGTCCCGACTGGTACCACACTTGGTGACGCCAGAATCCAAGGGTGTGGCCCGCTTCATCTGGGGTTACACCCAAGGGTGAGGGGCATGGTTCGGTCATCAAGGCCTACAACCATACAGGTGCGGTCGACTTTACCAGTAGTCTGAACGACGACCTAGTTAGAGCTGGGTGGACTGAACATGGGAAAATTGAGGACAAGAAGAAGGCTATAGAAGAAAAGAGGAAGTGGTTTGATACTAGGAAGATGGTCGGAAGCAGTAGCGGTTCAAACAAGAGACCTAGAGAAGAAGCGAGACGAAGTGACCATGGTGGAAAGGCAAGGAGGTTGTATCTAGGCACAAGCCCCTTCAGCGACAAATGCAAACTTCATCACCAAGGGGAGTGCAATCCCATGCCTTGTTATCAGTGCAAGAAACCTAGTCACCTGATTAAACACTGTACCTACGAGCCTGGAAAACAATGCTATGAGTGCGGAGATCCAGGGCATATGAGGAACAAATGCCCCAAGCTAGCAAGAAATAGGGACACCCGACCCAACAAGCCCAAGGGAAGAGCTTTTGTGATGGACCCAGCAGGAGCCCGAAACGAACCCGATGTGGTTAATGGTATGTTTCTTGTAAACAATCATCCTGCTACCGTTTTGTTTGGTACTGGAGCGACTGCTAGTTTCATCTCTAGTGCTTTTAGATCCTTGATTGACCTAGCTACGTGTACCTTAGCCGATATGTTTACCGTCGAATTAGCTGATGGCAACATTTTAGAAACTAATGAAATCATAAAGGATTGTTCCATAAATCTAAATGGGAATACATTTAAGATAGATCTGATGCCTATTAAGTTAGGAGGATTTGATGTGGTTGTTGGCATGGACTGGTTAGCTAAGAACAGAGTCGAAATTGTGTGTGATGAACGCCTACTCAAGATACCATTGAATGACAAGGAAGAGTTAGTGGTGCAAGGGGAAAGGAGTAACACCTTATGCCCCATGATATCCCATCTAAAAGCTACCAAGAGCTTAAGGAAGGGATGCTCGGCTTTCATCGTCTACGTGATGAAGACCAAAGAGGAGAAGAAGATTTCAGACATCCCAGTAGTTTTCTGAATACCCTGAAGTGTTTCCGGAAGACCTACCGGTACTTCCCCCGAATCGACAAAGTTGAGTTCCAAATAGATTTGCTGCCTGGCGCTGCACCGGTGGCCAAAGCGCCGTATCGACTCACCCCTCCTGAGATGAAGGAACTGATGACGCAAATTCAAGAATTATTGGACAAAGGATTCATATGTCCGAGTGTCTCTCCATGGGGTGCCCCGGTGTTGTTTGTGAAAAAGAAGGATGGAACCCTGCACATGTGCATTGACTATCGGGAGTTAAATAAGTTGACCATAAAGAACCGTTACCCGCTCCCGAGGATAGACGACCTATTCGATCAACTTCAAGGAGCAAGGTACCTTTCCAAGATAGATTTAAGATCCGGTTACCACCAACTGAAGATACGAGAAGAAGACATACCTAAGACGGCTTTCCGAACTAGGTATGGGCATTATGAGTACTTAGTCATGCCCTTCAGGCTGACCAATGCACCAGCAGCATTCATGGATCTCATGAACCGTGTATGCCGCCCATATCTTGACAAGTTTGTGATCATGTTCATTGACGACATTCTTATCTACTCCAGTAATAAGGAAGAGCACGAGAAACATCTCAGACTAATTCTTGAATTACTCAAGAATGAGCAACTATATGCCAAATTTTCAAAATGTGAATTTTGGATGCGAGAGATCCAATTTTAGGGCATGTAGTTAATGAAAATAGAATTCAAGTTGACCCTTCCAAGATTGACGCCATAAAGAATTGGAAGATTCCTGAGACTCCCACTGAGATTAGACAATTCCTAGGACTGGCCGGATACTACCGACGATTCATAAAGGACTTCTCACGCATTGTGCAACCACAGACCGCACTGACTAAGAAGAGCAAAACCTTTGTGTGGGAACTAGAGCAAGATGAAGCCTTTGAGACGCTCAAGGAAAAGTTATGCAGTGCACCTGTTCTAGCCCTCCCAGAAGGAGTCGAAGACTTTGTAGTCTATTGTGACGCCTCGCGTCAGGGGTTAGGATGTGTGCTAATGCAACGCAACAAGGTCATTGCCTATGCATCTAGACTACTAAACGATCACGAGAAGAACTATACTACGCATGATTTGGAATTAGGTGCCGTGGTGTTTGCTCTCAAAGTGTGGAGGCACTACCTCTATGGCACAAAGTGCATCATTTACACTGACCATCGAAGTTTGCAACACATTCTGACCAGAAGATGCTGAACATGCGACAAAGAAGATGGGTTGAGTTATTGAACGACTACGAGTGTGAAATCCGTTATCATCCCGGTAAGGCTAATGTGGTGGCAGATGCGATGAGCAGAAATGAGGAGAAAAACCTCTTCGTGTAGGAGCTTTAAGGATAAGTGTGTACACTGACCTAATTGCAAGGCTGAAAGCTCAAAGTGAAGCGTTAAAGGAGGAAAATTTAGCAGGAGAAGGGTTAACTGGAATGGAAAAGCGATTTGAAACAGGAAATGATGGTACATATAAGTGCGAAGGGAGAACTTGGATGCCAAAGCATGGGGGAATTCGAGAGGTAATTCTCGATGAAGGTCACAAATCTAGGTATTCAATTCACCCTGGGAGTGATAAAATGTACCAGGATTTGAAGGCACTCTTCTGGTGGCCTGGAATCAAGAAATCAATCGATATGTATGTCAGAAAATGTCTAACCTGTGCCATGGTAAAAGCTGAGAACCAAAACCGTCAGGGATGTTACAACAGCCAGAAATCCCAGAATGGAAATGGGATAACGTCACGATGGACTTTGTTACCAAGTTACCTAGAACATCTAGGGGTCATGGTGCTATTTGGGTTATAGTGGACAGACTAACCAAATCAGCTCACTTCTTACCAATTCGGGAAGACTATGACATGTCAAGACTGGCTCAACTGTAAATCAATGAAATAGTGGCTAGGCATGGTGTGCTACTATCCATAATCTCCGACCGTGATAGTCGTTTTACTTCGCGGTTCTGGAAATCACTTCAACGAGCTTTAGGAACCTGGCTGGACTTAAGCACGGCGTACCACCCGCAAACTGACGGTCAAAGCGAAAGGACTATTCAAACTTTAGAAGATATGATGAGGGCTTGCGTAATTGATTTTGGTGGGAACTGGGATAACCATCTTCCATTGGAAGAGTTCTCCTATAATAACAGTTACCTTGCAAGTATCAATGTTGCTCCGTATGAGGCTCTCTATGGTAGGAAATGTCAGTCACCCTTGAGTTGGAATGAAAATGGTGATAGTTAAGTGTTGGGACCCGACATCGTATTGGAGACCACTGATAAGATTGTCAAGATCAAGGAACGTCTACGGGCAGCAAGGGACCATCAAAAGAAGTACGCTGACAGAAGACGAAACCATTAGAGTTTCAGATAGGTGATAGGGTAATGCTAAAGGTAGCACCATGGAAAGGAACCGTGAGATTCGGAAAAAGAGGCAAGTTAAGCCCAAGATACATTGGACCATTTGAAATACTAGCAAGAATTGGTCCTGTGGCTTACAAGTTGAAACTACCTCAGCGATTGAGTTATATACACGACACCTTCCACGTGTCAAACTTGAAGAAATGCCTGGTAGATAAAACCTTGGAGCTACCATTAAAGGAGGCAAGAATCAATGATAAGCTGAACTTCGTAGAAGAGCCTATAGAGATCACGGACCGCTTAGTTAAGCAACTCAGACGAAGCCGCATACCCAAGGTTAAGGTTAGATGGAACTCGAGACGAGGGCTGGAATTCACTTGGGAATGTGAGGACGAGATGAGGATGTGACAACCGGTCCCAAGGTCACTACTATAAACCGTAATTTAATTGCATCATATCCCGTCTTATGAGTACTAACAATGGAAACAATTCAGTTATATCAAGAATGTTAGAATCACTAATTTTTATTTGATCCATTTTCATGATTCTATGTGATTTATGTGAATTTAGTCATTTTAAGCATTGTCTTTTTAGGAAATTTGTACCCGGGAATATTGATTAGTCACCCTAGCTAGAATTAAGAATATCAAATGAATCAATTAAGTGTGTGTGTGCATTAGAAATTTCGGACCTAGCAAGACTAAACCAATTAATTAACAACTTATACCACCAAAAATACTACCTTTTATAAAATCTACTGTACCATTTAATTATTTAAAACTTAAAATTAAAGTGTGCACTAGAAGACAAGGCCATTTCGGCCGCCCCTTGTCCTCCAATGGGACACCCTTGCTTACTTCCACACTCCATACCAACATAACACTCCACTCACCATTCATGCAAATAACATGCATACTTTCACACTTTCTCCCTCTATTCAAAAATCCCTGCTGAAGAACTCTCCTCTCTCTCGACATTCTCTCTATTCCCAGCCCCTTTCCAGCCCCAAAATCGCAACCTACAAGCATACAACCATCGGCCAACAGCAAACCGCAAGGAAGGTGACTTTTGGTGAAGTTTTGAAGCTTGAAACTTGCATGACTTGTGGTTTTCAGCTTGTGTTCGACTTCTACAGTCAAGCCCAAGGAGATTACAACCATTCACGACCATCCACACCTTCCAAATTGCGAGTTACATCAAGTGTAAGCTCCATGTACTCGGTTTGGGACATTTCTCATGTTTTCTTCATTTTTCACCTAAACACCTTACTTTTTCTTGTTGTAGCAGAAACCTCTCACCCTCACCTTGTTCTTGAAGAGTTCTCAACGTTCTTGAAGGTATATCACATGATATAATGGTCATTCTAAGGGGTAGAACCCGATTTACCCCTTGAAAACCCTATTTTTGATGTCTTTGGCACCATCAAACTTGTGTATCTTGTAACCCTTCAAAACAAAACGTGTAACCTGCATATTAATGGGTTTTAAGACTACTAAAACCTTATTTTAAATTCTCAAAGTGTATACACCACCTACATGTGGTAAAAAACAAGCATTACACCTTGAAAACCCGTCTTTCTACTAGTAACAACTTCTTTTAGACACTTGTTGAAAACCCTCTCAAACAGGTTCATAACCTGCTCAAAATGACTTTTAAGACGCCCCAATAATCTGATCTTTAAGTTAGATAAAGTCTTAGTAATGGTTAAACTCAAGTTACAATGATTTACACATGTGTAATGGTCATTTATGACATTTTCTATATATTTTAAAGTCCATGGATGTGTAGAACAACTAGGCCACTATTGGGACTGTTATTTCAGTAGGTTTTGATGAATATTAAGAGTGCTAATGTGGTTTAATCTCTGGAACAAAAGACATAATGTGTTTAGACCCATTTTGGTCACTTTCGGGACCCGAAAACGTGTTAAAATGACTTAAAAACAAGAAATCTTCAACTATAAACTTTTTAAAGAGAATTCCAGGTTCATTAAGGATTAATAAACTGTTCTGGAGCTAATGAGAATTTTTAGTGGTCAAATGGTATTTTGAATGGACTTTAAGTGAAACCGGGTGTAAACCGAGAGGCGTTTTTAAGGAAAAATCTATGATAAATGGATTAAATGTTACAACTTAGAAAAATCATGACTTTCCAGTAGGTTAAAAGATAAAATAACCTCAAAAGTAAAATGGTTGGTCAAACAACCTTTTAAAATGGTCAAACCCGACTAAAAACGCGTTTTAACTGTTTAAACGTAAACACGAGCCTTTCCTCTTTTAGAGGCAAATTTTTGTAATCTAAAAGGTTTGAAACTCATAAAAATGACTTTAAAAAGTAGCTACTGGTCTTAGACTCAAAAAGGTAAAAACTCATAGATAACCATTTTGAACCGTTCGGTTTTACCGTAACCGGCGACGTTAAACGCGTAATTTACAAACCGAGTCCATAAACTGAAATTTTGGTTATAAATTCTTAAAACTATGTTTAATTAAGGTCTTGAACCTGATTTTTAAGAATAGAGGTTACTTAATACAAGAAACTGATCTTAAGGGTAGAAATTGTCAATTTTGAAACTTCATGGGCAAAACTATAAATTTTTCAAAACTTCATAACCGACTGCCATAAGTTCATTTGCCCCCTTAAATGGAATAAGTACTATATATTCTTGGTTTAGTAATGTAGAAACCTTTGATTTCATGAAAAACCTTGACTTTCCTTAAAAGGAAACTTCTTATGCAAATCTAATCGAATCAAAGCCGAACCCGTCCATTTAAGTCTTAGGCACTATTGTTGCTCCTTAAATAGGCTTAGGGCAATAGCTAATGAATTAATATATTTATGTTAGGGTGCTAGACTTGAGATATTCCCGGCATGCGAAGAATTTCTTTTTGCTTGATATCTAAGGTGAGTTCTAATGATCCCTTTTTACTTACTGTTTTTGGGATGGAACATGCTCTTTGTTTAATGAACTATGATTGTTCTTTATTTGATGCTTGTATGTGGGACTTTTTTTGGATACCTGTTGATACTTATGTCATGATCATTAATTCTTTTGTGAACCGCTTGTTTATGTGAATAGATCTATTTGGGGAATCCCCCATGCACAGTGGCTCCCGCTATAGGGAGGTACCCCACTGAGATCCTGATGGGTCTTTTGTGGCATGTAACAGGTTTTGAATAAGATACTATGGTGAACCATCCTAGCAGGAATGGTTCACTGTTCTGAGGCTTGGTTCTTCCCTACGGGAGATATCTGGTTAAACACAAGTTTAGAAGTGGCCAACCGGGGACCAAGTGAAGGGTTGATCGTGATACCCCGCGATGACTGATACTAGAAATGATGTTTTTAAAATCAGATGAGATTTTCATAAACTTTCACACTTGATTCTAAAACCTTTACTGTGGACTTTAATAGTTCCTTTTATTGTTTTGAAACTTTAAGCACTTGAATTCACCAACTTTTTAGTTGACACAAATTTTCTTTTAGCATGTTTCAAGTAACCCGTGAAGACGCTTAGCTATTATGGAAGACTTAGACTCAACCCCGAGACCATGGCATTGTTTGTGTGTGACCAATTTGTGACTTGAACAATTTGATACAATGACTATTTAAATTATGTTGAACATGTAAACATTTGGGGCTGGATCTGTTTCCAGCCCGGTGTCTTTTGAAAACATGAAATGCCATGTGATGTTCTCTTCCTTTGAGCTCTTATATTGGTTTGTTTCCGCTGCCATGTAAGTTGTTGCTAATCTGTGACGTCCCACCCTACTGGGGCCCAGGGGTGAGACACAATCGGGATACATTTTCATTCTGAATGGAGGAGCGGTCTCTTGGAAGAGCTCCAAGCAGGATGTGGTGGCTCTATCAACTACAGAATCAGAATACATCGCCGCCTCATTGGCAGCTCAAGAAGCTGCATGGTTGAAGAAGTTCATGGCCGATCTAGGGGTTGCGCCTTCCATTCAGGACCCCTTAGAGATCTTTTATGATAACGAGGGTGCGATTGCTCAAATCAAGGAACCCCGTGCTCATCAAAAGACTAGGCACATTGAGCGGAGATTCAACTACATACGAGATGAAGTTGAAAAGGGAAAGATATGTATTCGCAAAGTTCACATGGATCAAAACGTTACAGATCCTCTCATGAAGCTCCTTGAAAAGGCAAAGCATGAAGGTCATACTTGTGCCATGGGACTTCGATATTCTAGTGATTGGATTTGATCTGTAAATTTTGTATTTGGATATGTGGAACTCTTTATTATTTGAATAAAATTATTTGGTTATAATGTTTCAATTAATGTTCCAAATTAGCATATTTAATCCATGAGTAAAATGTTTACTCTAAATGTCCGTAGTTGTTCAGACTTGTGGGAACAAGTATGAAGGTAAGATTATTGTGAACTTGGATTGGTTGATATTCATAAGGATGAATATAGAGCAATGGGTTGCTACCAAGGTTCATAGATATTTGTGGGATACAAATATTGGACTAACCTGCATCTCAAATTTTACTACATGGAATCTTATTGATTGATCATAAGTAAATTTGAGCAAAGATGAATATCATTTGGTATCCTCCGACCTGAGATACATATTGGGTTTTGATATTCACCAAGTGTCATACCATGAGCTAATTCTTCACTGTCCTGAAATAGTGGATAGTACATAAGGGTATGTTCAGGTATGACACGAGGTATTTGTGAGAAAAGTATGTAGCCAAGATGGAATTTGTTCCTCTTATTCGTTGAGAGTTAGATGTCTAAGGCCTGATTAAGTTAAATCAACAAGGAATGATCATTCTGTATCCTTGGATTTAACATGACATCTGTAACAAAAGGATAGATGATTGATTCACCTAAATCATTTCAAGTAGGGTACTTGAAAGGGATGATGTTATTGAATGGCTATAAGTCATGCATATTAAGGGTAGTAAACCGTTGTTAGGCGGTATTTACTGCTTGCATCAATCTTCTATGAATCTTGGGCAAGTGGGAGATTGTAGGATTCTATATGCCCAAGACACGTAGAATATTGAAGTGGTTAGTACGTTATGATCCAAGTTGGGTTATACCCAATAACATGCTTAGCAAACACCAATTAATATTTAATTGATGATATGATCATGCAATTAAATATTAACACCAATTTAGAAAATGGGTTTTCTAAACAAGTTGCATATGAGATGGAACAATTTATTAAGATATTTTGTTCAATGATATTATTTGTACTGTTATTTATATAAGTTAGATTACATTACAAATTAATAATGGGATTATATAGGTTATACAATTAAATAGTTAGTTGTATATATCTAGTAAGAGATCAAATTACAAGACCATTTAACATGTATTATGTGTCCAATGAAAAAAAAGGGGGAAACCCTTTTCAAATGAGAGATTCGGCCACCCCCCCTATTTTTCTATTGGACCAAATTCCTTGTAAGACTAATACACATTAAGTGGTCTTCGGGTTCACTCTTACACAATCCATTCTCATTGCATGCAAACTTGAATCCTCTCCCTCTCTTTCTCTCTCAAGTTTACGAAACAAGGCAGAAAAAGGGGGCTTTTGGGAGCTGATTTGTGGTGTTCTCCCTAACAGGAAAGTGTTTGCACACAAGCTTGGGGTATACAAGCTTGAGGGGGCCTTCTTTGGACTCTTGGCCGAATCACAAGCATCATTCAACCCTTTCCTTGGTCGTTTTTAGCTGCAGAAAGGTAGTTGTTCACAGCTCTATGTAGCTGTGATTTTATGCTCATTAACATATTGTTCATAGCTTGATTATTCACATATAATGATCCTTTTGATTTGGGTTTGTTTTTCATCTTAAAACATCACTAAGAACATGAAATTTTCAGACTTTAAAATCGGTTTTAAAGCTATATATCCGCTGTGTTTTCTGAAAGTTTAAATGGTTAAACTTGGATTTTGTGTTCTAGCAAACCTGTCAGTCCCTTCCATTCAGGATCTCCTAGAGATCTTTTGTGATAACGAGGGTGCGATTGCTCAAATCAAGGAACCTCGTGCTCATCAAAAGACTAGGCACATTGAGCGGAGATTCAACTACATACGAGATGAAGTTGAAAAAGGAAAGATATGTATTCACAAAGTTCACACAGATTAAAACATTGCGGATCCTCTCACGAAGCTGCTTGAAAAGGCAAAGCATGAAGGTCATACTTGTGCCATGGGACTTTGATGTTCTAGTGATTGGATTTGATCTGTAAATTATATATTTGGATATGTGTAACTCTTTATTATTTGAATAAAATAATTTGGTTATAATGTTTCAATTAATGTTCCGATTTAGCATGTTTAATCCATGAGTAAATTGTTTACTCTAAATGTCTGTAATCATTCATACTTGTGGGAACAAGTGTGAGAGTAAGATTATTATGAACTTGGATTGGTTGATATTCATAAGGATGAATATAGAGCAATCGGTTGTTACCAAGGTTCATAGATATTTGCGGGATACAAATATTGGACTAACCCGCTTCTCAAATTTTACTACATGGAATCTTATTGATTGATCATAAGTAAATTTGAGTAAAGGCGAATATCATTTGGTATCCTCCGACCTGTGATACCTATTGGGTTTTGATATTCACCAAGTGTTATACCTTGAGCTAATTCTTCACTGTCCTGAAATAGTGGACAGTACATAAGGGTATGTTCAGGTATGACACAGGGTGTTTGTGAGAAACGTATGTAGTCAAGATGGAATTTTTTCCTCTTATTCATTGAGAGTTAGATGTCTAAGGCCTGATAAGTTAAATCAACAAGAAATTATCGTTCTGTGTTTTTGGATTTAACATGACATCTGTAACAAAAGGATAAATGATTGATTCACCTAAATCATTTCAAGTAGGGTACTTGAATGGAATGATATTATTGAATGGCCATAAGTCATGCGTATTAAGGGTAGTAAACCGTTGTTAGGCGGTATTTACTGCTTGCATCAATCTTCTACGAATCTTGGGCAAGTGGGAGATTGAAGGATTCTATATGCCCAAGACACGCAGAATATTGATATGATTAGTACATTATGATCCAAGTCGGGTTATACCCAATAAAAAGCTTAGCAAACACCAATTATATTTAATTGATGATATGATCATGCAATTAAATATTTACACCAATTTAGAAAATGAGTTTTCTAAATAAGTTGCATATGAGAGGGAACAACTTATTAGGATATTTTGTTCAACCATATTATTTGATGTGTTATGTAAATTAGTTAGATGACACCAAATAATAATGAGAGATTATAACTTATAAGTTAAATGATTAATTGTATAAGCTATATAACTTGTACATACAATTAAATGGTTAATTGTATGTCTAGTTACAAAACCATCTAACATGTGTGTATGTGTTTAATTTAAAGGGGGGGAAACCCTTTTGAATTGTATTTTTTCGGCCACCCTTCCCCCTCATTTTATTGGACCATTTTGCTTTGAACACTACACACAATAACTTGTCTTGGATTCTCCCATCTCTCCACCATTCTCATTACATGCAACACACACAAACACTCCTCTCTCTCTCTCTCTAAAAAGCTACGGCCAGCAGCAGCATTGGGAGCGTTTGAAGTGTAATTTTGTTGTTTTGGTGATAATCTACCTAGCAAGAATAGGTGTTTGCAAAGAGCTTGGGGAAGTATGGGGGTTTCTTCCTTGGAGCCTTGGCTGAGATTTTAAGCATTCATCATCCTTCTTCTCTTAGTCGATTTAGCTGCTGGAAGGAGGTAGTTTGGCAGCTTGATTGGTTGTCGCATTATGAATGTTTTATGTGTTTATATAGCTTGCTTATTCACATATTAAAGATCCTTTTGATTTGGGTTTGTTTTTCATCTTAAAACATCATTTAGAACATGAAATTTTTAGCTTATAAACATGTTGTAATGCTAAACTTCCACTGCGTTTTTCAGAAAGTTCAATGGGTTAAACTACATTTTGTGTTCTAACAAACCTATCAATTGGTTCATACTGAGGATGCCAATCGTGCGACTCGACCATCCTCATGGTCCAGTCATGCGATTAAGCCATACTTGTGGTCCAGTCGTGTGATTGGCCCATACTTATGTTCAATCGTGCAATTGGCCCATAATACTTATAGTCCAATTGTACGATTTGGCCATTCTAGTGCATTTGACTTTGTTTGGCCCATTATTTCACATACATATCTTGATAGATGACATTATGACCATTGATCATCCCAGACATGATCCTTTTAATTCAAAACCATTTGATCACCTCAGACGTGATCCTTTTAACCCGAAATCGTTTGATCACCTCATACGTGATCCTTTTAAATTAAAACCATTTGATCACCTTAGACGTGACCCTTTTAACCAGAAATTATTTGATCACCTTGGACGTGATCCTTTTAAATGAAAACCATTTGATCACCTCAGACGTGATACTTTTAAATTTCAGAAACAAGCTCTTAACGTTCGGTTCATATTGTGACATTCACATAGTTTAGTCTTGTTGCATAGTCCGACACTAACATAATTACTAACGTAAGTAATGCAGGAAAACTTGAACTACAACTGAAATAAGACATATTTTTGTATTTTTCATTTAGATGAGGGTTGAAAGCATTTTAATGTTATTTAAAAGATTTCTCCCCCTGAGCAGAATGGCTTCAAACATTTACATCATTTCTAGAAAGATTCATATGGAATCAGACAGGCATAAAACACAATCATTTGGGATATTTTGTATTTATAGCAATAACAGAGAACATTGTATATACTCACATAATCTCATTCATCTAAGAGTAAAAGGCACTAACAAGAAATCATGCTACAGCTGTTGTATAGCACATGTTGAGTTTAAACATCGAGAGATGCAGCCACAATGATTGTCAGTATATTTGTCCACTTAAATCCATACACAGATTTTTGACACACATTGGTGATAATTTAGCTGTATTAGTTCAACAAGTATTTATGGATCCCACGCTTATATGGTAATCAACCTTCCTCAGGAGACATTTTAGCGGTCTACGGGTTTTTGTCAAGAAGAAACTATTCTAAGAGCTTTCAAAGAGATGCCAAGCCTCAGGTCAGCGCCATCGCACAGCAGAGAGGCGCAAACAACAATGAATTCTTAGAATATATAGGTTATGCTTATCCTCAGGTCAGTGCCATCGTACAACAAAGAGGCACATTTCCTATCTTTTTGTTAGATGAATTTTAAAATACATTTAACGTAGCAATGACATTTTCATTTGCACTGCTCATGTTTTGGTCATTAACACACATTTATGGCTTTCTTTTTGCTCCTCACCCCTTATTGGAAATTTATTAATTGTGCGGACCAGGGATAAGATGGGTACCCACAACATGTTGATTGATTTAATTTACATGATTCACCAATGATGTCTACTAGTCTAATGTGTTGAATCTACCGACACATCATATACTGGACATGTAACCCCTAGATCTACTTTCTCCGTGTAACCACAGTAACAGACTAGCTTACTATCGTTTTTCAACTTATTAGGCTTTGACTTCTCAGACTTATAACTTTCTGTCACTTTCAATATAATATTTCAAAAATTAAAGTCTTTTTGGTGTCCCAAACGACTCGATGCATGAGTACTATCATATTCCACTACACTGAATCGATTTATAGGATTTGACGTCTTTGCTTTTCAGCTTACCTGCCCACCCCCTCTCTTTTTTTAAGTAATAAATACTGAAACTAACTATTCTCCTCCTAAATTTCTAAAACAGAAAATCTTTTAGGTTTTTGTAATTTTTAAGATAAAAGAGAAAAGAAAATAAAATAAAATAAATTTGACATAAAATTGAAAAGTAAGAGTCATACGGACTGACTATGAAATCAACTCCTCCAAAATTACATCCTCTTTCTTAGAATGTAGCATCTCTTATTATCGAATACAACTTTAAAGCCCTTGTCACAGATTTGAGAAACTAAGAGTAGATTGTTCTCCAGTTGTGAACGTAAATAACTTTATCAAACTTAACATTCTCATTTCCCACTTCACCTTGAGCTGTGATATAACATCCTTTATTTCACGCAAAAGATACATGTCCCCCTTTGATTTGTTTGACATTGAAAAGGAGAGAAATATTCCTGGTCATGTGCCTGGATGCCCCACTATCAATAATCCAGGTGTTAGTGATAGCGTTGTAGCGGACAACCTGCACAAAACAAAAATGATCAGTTCAAGAGTGGGACCCAAGCCTTTACTAGCTTGGGTTTCCCAGAGGCATCATGCATTATAATCTCCACGCGCTGTCCTTTGGAAGATGAAGACATGTTTTTCTTCCTGTTGTCCTCACTCTCAGACACACTTGTTGATTTTGTTTGCCACAAACCAGTTTTGTGTGTAAGGCCTGTTTGTGATAAACAACGACTGGTTTATAGTTTGAACCTTTGGTTGTCTTTCATCCCTAGGGGTTACCTCAGTTAACATAGCTTTGCAAGGAGCTTGTGTATGTTGCCTTCAGTATTTCGGAGGGGTATTTGATCTTGTTTTAGAAAATCTAGGTTTATTTTCATGAACAAGTTCAATTTTTCTTCTTGATGTTTGATAGTAAGGATAACTAGGAGAAATATGTCCTCATTCTCCATAACTATAACAGGATCTCCCTTCAATTGGTCTAGGAGATCTATTGTGTGGGTAAGAGTAGGATCTAGGGCTGGTCTCTTCTTCTCAACTTTAGGTTTCTGACCTTCTTTGACAAATTTTATTGGTTTGACATTTTGATTACTTTTTACTTTCATTTTGTTGAGATTTTGATATTGAGTAGTTCTGGACTAAGTTGGTTCTGAATTTTTAGATTTTAAGACATGAACTTTTGCACCCAACCCAAAGTAGCATTGCAATTCTCATCATCCCTATTTTCAGTGACAACCCCATCTGTAGGGCCAGAACTAGATGCCTTCTGTTCAGTAACAGATTGCACAGTTTTATGTGTGGAATCTGGATCACTGACTAAAGGGTCGTCACCACATGATCCTTGATAGCGTTATTTTTAATAGGTTGACATTTTGTATTCAAAAGGATCGCATGTGGTGATGGCACTACTTTATAACCAAGCCATTCTCCATTGTTTCTTTCTTTGACTATGTTCTGAACAATGTCAGAAGAACTAGCTAGACTGTGAAGTAATTGATTTAACGATTCAATTTCGACTTGCAAAATAGCTTTTTCTTTCTTAGTTATGTAACAACCAAACTCTAGGTCATAATTCTAACCTTTAACCTCCTGTATCATTATCTATGCAATTAATATTAATGTTAATATCTTTATTATTAGTAGTAGTAGTGTTATTATTATTACTATTACTATGTCATTTTTGTTATTTCATGTGCCTTATTGTGATGATTTAGCTAAGTTCAAGCTTTAGCTTAGGAGCTTTAGCTTAGGGAAACTTAGTATTCCGGGAAAGTCAGTTAGTCATCCATGCAATTAAATCTTAATTGAAACAATTAAAATGTGTGCTTACACACATAAAATCACGGCTAAAAACACTTATGCATGCTCAATGCTTAATAACTAACTAAAGTTTACCATCTAAAATACTACACTACACTACAAAATAACACTACATAATAAAAATTTCTATTAAAATTTAAATTAAAACACACCCCCACTAAACTCCAATCAGCCGCCCCTCTCCACCAATCCCTTTCTCTCTTCTCCACTACACACCACCACCTCAATCCTCCACTCTCCTTTCATGCATTTCAAACACACAATCAAACGCACACTCCTCTCCTCTCTCTCCCTCTTAGTTTCTTTTACCAGCAAATACACCCACAACCACCAACACTCTCTATTTCAGCCATATTTTCGAAGAACAACAACAATCTAGCATCATCCGAGCTTCAAACAAGCAAGAAGGTGCTACTTTATGAGATTTTGGTACACGGTTTCATCAAGTTTGACTTCTCCATTCTTTGTTCGAATATTTCCAGATCATTTTGTCTCTCTACACTCTCCAAATCGTGAACCACAAAGAGTAAGGTTCATCTCACCCGAAACAACTTATATCTTGTGTTTTCTTCACTTTTCTATCAAAAACCTTACCTTTCTTTTTTCTAGCAGAATCTTGCTACCATCATCTTGTTCTTGAGGAGTTTTTAACTTCATCAAAGGTACGTCACACGTTATAGTGCTCATTCTAAAGGTGGAACCCGAATTTCACCATGAAAACCCTCTTTTTGGGTGTTGTTGCACCATCTAACTTGCACATCCTGTAACCCTTCGAAGCAAAGATTATAACCTACTCAAAAATACTTTTCTAACCTTCTAATAACCTGTTTTAAAAGTTAGAGAAGGTATATACCATGTTATTATGCTAAACATATGGTTAGAACACAAGTTACACCTTAGAAAACCCTATTTTTACATAAAATAACACCATTTATGCACTTGTTTGAAAACCCTCCCAACCAAGGATCATAACCTGCTCAAGAATGACTTTGGGACACTTTAATAATCTGATTTTAATGTTATTATAATGATTAGATGATGTTTGGGTATGAATCATAGGATTTACACTAGTGCAAATGGTGTAAATCATCATGTTATTGCAACACATGCATGATACATGTAGATCTGAGGTTTATGTTATAATTTTCAGTAGATTTGGGGTTATTTCAGATGTTTCAAGTCCATAACATGGCTGGAAATATAAAAAGCAAGACCTAGGGCACATTTTCGACATATTTGGGGACCCGAAAGATGGTGAAACAACTTAAAAATAATAAAACTTGGATTTTAATCATCTTAAAAAGAATTCTAGGTTCAAAAAGAGTTAACAAAGTGTATTCAATCGGATTTGTTAATTAAATGGCCAAAAGACAATTTAAAGGGAATTTTTAACTAAAAACGGGTATTAACCGGGTGACGTTTTGAGGAAAAATCTTAGAAATAATGGTACAAAACCAAAATCCATGGGTTACCTACTATTCTTGGGATGAAGCATGCTCTGTTTAAATTGAACTATTTCTATGCTATATTATGATGCTATATGTTGTCGAATTGTTGTCACCTGCTGATACTTGTATCACAGTCATTAATTCTTATGTGAGCCGCTTGTTTTATTGGTAGATCTACTCGGGAATCCCCACACACAGTGCCTTCCATGATGAATGGAAGGGTACCACAATGAGAGCCTACGGGGTGGTTTGTGGCATGTAACAGGTTTATAAGATACTATGGTGGACCGTCCGGCAGGTATGGTACACTAGTTTGAGGCTCAGTTCTTCCTTCGGGATTAACCGGTATTACTTAACTTTGAAGAGGCTAGCCGGGACTGAGTGTAGGGTTGATTGTGATCTCCCATAACAATGAAACTATGATTCTTTTAAATTAAATGTGGATTCTATTGAATTATTTTGTTTTTAAATTTTAAGTACTTGAATTCACCAACTCTTTAGTGGACAAAAATTTTCTTTTGAGCATATTTCAGGTAATCCGTGATGGGAGTCTAGCTATTGTAGAAGATATTGAACTAGCTCCATGACCCATGGCATTGGCTTGTGTTGTTTTAAAACCTCTTGAACAAATTACATTTGTTATTGTTGGAAACGATTTGTACTGATGAAATATGTACTTGTGTTTGGGGCTAGACCTACTTCTAGCCAGGTTTTCTTTAAACATTAATGCCATGTGATGTTCTCTCCTTTTGTTCTCTTTTGATGGTTTGTTTCCTCTGCCATATGTTGTTGCCAGTCTGTGACGTCCCACCCTACCTGGGCCCAGGGTATGATAGTTTCCTCTGTTGTTGATAAATAGAACTTAATGTCATTTGCTTGATTTAAGGCAACAACCTCAGTTTCCCTAAGTTGCTTTCCTAATAAATCAAGTTTTTCTTTAAAGTTGCTTTCATTTTGTTTTAGCACTCGATTAGCTTTAGTGCCTAATTTCAAATCATTTACCAGACTGTGATTGTGATCTAACAACCTAGCAAATTAAGTCTATGCATTCATGAAATTTATTACATTAGACATAAGCATGTTTATCAAAAAGTTTGTCTTTAGAATATACCTGTAAAGAGCTGGAGGTGTCAGCCATAAATGCAAGCTTAGATTCCTTGATGACTGGAGATTCCGTGCTAGCAGCAGTCAATTCATCTTCAACCAAATGATCCACGGCATCCATAGCTTCTTCAACATCTGAATTAGTATCATCAGCTATGTTATCTCCTCGCTAGCTGACCCATCATCAAGATCTTTTGCCAGTGCACCATTTGCGTCTCCATCAGACATAAATCTGAAGGACCAATCTTGTCCTTCATCTCCTTGAGCAACCAATGCCTTCAAATCTTGACTTGTTGTTGCACTTTCTTTTCTTTGTCCTGACAGTTGATCGATGGAAAAGGGTTACCATTTCCTATCTTTTTAGGTTTTTACGCACTCTCTTTTGAAGTGGCCATTTTCACCAATGTTAAAGCATGTAACTTTGGTTTTATGAATACCAAATGTTATGTCTTTGGTGGTAACTAGATTCTGACCCGTCTTTTTCATAAACTTTTTGGCCCTTCTAACAACACTTGCCAAAGCCCACATGATATCCATTCTTTCCAGCTCTGTCTCATCTCCCTGCTCATAGTATTCATCGGCAAGATGACAATTTCCTATCTTACCAGCAACCAACCCATCATATGAGTGTACAACCGCAATGAGAAGATCCATATGCTCTTTTACTACTGCAACTGTAACATTTCCCAGATTCTCGGTCTTCAGCTTATTAGGATTTGAGTCAGGGATATTATATTGGGTTCTAGATGAACCTGATGATTCACTTCCCGAAGAGACACTTTGAGAAGTTCCAGACGTTTTGGAAACAAACACTGTTTAAAGAGGTGCCCCAGATGAAACTGGGTAGGAGCAACATTATAGAGTGAAGGATTCTGGGCGTAAGATCCTTTCCTAGACTTGTATTTCAACCGTAGTTCCTCCTCACTTAACTTCAAGATAAAATCATTTATGTCTAAAGTGGCAAAAGTATCATTCTGTCTTAGATTAGACACAAACGAGTCCTATTTATCTGGCAGACTATCAGCAAAGCTTGCTACTTTATCCTTCACTGATTTAGTAACCCCGTGTGTATGCAGCTCACTCATCAGATGATAAACCTATCTATAGTATCATCCAAGCTCTCATTTCCTACGGGTGAAAAGCTATCAAATTCCTTTTTAAGAGCTTTAGCCTTTAGTACCTTCAAGGTTGTATTACCATCGTATCTCTTTTCCAGAGCCTCCCATAACTTCTTCGATTGCTTATGTTCTAAAAACAAATTGAAGCTATCCTTAGGAATTGACTGTGTCAATAATGCGTAAGCTTTCTTCTTAGCATTATGTGCAACCTTTTGTCCCTCATTCATACCACCCAAGGTCAGCTTTACCCCTTAGCACCATCTGGTATAGTATATCCAGTCTCAATAGATGTCAACATGTAACACCTTTGAAATCTAGCCCATTTAGAAAGCTTAATGTATTATAAGAACCAATAAAGGTCCAGATTGATCTGGCTTACCAAAGAAACCTTGCAAAACAAAACTAGTCTTTTGGGCCCAATAAGCCCAATAAGGGCCCGAACTTATAAAAAGGCCCATTTAAGGCCCAAATACATGTTTAGGAACTAATTAAACAAGAAACCATGAAACATGAATTATTAGATGATTTGAAATAACTATGGAAAGATCCAAACTAAATACAGATTCGGAACCCATACTGGGTAAAATCCGGCAATTTAACGCGCACTAACGTCTGAATTCCAACAGGAATTCTTATAAGGGCTTGTCATCCAATCTAAATCATTATTAATCTCAACTAATACCATAAATAAGGCTCTGTAAAAGATTTTCATCAAACATGCATAAACAACAGAATTTCGTAACTGAAACGCGAATACCGGTTTTCACCGGCATTAAAGGTCATCCGATACGTCGACCGACCCTCGTAGCTCCGTAAATATTCGTCTAACCATTGTTTATTATCATAACATAGTAGATTTGGTGAGTGATACGTTATCCAGAATAAATGCGTTCCGAAACGCAACCGTGACGCGAACCGGGTTACGATCAGGTCAAACCCGAGAATTCGTCAGATAAGACTTTAACGTGACTAACATCGGAAGTTAACGCCCAAAATATCATTTAAATACTTAATTACATATATTTTGATAGCAAGATGATAATATTAACGCTCATTCGATAAAAACGCGTAAAACCGTGGAACGTGTTAAATACGCAATAAGTTACAAACTCGTTTGATTATCCGGCATGTTTTAAATACATAATCTCGGAACACTTATAACGTTTTGTATAAATTACGACTAACGAGAAACGAATTTAAACGTTACGTGAAAACTCGATCGAGCGTGGGCGAACCGTTTTACGAACCCGTTTCTCTAACCTAGTATATAAACAACCTAAACTCCATTTTAGGGTTAAAAATAAAGTTTAGAAAAAGGGAGAAAGAGGCGACCGCAGCTCCCCCCATCTCTCCCCCCTTCCCTCGCGGTCGAACTTCGGCCACCGGCCACCGGTGACTTCTACGGCGAGTGCCAACAAGGGGCACACGGAACCGGACTCTCCCAGACGCCTGAACACAACGGTGGGATTTGATTTCTCAAAAGCACAACAAGATGACGGGAATCGGAGGCGAGAGTGACGATTGTAGGTCGGATTTGAAGGTGATGGTGGGTTCAGATGGCTGGGCTACGACGGATGGTGGTTGGTGCCCTGTGACCTCGCGGCCCTCGTTCGTAGAGGCCCGTAATGGTGGTGATGGTGCTATTTGGTGGCTGTCGTTAAGGGCTGCCACAGTGGCGAGGGGCCAATGGTGATAGTAGTTATGGTAGTGGTTGTTGGGCTCCGATGGTGGTCGGCTTTAATTGGCGGTTGTTTTGGTGGGCTGAATCGGTGGCTACACCCCCTTTTAAAATTGGCCATCGATGAAGGTTACTGCGGTGGACTGGGCTACGATAGTTATGGTGTTGTTATTGTCAGATGTGGCTTTGAAGGTTGTGGTCGTGGAGCTCGACCTTGCTGGAAATCGGGTTTAGAGGCGGTGGTGAAGGTAATAGCAGCAGTGGTGTCGGCTGTGGGTCGGGACCTCAAATGTTTCTGTGGTGGTTGCGGATTGGTTGTGATTGTGGTGGCTGCCGGCGGTGAGGAGGCCCACCGGGCGCCGAGCAGCAACAGTAATGTTTTGAAGATGGTTGTGGTATTGGCTGATTTTATGGTTGCATGCGGGTTTTAGATGTGGCTGAGTTATAGTTGTGGCTGTTGAGTTATAGATGTTGAGCTATAGTTGTGGCTGTTGTGCTAGATGTGGTTGTTGTGCTGGTTGTTGTGATAGTTGTGAATGTTGCTAGTTGTTGTGCTAGTTGTGGCTCTTGAGTTATAGATGTGGGTGATGGTTGTTGTTGATTGTGGCTGTGGTTATGGTGATGTTGGTGGTGTTAACGGTTGTGGTGATGGTTGTTGGTTGTAAATCATGGCTGTGGTTGGTCTAGCTTATGTTATCGTCGTGGTGATTATTGTTGTGAGTTATCGATTAGGGCGGTAAGTGTCGATAATAGTGGTGGTGTTAACGATTGTGATGATGGTTGTGATTAGGGTGGTGTTTCGGGCTGTTAATGGTAGTTAATAGCTGTGCATGTGTTAGTTATGATGGTGAATAATAGCAATGACAAAGGTGGTTCATGGTGGACAGTGGCTGCATGTGGTGGATGGTGATGGCTAAACCTTAGTCATAGCTAGTCGAACATGGTCAACGGGCGGTCAACGGAATGAGAAGGCGATTAGATCGAGGTGAATACGAGTGGGTTAAAATCCATAACCAAGTGGAAGGTAATATCGCACGCGCAACGCATTGAAATTGAATTATGAAATTGAATTATAAAATGCATACGTATTGTTGAGCTCTAATTATATAAAGGCATAAATTATAAAATATGTGAACTATAAACGAAAACGAACGTCGCTTGTTATAAATGTTTGATTTAAATGGATGGTTTGGACTCGAGATTTAAATAACAACGCTATTTAATAGAAATCAACCTAGATAACATATATGAAACATTACATTTTAGAAAATGGTTATATCATGTCATTGATTAAACAAATAAGCTGATCCCATGCCACGTTAAATTGTTACAAGACTTAGAGATGTAAAATATATTCAAATACGATTGTGCATTTGTGTATATATATATATATATACAATAGATAGTTAGTCTATCCGGCATCTACAAGTTTTATTTAAGATAAAAGACCTAAAATGCTATAAGGATCCATCATCGTGTTGTTGCTAATTGCCGGTCATCTCATTGTTATTGAAATAAATATTATAACACTCTTTTTATACAAAATATCGTTAACTATCATCAAAAATTGGACTATTTATCGTCAATCAAGTTAACTAATATGATGTGAACGTGAAAAATATAAACATCGTTTGAAACATTATGTATTACTTACATCGTCAATGCGAGTTATTTTTAAAGAATTGGAATCCATGATATAAATTGGTTTTTCTACATTATTTAAGCTAAGACTCAATTCTTGATTAAATGTATTAATTAACCTAATATACACGAGTTAATTCATGACACTTAACAAATACACAAGAAGCTAAGGATACTAATCACCAACATTAAGTTAACTAAAGAGCTCAACTGCACGCATGTAATAACATCATGCTAATTCTAAACATAAATCTTATATGTTCTAGTTAGGATTGCTTTATTGGTGATCATCACTTTTCTTTGTCAAGCTCTGAAATTATATAAGGACACCAGGTGAGTTCTCGTGTTCCCCTTTTTACTTTGGTTTTGGGGATGAAGCATGCTCTTTTGTTTATGAACTATGATTGTGCTTTATTTGACGCTTGTATGTGGGACTTTTTGGATACCTGCTGATACTTTTGTCATGATCATTAATTCTTTGTGAACCGCTTGTTTTATGTGAATAGATCTATTTGGGGAATCCCCCGCGCACAGTGGCTCCCGCTACAGGGAGGTACCCCACTGAGATCCTGAGGGGTCGTTTGTGGCATGTAACAGGTTTTGAATAAGATACTATGGTGAACCATCCAAGCAGGAATGGTTCACTGTTCTGAGGCTTGGTTCTTTCCTACGGGAATATCCGGTTAAACACAAGTTAGAAGAGGCCAACCGGGGACCAAGTGCAGGGTTGATTGTGACCCCATAACATCTATAATAGATACAAAAACCTTAACTTGTGGACTGTAAGAGTCCCTTTTGTTTTCTGAAACTTTAACCACTTAAACTCATCAACTTTATGTTGACACAATTTTCTTTTGAGCATGTCTTCAGGTACAGCTAGGGAGAATAGTCGAGCTGTAGAAGTTACCCAAATCCGAAGCAAGATACGAGGGTAGAGGTTAAAGACAAAGGTTGAGCCTAGAAGCCATAGTTACTGAAGCTTCAAGAAATAATTCCCGAGATATTGATCACGACACCTATAGATTGTAGGTCGAAGCACCTTTTGAATTAGAAGCAAAGCCAATATTTTAATGTAAACATCATGTGACACATTGTAATAAACCATTTAGTTTCCGCTGCATTTTGGTTGTTGTTTACTAAACGTGACGTCCCGCCTCTCTGGGCCCGGGGTGTGACAGATTGGTGTCAGAGCCAAAGGTTGTAGAGAAGTAGGTCTGCTTCGCGAGACCTAAACTACAACCATATGAACCTCATAGGACAACCTTGGTAAGATGACTCTTCTGAGCTTTGTTGAACCAATGGTGTAGAAATATGGGTTTGCCTCGCAACACCTAAGCTGTAACCACAAATGAGACCAGCCTAGTAGGTTGTTTCCACGATAAAGTGATCCAAAGTTTGTATCAAAAATAGGTTTCCTTAAGAACACCCTTCTTTAACCTGGATATCTTAAGGGTTTCATATATCCTATTAAGAATTCTCTACCCTACAAGAAACCTTGATACATTAGGGTATTACCTATGATAGGTGCACCCGAGTAAACCGTGAAAGTATGGAATCTTTTGGAGTTGACTCTTAGGACTACTGATTGTCAAACTCTTAGGACTACTGATTGTCAAGTACTAAGAATATTAGAAACCAAAGGTTTGCATATAAATTAGGACGGAAATCCTGGAGAGACACTTATCTGATTGCACAGTTGACTTTTGTCACTATATGAAACAACTGCTGTTAGCTATACACTTGATACGACTTGTATCGTTACCTGAGACAACTGTTATACTGATACTTGTTTGAAATGATGATAGTTGCTATTATGCCTCATTTGTAAGATGATACATGTTGGAATTTAGTGACAAGATATTAACCATGATGCCTTTTATTTGTTCTGCTCCCTACGATAGCATGTACCTGAATGCTCATTTATTGCTTGATTTGCTTAAACTTACTTTGAAAAAATTTCAGGGTTAACTTGAATGATTAGCATAATTAGAATCTAAGTGTGATTAATTGCAAATGATGACTAAATGAAAATTTTTAACTTCGAGATCTGACTACACAAAACTTAGAACTGATGATGGGAATGACTAGAATGATAGTGTAAGGTAAATTGACGATTACGGGTGCACACGTAATGGTGAATTTACAGGTACCCTTGAATTCTGGTGGGCCCTGTCATGTAAACTAATATCAATGTAAAACACATAAAGAACCAATAAATACAAGAATAAACACAAATATTGGAATATATTCAATAATTTTAGGTTCAAAACTTTCATGCTGGGCGAAAGCCATCTGACACTTGAAGAGCTACCAAGGATGATGTCGCAATAACTATTCCTTTCTCTTCTTCTCTTTTCTTTTATTCTACTCTCCTATTGGAATTATGATGATAAGACCATCAGACTCTGAAGATCACTAAATGATGTTCTCAAACTTAACTGGTCTCGTGCTGAGTATGGCACTCCACCTCGTTGTGCGTATACTTTAGCCATACTATTTTGAGCGATGCCTAAAAAAAATTTCCTTCCTACCTAACATTGAATTCGTCAAAACCTCCTTAACATAGTGGAAGACTCTCTAACAAGGCTTGTGCAATGGAGAACATACCGGAGTAATAAATTTCCGAGAAACGCCTCTTGTGGTCAATGACATAGAAGACTTGCCACTTCTTTCTTTCTTAGTAGTTCACACTACATAGGATCTTCCGGATTCTAGAATTCCTCTGATCATTTTCTCAAAGCCTTTGAGGAATATGACTTCTCTCTACCTATTCATTGTAATGGAACAACCTAACTCAAAGGAATATTCTTAATATCAGCTCCGATTGTGTTTGATAATCACCTTTCTTAATACTACGCTCGTGAAATCTTCCATCATCTTAAACCATTAGTCATCTAAATGACAATCTTCACACGAAACTTAGGTTGAACTATTTTGACCCTGCTTTTAACTAACCGTGTTGTTGATAAAGTTCTGAGCACCAGAATATATAGGAAATGAAACCTCCTTCTAAAATTCAGATTCTCCGAAGATAAATGCTCAAGTGCCAGGGATATTTACCGAGAAAAACTAACCTTCGAGATTTCAAAACAAAAATATGAATGTACAACTTCAGTGGATCCCTGATTTTTCCACTCACCCTCTGTTCTTGATTTATTCTCTTAATGAGTAGTGCTACTCACCTTAAGCCCTATAGCATAACCCTCATCTTTGGAAACGCGTGATAGCCGATGCGGAAAACTTTAAAACCTTGTAAGTTATCCTTACTCGAAGATCTCTACTATTTGAGTTATAAGTTCGTGGTTCGAGCGCAAGATCTGAAGTAGAATACGATCTCGAACTATACGATAAGTTATTAGAGTGGTAGTTAACTTTCTTGTGATAGCGAGCACCTTTATAAAGTCCTAAACTTGTTCGAATCGATGCGGTCGATAATAATGAAGAATTCATGGGGAAGACTCATGGTCGAACTTAAAGGATGATATGGCTCAAAAGATGTATTAAGAAGTATTGAAGATCAGCTACAAGAAATCTCATGTGGTAAAACACTTGAGATCCCACTACAACGAAGTGATAAACATGCAGCAGATTGTAGACAAAGAAAGTCTGCATAATCACCCCCGATCGTAAGCATTGGTTTTTTCTCTCTAAATTTTCAAACCTCTCCGAAAATGATTCTCTAATACCTTAACCTAGAATGCTCCTTACCGTCGGGAATTCGAGCAAAAGTCTTACTCCCATATCTCGTGGAACAATCGATAAGCTTATAAGAAATTAGAATCTAAACAGAGTTACTTGCTTCATGAATGGACCCTCTACAGGGCATAGTTACCTTGTAGAATATGGGCCGAGGAAGAGGTCATCTAGAAGGTTGACTTTAATTGGGAAGCATTATCAAGAAATTAGTGGGAACGTTTGCAGCAATTATGTAGCTTAAGACAACAGCTAAGGTTGCTCTTAAGGAAATTGAGTCGGAGAATAAAAGTAAAATATATAAATGGAGGTACTGGACTTGAAGCTTATATTAAGGAGCTGGTGGAAGGAAAGCAGATTCGATAGCTGCTAGATAAACAGTTTATAAGACCTAGTATGTCATCTTGAGGAAACTTAATGCTCATTGCGGAAGGAAAATAGAATGCTCCAGTTATGGTTGGACTATTAAGAATTTAATGAAGTCACCAAGGATAAGTGATATCGTCTTCCTAGAAATGATAATCTACTTAATCAATTTCAAGATGCTACCTACATCATAATTGATATCAGTCGTGATTATAAGGAAAACGACATTTCACAAATAACAGTTGAAATCAGATATGGCAAGTACGAAGGTTGTGGTCAAGCCCGTGTGGGAGGACCTACACATCTCATGTAATCAGGAGTCTCATGGATAGGATCTGTAAGACATAATTAGACATGTCTGTCATTTTGCCACTATAACCAAGCACAAAATTCGAGACAAATCGCTATAGTTGAAGCTATAAAATTTTGGGAAGAAGTAAAACCCCATTGAGACTATACGACTGGCATCGTTATCCTTGGAGAAAAGCGGAATTCTTTTGGGCGCATATAAGAAAGTTTCAGATATAGGTTGATGCAACAGTACCAGACAATTTTCTACTCGCCCGTGTGAAGCTGAGAAAATGTATGGAGAGCTACATTAAGCATGAACTGGAAACTTTTGTAAAATAAAAGGATGCACCTGGATACATTATCGGTGCGACACTACCAACTACACATCAGAATACTTGACCAAGCACATAAGGTGATCGACAAATCGGTAATGTCAACCGCGTTGGCAAGTGCGAATAGGAAGCCATCATCCGCATTGTCCTAAGACATCCGTATTACCAAATGCGAGAGAACAAGTATTGACCGCATTTGTATCTGCTTACCCTCCTTGACAAATGCAGATAGCCTACAGTTAGGCTTTTCTTCTATTACCGACACCGTATCATTTCTTGAACTTGTGATTCTACCAGCGTCAGTTCACGTGAATATGTATATATAGCACATCACATTTCGGGGAACTCTTGTCATGCGTCAGATAAGATGAACATATCTACTCGAAGACTGAGGTCCTGATATACAGAACCGTTCTGGAAAAGGATGCATACTAGAAGAAGCACGTAGTGGAAGAAAGGACTTAACCCCTTAAGATGAAATCATAGAAGGAAGAGATCGAAGAGATTTTTCGGAAGGAAGATGAGAACTAAAAGTAGGTTTTGAAATCTGAAGACCTTGTGCATGACCTAATCTCTCTATTCTTAGAAATCGTGAAAACTTCTTAGTCTTAGCTTCATAGAAATGATTGTGCGATGCCTAGATATTCATCTGTACTCGTTGGGAAAACCCAAATCCTTCTTGATTTGAAACCTTTAATCTATTGTATCACGACTATCCTGTCTGATTAATGTCATTCATGCTAACATCCTCTTCTTTCCAATCGTTCTTAAGATTCTCAGTAAGGACGGTAACACCGTCGGGAATTTGGGAATCGTCTCCTTGCTAGATCTATTTTGTAGGTCGGTGCATTGAACCACAGTGGAGAGTCTCTTCTGGTTAATTCTGTATGGTTGTTAAATGATCTGACTGTAGAGCCAAAAAACCTGCTCATAGTCTGACTCACTGATCCTGCCAAGCATGATTCTAACATTCAGATAGTTACTCCAATTCAAATCAAACCTGATTATTTGACACCTAATCATCAACATTTGTCCTGGGATGCTCACCTAAAAAACTCTAAATCTTCAAGATTCATACTATGAGTGTATCACACTCGGAAACAAATATTTACGATACTAAAATTTCGAGGGCGAAATTTCTAAAAGGAGGGGAGAATGTAACACCTATGAAATCTAGCCAATTTAGAAAGCTTAATGTATTATAGGAACCAATAAAGTTCCGGATTGATCTAGGCTTACCAAAGAAACCTTGCAAAACGAAACTAGTCTTTTGGGCCCAATAAGCCCAATAAGGCCCGAACTTATAAAAAGGCCCATTTAAGGCCCAAATACATGTTTAGGAACTAATTAAACAAGAAACCATGAAAAAATGAACTATTAGGTGATTTGAAATAACTATGGAAAGATCCAACTAAATACAGATTCGGAACCCATACTGGGTAAAATCCGGCAATTTAACGCGCACTAACGTCTGAATTCCATCAGGAATTTTTATAAGGGCTTGTCATCCAATCTAAATCATTGTTAATCTCAACTAATACCATAAATAAGGCTCTGTAAAAGATTTTTCATCAAACATGCATAAACAACAGAATTTCGTAACTAAAACGCGAATACCTGTTTTCACCGGCATTTAAAGGTCATCCGATACGTCGACCGAGCCTCGTAGCTCCGTAAATATTCGTCTAACCATTGTTTATTATCATAACATAGTAGATTTGGTGTGTGATACGTTGTCCGGAATAAATGCGTTCCGAAACGCAACCGTGACGCGAACCGGGTTACGATCAGGTCAAAACCCGAGAATTCGTTAGATAAGGCTTTAACATGACTAACATAGGAAGTTAACGCTCAAAATATCATTTCAATTCTTAATTTCATATATTTTGATAGCAAGATGATAAAATTAACGCTCATTCGATAAAAACACGTAAAACCGTGGAACGTGTTAAATACGTGATAAGTTACAAACTCGTTTGATTATCCGGCATGTATTAAATACATAATCTCGGAACACTTATAAGTTTTGTATAAATTAACACTAACGAGAAACGAATTTAAACGTTACGTGAAAAACTCGATCGAGCGTGTGCGAACCGTTTTACGAACCCGTTTCTCTAACCTAGTATATAAACAACCTAAACTCCATTTTAGGGTTAAAAATAAAGTTTAGAAAAGGGGAGAAAGAGGCGACCACAGCTCCCCCCATCTCTCCCCCCTTCCCTCTCGGTCGAACTTCGGCGACCGGCCACCGGTGACTTCTCCGGCGAGTGCCGACAGGGGGCACACGGAACCGGACTCTCCCAGACGCCTTGAGCACAACGGTGGGCTTTGATTTCTCAAAAGCACAACAATATGACGGGAATCGGAGGCGAGAGTGATGATTGTAGGTCGGATTTGAAGGTGATGGTGGGGTTCAGATGGCTGGGCTGCGACGGATGGTGGTTGGTGCCCAGTGACCTCACGGCCCTCGTCCGTAGAGGCCTGTAATGGCGGTGATGGTGCTATTTGGTGGCTGTCCTTGAGGGCTGCCACAGTGGCGAGGGGCCGATGGTGATAGTAGTTATGGTAGTGGTTGCTGGGCTCCGATGGTGGTCGGCTTTGATTGGCGGTTGTTTTTGGTGGGCTGAATCGGTGGCTACACCCCCCCTTTTGAAATTGGCCATCGATGAAGGTTACTGCGGTGGACTGGGCTATGATGGTTATGGTATTGTTATTGTCAGATGTGGCTGTGAAGGTTGTGGTCGTGGAGCTCGACCTTGCTGGAAATCGGGTTTAGAGGCGGTGGTGAAGGTAGTAGCAGCAGTGGTGTCGGATGTGGGTCGGGACCTCAAATGTTTCTGTGGTGGTTGCGGATGGTTGTGATTGTGGCGGCTGCCGGCGGTGAAGAGGCCCACCGGGGCCGAGCAGCAGAAGTAATGTTTTTGAAGATGGTTGTGGTATTGGCTGATTTTATGGTTGCATGCGGGTTTTAGATGTGGTGAGTTATAGTTGTGGCTATTAAGTTATAGATGTTGAGCTATAGTTGTGGCTGTTGTGCTAGATGTGGTTGTTGTGCTGGTTGTTATGATAGTTGTGAATGTTGCTGGTTGTTGTGCTAGTTGTGGCTATTTTGTTATAGATGTGGATGATGGTTGTTGTTGATTGTGGCTGCGGTTATGGTGATGTTGGTGGTGTTAACGGTTGTGGTGATGGTTGTTGGCTATAAATCATGGCTGTGGTTGGTCTAGCTTAGGTTATCGTCGTGGTGATTATTGTTGTGAGTTATCGATTAGGGCGGTAAGTGTTGATAATAGTGGTGGTGTTAACGATTATAATGATGGTTATGATTAGGGTGGTGTTTGGGGCTGTTAATGGTAGTTAATAGTTGTGCATGTGTTAGTTATGATGGTGAATAATAGCAATGACAAAGGTGGTTCATGGTGGATAGTGGCTGCATGTGGTGGATGGTGATGGTTAACCCTTAGTCAAAGCTGGTCGAACATGGTCAACGGACGGTCCACGGAACGAGAACGCGATTAGATCGAGGCGAATACGAGTGGGTTAAAATCCATAACCGAGTGGAAGGTAATATCGCACGCGCAACGCATTGAAATTGAATTATAAAATGCATACGTATTGTTGAGCTCTAATTATAAAGGCATAAATTATAAAATATGTGAACTATAAACGAAAACGAACGTCGCTTGTTATAAATGTTTGATTTAAATGGATGGTTTGGACTCGAGATTTAAATAACAACGCTATTTAATAGAAATCAACCTAGATAACATATATGAAACATTACATTTTAGAAAATGGTTATATCATGTCATTGATTAAACAGATAAGCTGATCCCATGCCACGTTAAATCGTTACAAGACTTAGAGATGTAAAATACATTCAAATACGATTGTGCATTTGTGTGTATATATATATACAATAGATACTTAGTCTATCCGCATCTACAAGTTTTATTTAAGATAAAAGACCTAAAAATGCTATAAGGATCCATCATCGTGTTGTTGCTAATTGCCGGTCATCTCATTGTTATTGAAATAAATATTATAACACTCTTTTTATACAATATATCGTTAACTATCATCAAAAAATGGACTATTTATCGTCAATCAAGTTAACTAATATGATGTGAACGTGAACAATATAAACATCGTTTGAAACATTATGTATTACTTACATCGTCAATGCGAGTTATTTTTAAAGAATTGGAATCAATGATATAAATTGGTTTTTCTACATTATTTAAGCTAAGACTCAATTCTTGATTAAATGCATTAATTAACTTAATGTACACGAGTTAATTCATGACACTTAACAAATACACAAGAAGCTAAGGATACTAATCACCAACATTAAGTTAACTAAAGAGCTCAACTTCACGCATGTAATAACATCATGCTAATTCTAAACATGAATCTTATATGTTCTAGTTAGGATTGCTTTGTTGGTGATCATCACTTTCTATGTCAAGCTCTGAAATTATATAAGGACACCAGGTGAGTTCTCGTGTTCCCCTTTTTACTTTGGTTTTGGGGATGAAGCATGCTCCTTTGTTTATGAACTATGATTGTGCTTTATTTGACGCTTGTATGTGGGACTTTTTGGATACCTGCTGATACTTTTGTCATGATCATTAAATCTTTTGTGAACCGCTTGTTTTATGTGAATAGATCTATTTGGGGAATCCCCCATGCACAGTGGCTCCCGCTACAGGGAGGTACCCCACTGAGATCCCGAGGGGTCGTTTGTGGCATGTAACAGGTTTTGAATAAGATACTATGGTGAACCATCCTAGCAGGAATCGTTCACTGTTCTAAGGCTTGGTTCTTTCCTACGGGAATATCCGGTTAAACACAAGTTTCGAAGAGGCCAACGGGGACCAAGTGCAGGGTGATTGTGACCCCACAACAGCTATAATAGATACAAAAGCTTTAACTTGTGGACTCTAAGAGTCCCTTTTGTTTTCTGAAACTTTAACCACTTGAAGTCACCAACTTTATGTTGACACAATTTTCTTTTGAGCATGTCTTCAGGTACAGCTAGGGAGAATAGTCGAGCTATAGAAGTTACCCAAATCCGAAGCAAGATACGAGGGTAGAGTTTAAAGACAAAGGTTGAGCCTAGAAGCCTTAGTTACTGAACTTCAAGAAATAATTCTCGAGAGATTGATCATGACACCTATAGATTGTAGGTTGAAGCACCTTTTGAATTGGAAGCAAAGCCAACATTTTAATGTAAACATCATGTGACACTTTGTAATAAACCATTTAGTTTCCGCTGAATTTTGGTTATTGTCTACTAATCGTGACGTCCCGCCTCTCTGGGCCCGGGGTGTGACACAACAGGTTAGGATCAACACCGCTCAGATAAATTTCAAAACATTGTTTCCATTACGGGTATTCATCCAAAGTTAATAGCTTCGGTGGCTTGTTATGATTCCCAATCTCATTTTCCAGAAGCAATAGATTCTGGATCCGTGAGCCCTTACCAGCAATAAACGCAGAGTTCTGATCATCCATGGTCTCAAACTTGAACAATTTTGTACGTGACAAAGTCATGCGATTGAAGAGTACGACCGAGTTCAATCGTGCGATTGGAGAGTGCGACTGAGTTCAATCATGCGATTGAGAGGGCGACTGAGTTCAATCGTGTGATTGAGTTCAATCATGCGAATGAGCAATACGACTAGGTCCAGTCTGCGGTTGAATCGTGCGATTGGAATTCAGTCGTGCGATTGAGTTAATCGTGCGACTGAAACTGCTGTGAATGAAAAATTCGAAACTTTAAACACCTTGACACCAAAAACGATATTTCACGAACCCTAATCTGCTGTAAGTCAAAAAGGCTTAAACTTTTGAATCAAGCACACTTCAAAAACACCTTTTGAGTCAAAACGAGAGTCTTTTGAATTAAAACGTTAGTTTTAACACGAACACCAATCGAATCCATGAAGAATCACAAGACAAAACTCTGATACAACTTGTTAGGACCATGTACGTACAGAGTACTAACTCATTCAACGTGAATACAGATCAAATAGTGCGGAATCCTATTTGATTGGCGATCCAATTAGTGAGAATGACAACCTGATCAATCTAACGATTAAACAAACGTTAAGAATGAGTAGAGATTGATCAGGAACGAACTTTGAAGTTGGATGGATGAACTAGGACGCTCTGGATGGCTAGGGTATAATAATATTTGAAGTGTTATGTTTTTCATGAATTATATGGTATTTATAGGTTTTAGTGTCTTGTCGTACGACTGAGCCATTTGCATGGTTCAGTCATGCGACTGAGTCATATGATTGATTCATACAAATGACTGAACTCCACTAATGGTTTAGTCATGCGACTGAGCCAATCTCTGTTGGTACGTATGTCCCTAGTTCTAGTTCCAGTGAGCTTAAATGTAATTGACTTTCATTTTGTTACACTGATGTAATATTTGACATATGTAATGAAAACTCTTCATTGAATGGTTATTGGTTATTGAATGTTGTATCTATTCATATTATTGATTATTACACGCTTATGTGAACATGTTATATAGGTTTACAGTTGTTAGACATAGTTCTTTACCATTAAAGGTTCAGGATTATGTTTAACTAAGTCTCACGATTCAGTCGCACGATTGGACCAGCCGAATGGGCCAGTCGCACGACTGAACCAGATGATTAAGCCAAACACACGATTTAGTCATAAGACTGACTCAGTCGTACGAAGGAATCAATCGTATGACTCAATCGTAACCTATAAATACCACTTAATTCGTGCAAAAACGGAACACTTCGAGAGTTCTTAACCCTAGCCGTACCTGTTCGTCCAGAGAGTCCCTTCCAACTTCATAGAACGTTTCTAATCACTTCTAATCAATTCTTAACGTATTCTGATCATTAGTTTTGATCGGATTAATGTTCTCCCTGATTGGATCGCCAATCAAATAGGATTCCGCACTATTTGATCTGGTTTCACATTAAATCAGTAGTACTCTGTACATACACGGTCCTAACAAGTGGTATCAGAGCTTTGGCTCTTGATTCTATGTGGATTCAATCACGTTTTTGGAAAAGTCAACGTTTTCAATCAAAAGATCCATTCTTTTTGCATTAAAATTCAGTTTTTACAAGTGCATGTGTTCAACAGTTATTCTTTTTCGAGTTTCAGCCGATTAGGGTTTTTAAAATTGTGTTTTTAGGTCGAATTGCATGAAAATTTTGAAAAATTTCGAATTCAGCAGTCTCAATCGCACGATTGACCCAATCACATGACAGAACTTCATTCACACAGCACAATCGCACGATTGGCCCAGTCATTTGTTTAATCGTACGATTGGCCCAGTCGTTTATTCATTCACATGATAGTCCTAGTCGTTTGCTCATTCGTACGACTAAGCTCAATCGCACAGTTGAGTCGCAGTTGCACCCCAATCGCATCCCCAGTCATATACCCAGTCGGTTTGTCAAGTTTTCAGACTAGTTCATTATGGATACACATAACTTTACTCTCTCAGTCAGAAAGGACTGCAGAATTCAGAATCTCTTGCTCTTGGAGAATGAGATCGGGAATCACAACAAACCACCAAAGCTTCTGTCTCTTGATGAATATCCTTAATGGAAGCAATGGTTTGAAATTCATCTGAATGGAATGGACACAAACTTATGGAGCACTATTGAGATTGGCTACAATATGCCAGTTGAAGCTGATGGTATTGCACTGACTCTAAGTGGTTTGAGTGACGTACAAAAAATTTCATACAATGCTGAGAAGAAGGCCTATGCATTGTTGACACAGTCCATTCCGAAAGATATTTTCCATCAGTTTTCAGAACACAAGCGGTACAAAAAGTTATGGAAGGCTCTTGAGAAACGTTATGAATGAAATTCAACACTTAAGTCTCTAAAGGCTAAAGCTTTGAAGAAGGAATTTGATAACTTATCATCAATTGGAATGAAAGTTTAGATGATGTGATCGACTGCTTCTATCATTTGATGAGTGAACTGCACACACATGGGGTTAAAACGTCCATGGATGATAAAGTGTCGAGTTTGGCTGATGGGTTACCTGATAAGTAGGATTTATTTGTTTCCACTTTAAGACATAATGCTGTGCTGGAGACACTAGACATAAATGATTTTATTCTGAAATTGAGGGAGGAAGAGGTACGACATAAGTACATGTCTAAAAAGGTAACCTATACTCAGAATCCTTCTCTCTACAATGTGTCTCCTACTACACCTTCTTCTAGTGCACCCTTGCAGAATGCTTTGTGTCTAACACATCTGCAAACGTTCAAAGTGCGTCTTCAGGTGGTGAGTCAAATGCTTCATCAGGGGTTAAACACAGTTCTGCAGAAGCTCAATCGATGAAGTTAATGACAGAGCATCTGGGCAATGTAACTGTGGAAGTGGCTAAGGAGCTTATGGATCTACTAGCTGCTGTGGTACATTCTTATGACGGGTTAGTAGCAGGAAAGATTGGTAACTGCCACTTGGCCGACGAAGATTATGAGCAAGTGGATGAAACTGAGCTGGAGCGGACGGATATCATATGGGCACTCGCTAGTGCTGTACGTAGAGCAAAGAAGTTTGTTAAAAAGATGGGATAGAACCTGGTGGCTACAAAGGATACAACTTTTGGATTTGACAAGTCAAAAGTCACCTGTTTTAACTGCGGTGAAAAAGGCCATTTCAAGAGAGAGTGTGTCAAACCTAAGAAGACAGGAAATGGCAACCCATTTTTATCATTTAACAGGCAGGATAAGGACAAAAAGGAAATGTCAACCAGCCATGACTCCAAAGCAATAGTAGCACAGGGTGATGAAGGACAAGACTGGTCCTTCCGTTTCTTATCTGATGGTGAAGCAAACATTGCATTGGTTGATGATCTGAACGATGACTCAGCGAGTGAGGGGGAGAACTTAGTTGAGCTTGATACTGCTGATGTGAATGAGACTATGACTGCTGTTGATCAACTAATGGAGGATGAACTAAATGCAGAATCTGCAGCACACCAGGAACCCCAGGCTGCTTTCATGGCTGTCACCTCTACATCTGCACAGGTAGAATTGAAAGACGATCTCTTTGATAAACATGCTTGTGTTGAATGTAATAAGTTTAGGGAATGCATCGATCTGAAATTTGCTAGGTTATTAGAACATAATGATAACTTAGTAATGACTTAAAACTTTGCACGAGGCTAATAGAGTATTAAAGAAAATGAAAGCAGTTTAAAGAGAAAATTGAATTGCTGGGAAAACAATTAAAAAAACTGAGGTTGTTGCTTTTAACCAAGAAAATGACATAAAGTTTTACATAAAAACAATTGAGGAAACTAAAAAGGACAGAGCTGTTTTACAAGTTAAAAATGAATCCTTTAAGCAAAAACTGCATAGTTTAGCTAGTTCCTCTCACATCTTGAAAAACTTGGTTAAAGAAAGAAACAATGGGGAAGGGCAGGGTTATAAAGTTGTGCCTCCACCACATGAGATCCTCCTGAACACCAAACAGAGACCTGTTAACAATAATCCCATCAAGGACCATGTGGTGACTACTCCTCTGGTCAGTGATCCTGACACCGCAGTTAAACCTGCTCCTCCGGTTGCCGATCAGAAGACTTCAACATCAGGCACAAAGGATAAAACCGTCATTGAGGACCGGGTGGAAAAGGATGATAATGTACCTCTGGGGTCGGGTTCACAATCTGCTGTAACACAACCTAAGACTTCAAAACCTACTCAGTCCAAATCGGTTAAGCAAGATGTCAATCATTTTAAAAGACAATGTAATCATAATGTTAAACAAATCAAATTTGTCAAAGAAGGTGAAAAACCTAAAGTTGAGAATAAAAGACCCACGCCTGAAGTGTACTCCCCACCCCATAAGAGATCTCCTAGTCCTATTGAGAGGAGATCATGCTATACTTGTGGACAAAGAGGTCACATTTCTTCACACAATCCTCGCTATCAGACACCTAGGCCTAAAGTTGAACTAGATCAGGAAGTTACACTGTTTTCTTTAAAACAGAGATCTAAGACACCTGCTAGGTCTAAAATACCTGCTAGGTCCTATGCATCTCCCTAACACCACAGACAACACAGACAAGTCACTGACAAGTCTGTGATGCCTGAGGTGAAACCTGCTTTTGAAAATAAATCTAAAGTTCAAACTGTAAATTAGTTATCGGTTTACCACAAAAAAGCCTTACACAAGGATGGTCTATGGAAAGCTAAAACATCTGATGTGTCTGATAGTGTTGATAAGGAGAAGAATGAGGTTTCTGTAGGATTCTATGTGCCCAAGATACGTAGAATATTGATGCGGTTAGTACGTTATGATCCAAGTGGGTTATACCCAATAACAAGCTTAGCAAACACCAATTAATATTTAATTGATGATAGGATCATTCAATTAAATATTTACACCAAATTTAGAAAATGAGTTTTCTAAATAAATTGCATATGAGATGGAACAAATTATAAGGATAATTTGTTGATGAGTTTATTGTTATTCTTGTCATTTAAAAGGGGTTTAAATAACACTAATAACATATGAGTGTACTTTAATTAAATTGTTTAATTAAAGAACACATATGTCACAATTATAAAATAAGTCTAGATGGTGACTTTTTAATGTGTGATATATGACTAGTTATAATAGGTTGTGTGTTAAAAATTTAAAGGAGGGAAACTCATTTGAAAGCTTCTTGGCCGTCCCCCCCCACCCCCCTTTATTTTGATTGGACCTTTTGGTTTCTTGAAAACACACAAAGATTAACTAGCAATACACTCATCTTTCTCTCATACCCATACATGCAAACAAAGACCAAAAACTCTCTCTTCTCTCCCAAAAGGTTTCGGAACAGGCAGCAACCAAAAAGGGGTTTTTGGGTTTGATTTTGGTGTTGTAATCTTCCTAACAAGACAAGTTTGCATATAAGCTTGGGGTATACAAGCTTGAGGGTTCCTCCTCTTAGAATCTTGGTCGTTTTCATCCCACATTTCATCTATTTTGCTGCTGGAAGTTCACACATTTGAAAGGTCTTTCGGCAGCTTTCATTTTGGAGTTTTGGTGTCCAAATCCAAGCAAGTGTGAAGGTAACTTAGAGCCTTGTGGGAGTGAACACTAGAGGACTTCCAAGCTTGAAGTTTTAGCCACATTTTCAGCCTTATCTCCACCTTTCTTGGTCGAATCTTGCTGCTGGAAAGGTAGTTTGGCAGCCCCTATGTGGCTGCCATATTGTGTTGTTTTAAGTACACATAGCATGTTTATTCACATATATTGATCCTTTGATTTATGGGTTTGTTTTAAACACTTATATGGTCATCTAAAGAACATAATTTTCAGCTTATAAAATCGGTTTTAAAGTTGTTATTCCGCTGCGTTTTCTGAAAGTTTAAATGGTTAAACTTCGATTTTGTGTTCTAACAAACCCATCAATGGCATCAAGAGCCGGTTATGTGGATGACTTGCTTGTTTTGTCCTTTAAAATTAGTTTTAAAGGATGATTATAAACTCATAATAGGCTGATTTTGGGCTGCTATGTTTTGTATGAATGATTCCCCAAACATTCAAGGTCATATCACACATGCTAGTGATTAGACCTTGAAAGATATATATTATGAAATGTTGATTGTTTGGACAATGTTTAAAACCAAAATTTCAGTTTATGTTGGCTGAAATTTGGTGGTTTTAAGTGGGGTTTCATTATATGTTTGGATGATATGATCATTGGATGTTAGTGTGCATAACCTAGCCTTTGGCTTTATGATTTGGATGATTGGAATGGTTGATTTTATTCATTCAATGGGTTATAATGTTTATGTTTATTATTTGGGTTGTAATTATTTATTCATTTGGTTATGTAATTAATAGATTAGGTGCATTTCTTTTATTAGAAAAAATGTATTAGGATACAATTTTGTAAAAGGAAGATGCACAAGATCAAGACCCAAAGGTGGACATCAAAGACATGGAACTTGAAGCATATGGATGCAAGTTCAAGTGGGAGTCTATGATGACCTCAATTTTGTATTGTATTCAACCCTTAGGAAAGACCAATTGACCACACTTGTGATGGCAAACAAGTGTGGTCACAATAGTAGCTATGGTTATGCACATTATGGTGTTTATGATTATGCTTGTTTGTTTGTTGTTATTTGATTGTATGGTTGAAATTTTTACATGCATTACAAACTAATTAACAAACTTAACAAGTTATAAATATGATGGTTCTTAATCATTTAAAGGTAATAAAAGGTTATTAAAATGATTTAATGATTTTAAAGATTAAAATAGGTTTTAATCAAAGGACCATAAGGCACCTTGTATTTGAAAGCATGCAAATACAAGTACATAGAGTTTTCTAAACTAGAATTATGAAATATCTAAACATTTGAAAAACAAGATCAACACCGTCCTTTTACACAACACTTAAGTCACTTGGGAACTCTTAGTGGGATAAAGGTCACCTAACCACTTTGAGGGAACTTATGACTTATGGTGAGAATGCCATATTTGTGGGATAAAGGTCACCTAACCACTTATTTTGGCAAACTCACACTTGTGTAAGTAGGATGTCTTGATTTGCAAACCATGTTAAATGGATCACCTACAATATGGTTTCCAAATGGTGTTGATGGGATTAACATGCCGACTTTACATATGATGTTTAAAGTCGATCCCATACCTCTAGAAGTTTCAAGTGGTTGCAACCGTCAATCGTTGACCACCTTATTAATTTAAATCGTGGGATAAAGGTCACCTAACCACAATTTAAATGTAATGTTGGGTTCTAGATTTTAATATAAAAATGACCATAAAAGGCATTAATTATTAAAAATAACAATATTGAAAATACTAAAATAGATCTTTGTTAAATTTTGTAGATGGCCACCAATAATGAAAATCACGATAACTCATCCGCGTCCAACCAATCATTACGAGCGATCCTCCAAAAGGAACGTCTAAATCATAACAACTTTATTGATTGGTATCGAAACTTGAGAATCGTTCTCAAGCAAGAGAGAAGGTCATATGTTTTAGACGACCCTATCCCTGATCAACTTACTGAGGATGATGAGGAGGCCTACAATGATTGGCTGAAATACACTGAGGACTCCATCCAAGTGTCTTGTCTCATACTAGCGAGCATGACTCGGATCTCCAAAAGGAGTATGATCATCACGGAGCTTACGACATGATAACCCAGCTGAAGGAAACGTTCCAACAGCAAGCAAGGGTTGAGCGCTTCGAAACGGTTCGAGCACTCCATGCATGTCGTATGGACGACAACCAATCTGTTTCATCTTATGTACTTAAGATGAAAAGTCATATTGACCGCCTCGAGAGGCTAAATTGTCCCGTCTCGAAGGAATTGGCCACGGATTTGATCGTAAATGGCCTAACCAAGAAGTTCGAGATATTCGTGTTGAACTACAAAATGAATGCATGGGACAAAAGCATTGGTGAGCTTCACTCAATGCTCAAAACGGCCGAGGCGGCCATGGGTAAAAGGGTTTTACCCGTTCTCACCATCAATGATGGTGGGAACAAGAAAAGGCCTTATCCCGCACCCAAGGCAAAAGTTGCCAAGGGTAAGGGACCCATTTGGGGAAAGGGGAAAGGGTGGTAAGGGTGCCACCCAAACCACAAGAAAAGAAGCAAAAGGTTGCTATTATGACCCATGCTTCAAGTGTGGGGAGATTGGACATTAGGCAAGGAATTGTCCTGTCCATCTCCAAGAGTTGAAAGCAAAGAGGGATACCGGGCAGACCTCAGGTACAATATACATGATTCATATTGATCTTAATGATACATCTTTGAACACATGGATATTAGATACCGGATGTGGAACTCATATTTGCAATTTGTTACAGGGGTTCATAAGAAGTACGGACTTCAATCAAGGGGATGTTAGCCTCTTCATGGACAATAGAACTAAAGTCTTAGTTGAAGCTCGTGGGGACTACATCCTAAAACTTCCAAGTGGCTTGGAAGTTATTTTGAACAATGTTTTGTATGCTCCTAGTTTGACTAGGAACATTATTTCTGTTTCCCAATTAAGACATTATGATTATGTATTATCCTTTATTGAAAATGATATTCAAGTTTCTTTAAATGGTATGTTCTATTTTAAAGCTATTCCCATTAATGGTATTTATGAATTGGTTCATGAAAATACTTTAACTAGTTCATTGTACCAAACTAACAGCAAGAAACTCAAGTTGGACTTGAGTGATACCTATCTTTGGCATTGTCGTCTTGGTCATATAAACAAGAAACGTTTACAAACACTTCAAAAGAATGGTCTTTTAAAAACAAATGAATGTGATTCATTTGATGTTTGTGAATCTTGTTTACAAGGTAAGATGACTAAGGCACCTTTTAGTGGAACTACCGAAAGGGCAAAAGATTTATTAGGAATCATACATTCAGATGTATGTGGTCCTTTTAAACCAATGAGTAGGAATGGTGAAAGATACTTCATTACCTTTACCGACGATTATAGTCGCTATGGGTATGTGTACTTACTAAGGCACAAAGATGAAGCTTTTGAAATGTTAAAAATCTTCAAGAATGAAGTAAAAAATCAACTCAACAAGTCAATTAAAGTTCTCCGTATCGATAGAGGAGGTGAATACCTTAGTGATGCTTTTCAAGATCATCTTAGGAGTTGTGGGATTGTCTCACAACTCACTCCACCTGGAACACCACAACATAATGGTGTGTCTGAGAGGAGTTATCGAACCTTATTGGATATGGTCCGATCTATGATGGCTAGAAGCTCATTACCTCTATCATTTTGGGGTTTCGCTCTGCTCTCCATGGCTCGTATTCTAAATATGGTCCCAACCAAAAAGGTGGAAAGGACACCCTTCGAGATATGGCATGGAAGAGTTCCAACCCTATCATACTTAAGGGTCTGGGTTGTGAGGCTTATGTTAAGACTCCCACCCCAAACAAATTAGAAGTCCGATCCACCAAGTGTATCTTTATTGGATATCCTAGAGATTCTATGGGATATTATTTCTATGATCCACTGGAACAAAAGGTGTTTGTTGCCAGAAAGGGTGAGTTCTTAGAAGCAAAGTTCCTTATGGAAGGAGCTGGCAGTAGAACAGTGGATCTTGAAGAGGATCAAGAACCACAACCCGATGCACGTTTGGTTGAAACTAACACTCAACATGAGGATGTTGAGGATGATCAAGGGGTTAATCAATACACACAAGACGTTCGCAGAAGTGGTAGAACTAGTAATCCACCTGAAAGATACGGATTTTTCATGGATGGATGCTATGTGGTAGATTCAGATGAACCAACCACATACCATAATGCAATGTCCAGTTCGGATTGTGACAAATGGCTAGAAGCCATGAACGTTGAGATGCAATCCATGTATGACAATCATGTTTGGGAACTTATTATACCACCTCTTAATTCCAAGGTAGTTGGAAGTAAGTGGGTTTTCAAGAAGAAAACCGATATGCATGGAAACTTGGATACTTATAAAGCTAGACTTGTAGCAAAGGGTTTCACTCAAACTCAAGGCGTTGATTATGATGAAACCTTCTCACCTGTTGCGATGTTAAAGTCTATAAGGATATTGTTTGCCATAGTTGCTCATTATGATTATGAGATTTGGCAAATGGATGTCAAAACCGCTTTTCTAAATGGATATCTTAAGGAAGATGTCTATATGGTTTAGCCTGAAGGTTTTGTCGATCCCAAACATCCTAATAAAGTATGCAAGTTAAAGAAATCAATCTATGGATTGAAACAAGCATCGAGAAGCTGGAATCACCGCTTTGATGAGGAAGTAAAGAAATTTGGCTTCATCAAAAACGCTAATGAGGCTTGTGTGTATAAGAAGGCTAGTGGGAGCAGAATAACTTTCCTAGTATTGTATGTTGATGACATACTACTATTTGGAAATGACATCCCAACCATGGAAGGTGTAAAAACCTGGCTTGGAAGTTGTTTTTCCATTAAGGATCTTGGTGAAGCCGCCTATATTCTGGGAATAAAGATCTATAGGGATAGATCGAGGCAGTTGATTGGTTTAAATCAAAGTGCATATATTGATAAATATTGAAAAGGTTCAAGATGGAGAACTCTAAGAAAGGTACCGTACCTATTCAAAGAGGAACGATATTGAGTACGACTCAATGTCCTAGCTCAAAGGATGAGCAAGATAAAATGAAGGCAATCCCGTACGCATCTGCTATTGGATCCATCATGTATGCGATGATATGCACTCTACCGGACGTGTCATGTGCTTTAAGCATGACAAGCCGATACTAGCAAAATCCTGGAAACAGTCATTGTATGGCTGTTAAGAACATACTTAAGTACCTAAGGAGGACAAGAGATATGTTCCTAATCTATGGATCTGGTGATGAGGAACTCGTTGTAAAAGGTTACATGGATGCGAGTTTCCAAACCGATCGTGACGATTCACGGTCACAATCGGGTTATATTTCATTCTGAATGGAGGAGCGGTCTCTTGGAAGAGCTCCAAGCAGGATGTGGTGGCTTTATCAACTACAGAATCAGAATACATCGCCGCCTCATTGGCAGCTCAAGAAGCTGCATGGTTAAAGAAATTCATTGCCGATCTAGGGGTTGTCCCATCAATTCAGGACCCCCTAGAGATCTTTGTGATAATGAGGGTGCGATTGCTCTAATCAAGGAACCCCGTGCTCATCAAAAGACTAGGCACATTGAGCGGAGATTTAACTACATACGAGATGAAGTTGAAAAAGGAAAGATATGTATTCGCAAAGTTCACACGGATCAAAACATTGCGGATCCTCTCACGAAGCTCCTTGAAAAGGCAAAGCATGAAGGTCATACTTATGCCATGGGACTTCGATATTCTAGTGATTGGATTTGATCTGTAAATTTGTATTTGGATATATGGGACTCTTTATTATTTGAATAAAATTATTTGGTTATAATGTTTCAATTAATGTTCCAATTTAGCATGTTTAATCCATGAGTAAATTGTTTACTCTAAATGTCCGTAGTCGTTCAGACTTGTGGGAACAAGTATTGAGGATAAGACTATTATAAACTTGGATTGGTTGATATTCATAAGGATGAATATAGAGCAGTGGGTTGCTACTAAGGTTCATAGATATTTGTGGGATACAAATATTGGACTAACCCGCATCTCAAATTTTACTACATGGAATCTTATTGATTGATCATAAGTAAATTTGAGTAAAGGCGAATATCATTTGGTATCCTCCGACCTGAGATACATATTGGGTTTTGATATTCACCAAGTATTATACCTTGAGTTAATTCTTCACTGTCCTGAAATAGTGGACAGTACATAAGGGTATGTTCAGATATAACATGAGGTGTTTGTGAGAAACGTATGTAGTCAAGATGGAATTTGTTCCTCTTATTCATTGAGAGTTAGATGTGTAAGGCCTGATAAGTTAAATCAACAAGAAATGATCATTCGGTATTCTTGCATTTAACATGACATCTGAAACAAAAGGATAGATGATTTATTCACCTAAATCATTTCAAGTAGGGTACTTCAAAGGGATGATGTTATTGAATGGCTATAAGGCATGCGTATTAAGGGTAGTAAACCGTTGTAGGCGGTATTTACTGCTTGCATCAATCTTCTATGAATCTTGGGCAAGTGGGAGATTGTAGGATTCTATGTGCCCAAGACACATAGAATATTGATGCGGTTAGTACGTTATGATCCAAGTCGGGTTATACCCAATAACAAGCTTAGCAAACACCAACTAATATTTAATTGATGATATGATCATGCAATTAAATATTTACACCAAATTTAGAAAATGGGTTTTCTAAATAAATTGCATATGAGATGGAACAAATTATAAGGATAATTTGTTGATGAGTTTATTGTTATTCTTGTCATTTAAAAGGGGTTTAAATAACACTAATAACATATGAGTGTACTTTAATTAAATTGTTTAATTAAAGAACACATATGTCACAATTATAAAATAAGTCTAGATGGTGACTTTTTAATGTGTGATATATGACTAGTTATAATAGGTTGTGTGTTAAAAATTTAAAGGAGGGAAACTCATTTGAAAGCTTCTTGGCCGTCCCCCCCCCCTTTATTTTGATTGGACCTTTTGGTTTCTTGAAAACACACAAAGATTAACTAGAAATACACTCATCTTTCACTCATACCCATACATGCAAACAAGACCAAAAACTCTCTCTTCTCGCCCAAAAGGTTTCGGAACAGGCAGCAGCCAAAAGGGGTTTTTGGGTTTGATTTTGGTGTTGTAATCTTCCTAACAAGACAAGTTTGCATATAAGCTTGGGGTATACAAGCTTGAGGGTTCCTCCTCTTGGAATCTTGGTCGTTTTCATCCACACATTTCATCTATTTTGCTGCTGGAAGTTCACACATTAGAAAGGTCTTTTGGCAGCTTTCATTTTGGAGTTTTGGTGTCCAAATCCAAGCAAGTGTGAAGCTAACTTAGAGCCTTGTGGGAGTGAACACTAGAGGACTTCCAAGCTTGAAGTTTTGGCCACATTTTCAGCCTTATCTCCAGCTTCTTTGGTCGAATCTTGCTGCTGGAAAGGTAGTTTGGCAGCCCCTTTGTGGCTGCCATATTGTGTTGTTTTAAGTACACATAGCATGTTTATTCACATATATTGATCCTTTGATTTATGGGTTTGTTTTAAACACTTATATGGTCATCTAAAGAACATAATTTTCAGCTTATAAAATCGTTTTTAAAGTTGTTATTCCGCTGCGTTTTCTGAAAGTTTAAATGGTTAAACTTCGATTTTGTGTTCTAACAAACCCATCAGTTTCTCCAACTCCAAAAGGACAGTGGGTCGAGTTTGTGATGTGCGATGCCACTGGGAAACCCAAGCCAGTAAAGGCTTGGTCCCGCTCCTTAACTAATTATTTTCTATTGTGTGCAGGTTGTCCGCTATAGTGCTTCTACCAACACATGGATTGTAGATAGCGGAGCATCCGGGCACATGACGGGAAATCAGTCTCTCCTTTTCAACGTGAAACAAATTAAAGGGGAGATGTTTCTTTCGCTGGAAATAAAGGAGGATACATTATCGCATAAGGAGAAGTAGGTAATGGAATGGTAAAGTTCGATAAAATAAATTATGTTCAACAGTTAGAAAACAATTTGTTTTCAGTTTCTCAGATATGTGACAAGGCTTCAAAGTAATGTTTGATAATAGGAAGTGTTACATTCTGAAGAAGTAGATGGAGATTCCTGAGGAGCAGGTATTAATGTCAGTATCAAGGTAGAACGATTTGTACATTTTGGATATGTCAAATGCTTCTACTACTGAGTCCATTGTTCAGTGATTTTTATCAAAGGCAACAGAGAAGGAGTCCATCTCATGGCACAGGAGAATGGGACACATAAATCACTGGAAGATGAATCATCTGGTTCATAACAACCTAGTTGAGGGAATTACTATAATGAACTTCAAACTTCCCGATTTTTGTGTCTCGTGCAAGAAGGGAAAGCAGACCAGGAAGTCTCATAAGACCAAGCACGTTAACTCTATCGAGATGCCCCTGGAGCTACTGCATATGGATCTTTTCGGTCCTGTCAACACAAAGAGTATCGCTGGAGACTGGTACTGCTTTGTAGTCACAGATGACTACTCATGTTTCTCCTGGGTGATGTTTCTGAAAGCTAAGTCTGAAACATTTGAATCGTTCAAGGCGCTCATCACTACATTGGAGTCTCTCTACAATCTGAAGGTCAGGAAGGTTCGTTCTGACAATGGAACTGAATTTAAGAATCAGTGGATGGATGCTTTCTGTACGGAAAAAGGGAATTGTTCATCAGTTCACCTCTGCATACACGGCACAGATGAATAGAGTTGCTAAATGCAATAATAGGAGCTTGATCGAGACTGCAAGGACTATGTTGGCAGATTCAAAACTGCCAGTACAGTTCTGGAATGAAGCTGTTGCCAATGCGTGCTACACGCTTAATCGTGTGTTAGTAGTTAAGCGGTATGGGAAGACTTGCTATGAGTTGCTTCAGAAGCACAAACCTAACCTGGAGTAACTAGAACCATTCGGAGCTCTATGCACTTTACTGAAGAAAACTCCGGAGGGCAAGTTCAACGAGAAAGCAGATCAAGGGATCTTTCTTGGATACAACATACCAAACAAACAAGTTTATAACAACTCAACAGGTCAGGTAGAAGTGTGGTGCAACGTCGATGTGCAACAATACACCATTCCCTCTGTTGGAAAAGGTCCTTCGTCATTCTTCAACTATGATGGCTTTTTCAAATCATTCAACCTTCCTTAGATAGATTCAGATGAAGAGATTGGTGCTCAGATGATGTACGATGTCCTAAATACACCGAATCTGGATATCAGCAATATGGCACCGGCTAGTGGTGCTTCGGGATCTTCAGCAGCTGCTCAGGACAAGAGTGATGAGTCATCAGACAATGAAAAAACAGTTGAGACAAGCAATGAGCATAACGTTAATCAAGATGGAAGCTCAACAGATGTTAAACATGCATCAGGGAATCCAGTTACTGAACCTGTTATCACAACTCTTGATACTGAAGTTGTCATTCCTACGACACCTGTGACTAGGATCAGCGTAAATCATCCCCCGGAGACTATCATCGGGATCATCAATCCGGTGTGCAGACTAGAAATCGTCTCTACTCTGCTGATTATGATGCAATTATGGAAAAGGGCTACGTGAATGACGGGGCCTTTAAATGTTTTGTATCTTAGGTCGAGCCCAAATACATCAGTGATGCCCTGAAGGATGAGGCCTGGGTCAACGCTATGTAGGAGGAGCTGCTACAGTTCAAGAAGCTTGGAGTGTGGACACTCGTTGATAGGCCTAAAGGTGTTGGACCAAAAGAACCAATGAGCCAAGATCAGGAAAACCTCTAAGTCCCAAATGACATCACAACAACTGCTGAAGACTCCCATCAGCTGTTCTGACAAAGTCTGAAAAATCAACAGCTGAAGTTCAAAGAACTGAAGTACAACAGCTGAAGATCCCAAAGTACTGAAGATAAGTACTGAAGTCTAAAGTACTGATAAACACAAGTACTGAAGACTTCAAGTACTGAAGACAAGTGCTGAAGATCAAGTCTGAAGAACTGAAGAACTGATGATCAACTGCTGATGCACAAAGTCTGAAGACAATGACTGAAGACATCAGCTGATGACAACTACTGAAGTCATCAGCTGATGAATCATCTGAAGACCAAAGTCTGAAGACCAAAGTGCTGAAGTTTCAGAGTTTGTCACAACAGCTGAAAAGTCTTCTTCAGTTGTTGTGATGGTTTATTTTCTTTTTAGTAGTTTTATGTTTTTCATTTCAGTAGTTTGTACAACAGTTGAAGAGTTTGTTCTTCAGCTGTTATAGTTCAGTAGTTGTAAACGACTGAAGAGTTTGTTCTTCAGTCGTTGTTTTTCAGTAGTTTCCTTTTCAGTACTTGTAATAGGTAGAACACTTAGGAAATTTTGTAAGAAGATGTCAGCTGTTGTGACATCTTCAGTAGTTGTGTTCTATCAGTAGTTAATTAAATAACTATTTAATGTCGGTGGAATCTGACAACAGTATGGGTCATTTGCCTATAAAAGGGCAGTGACCTGAATGTATTCCACGCTGAAACATGTGAAATAAACGAATATTATTCCTTTTAAGGCAGAATTATTCTCTCTCTCTACAATTTACTTTACATGCAATATTCCTTATGTTCTTGCATTAATTGCTAATTATCATGCTAAATCCGCTGCGAACACAATCTAATTGATCAAACTAGAGGCTGAGATCCTAACAAATGGTATCAGAGCGGGTTAATCATTGATTGATTTCACTATTGATCATTTGAAACTGCTCTTTGATCTCTAAGTTTGATCGAATTAGCAATTTGCAAGAATTAGCTGTAGAGAGAGAGAGACTCTGCTGTTTCTGGCCGAAAACTTAAGGTTCTCTGGTGGTTTTGAGCTATATTTGTTTTGTTTAAACTTGAGTTTGACTAAAAACTGAGATGACTACACCAGCAAACAATCCTCACAATACTGGTTCCTCAACCAAGCCACCGATGCTTATGAGAAATGAGTATAACATATGGCAAAGACGTATGCTTCACCACTTGTCTGTCAACAGTGCTGGTTGTTGTAAGTCAGTGGTGCATGGACCATACAAGCCTATGGTGAGCGTCCCTGAATCTAATGAACAGGTTCCAAAGAAACCTGAACAATATTCGGATGAAGATCTAAAGCTGTTCGAGATTGATGCTAGAGCCCATGAAATTTTAGCCATGGCTATTCCAAATGAGATTTACTCAGGGCTTTTGCATCATGAGACTGCTCATGACCTATGGGTTGCTCTAAAAGAACAATTTGGAGGAACTGATTCGGTCTTAGCAAACAATAGGGAAATCCTCGCCCAACAATATGAGACATTCTCATATAGAAAGGGTGAGACTCTGACCCGGCAGTTTGAGCGGTTCTCTTGTTTGATTTCTGAGCTGAAGATGGTCAAACAAGAGTACTCCAACAGCCAGATGAACAACAGGTTCTCAGATCACTGCCTGAGAGATGGGACACTTATACCATTGTCCTACGCTCCAGTGCAGATCGGGAAACTCTATCTCTCACCCAACTTCACGGGAAACTACTCACATTTGAGAGAGAGATAGAGCAAAAGAGGAGGTTGTCCACTTCTGGCAAGCTCACTAATGACTTTGTTCAAGGCAATGCTGCCTTGATAAGTCAGGAGTCAGAATATGCTTCATTAGAAAGTTCTTATGATGAGCATATTGATTTCTCTACCAACTCAGAACAAGCTTTTGTTGGTGTTAGTAGTGGTTCAGGAGGCAGCGGTGATAACTGGTGCTTTTTGATGGATGATTTGAAGGGCATTCCAGATGATGATCTGGAGGAGATGGATATTTTGAGCCAAATGGCAATGTTCAATATCAGATCTCAAAAGTTCTACAAAAGAACTGGTAGGAAATTCCCTGGTCTCTCTGGCAAAACCAAAGTTGGTTTTGACAAGAGCAAGTTGAGGTGTCACAAGTGCCAAAGGCTTGGACACTTTGCTAGAGAGTGTAGATCATCTGGATCTAACTCCTCTGCACCCTTTGTGACTTTTCCAAGCAATACCTCACAGCACAGAGGGCAACCTTCCTCCAGTTCTGGTCATCCATTACAAGCACAGGCATCACCTGCTTATTTTGTGCCTCAGGGGTGTATGCCATACTCATACCCCTGCTACTACGTGCCTCAGTCCAGTCAAACTCAACCACCTTCTGCTCAACCACCACAGGCTCTTCCTGAGCCTCAATCTTCCCATCTCATCATCAAATACAACCTCAACAACAACTTCTTCACTCCAGGAGTTATTGACTGGAGTAGTCTACCAGATGATCTATCTGGTCAGAAACAACTACTCCAAGGTGCTGGTCAACATGGTGGTGATAGTCCTTTGGAAATCTTGCTCTGATGGCCCTTGAGTCTGCTAAGGGGTCATCATCTAATGCCTCATCACAGGTATCATCTGAGGCCAAAGCCAAGCTTTGTTCTGAATCATGCATAGCAGCATTTGCTTCTATTAGAGAAGCAAATGTAGCTTTAATAGATAAAAATCTTGAGCTAGAGCACACTATTTCCAAAAGAAAAGCTGATTTTGAGGCTGCACTAAAAGAGAAAAATGATGAGATTTACAAGCTTAAATGCCAAATTAAAGATGGTAAAGCTAGGGAAGATGTACTTCTAGACAAGTACAGAGACCTCAAGGAAACTCTTGCAAACACCCAAGTAGAGTGTGATCGATGGGTGCAATCATGCAAGGGTTTTGAAATGCTTCTTAGCAAGCAATCAGCTTCCAATGTGAAGTTTGGGATTGGTTATAATCACACTGCTCCTCCTACAGATTTCACTTCAAGAGCAGAAGTTGAATCTGATGGAGAGAGCAATAACCAATCCTTCTCATCATGTGACCTACTATCTTCTGATTCAGCATCATCAGAGATAGAAGTCAACAACCAATCAGCAAATGCTACAAGAGCTGATGGTTCAAATGCTGACTGTCACATGATCAAAAAGTTGATCAACTCAGGTGTAGTCTCTAGAAGTACTGAAAGTACTAGAGAGCAAGTGATAACACCTGAAGTTCAAACCTCAACTACTGCCAGCACTGAAGAGAAGAAAACTGATAGTAGAAAAGGTTTGAAGACAACTAAAGAAGAGGTCAGGAAAGCAGGTACTAAAGGGAAGAAAACTGCTAGTACTGATAACAAACAGCTGAAGAATAAGTCTTCAGCAGTTTCATCTTCTTTGGTTGATGATCAACACAAGATGAAGAAGAAGCCATGTGAGATATGTGGCTTGTTCAATCATCTTACTGATGACTGCTGGTACAAAAGGGGTTCCAAACTTAAACAAAAGGAGAAAATTAAAGGGCTAATAAATGAAATGAAAAATGATTTTGAAACCAAGTTTGTACTAGCAACATCAAAGCCTGAAATCCCTAAGCCCAAAGCTAAATCTAAAAGGAAAGTAGGGATTACTCAGGCAACAGCTGAGGTTGCTCAAAAGAAGATGGTACAACATAGGAATCCACCATCAGCAAGTCCCAATGTGTCTGAAGAGCTGAAAGCTTTATCACAAAGTCAGACACAACTGGTGATGATGGTTCAGCATCTAATGGGAAGAGTCAACCATTTAGATGCTCCTGTGTTGAAACGAAAGAAAAGGAAATCCAAGCCAAAGGGTTCCTCTTCTACACCATTTCTTCACCTCAGGCTGTTACACATAACACACCTGTTAGTGTTGCACCTATAGTTGAGAACAGACCCAAACCAAACAGGTTTGGGTCTCTAAAACTAACTAACATGTGGTTATGATTGCAGGGTTCTTCAACATTCCAAAGAAGCATCTGGTATGTAGACAGTGGAGGATCTATGCACATGATAGGAAGCAACTCCCTTCTTAATGACTACTCTCAAGGAAAGAAGGGATTTGTCTCCTTTGGCAATGATGCAAAGGGTTACATCATCGGAAAGGCTTTGTTTCCAATGGGGAAGTAAGGTTTGATGATGTTAACCATGTGGAGAGTCTCAAGTACAACCTTTGAGTGTCAGTCAAATGTGTGATAAAGGCCATGTTGCCCTTTTCACAAGCCAGAACTGTCGGATTCTGTCATCCAAAGTTCTAAATTTGATTGACAAGTTGTTGGATGAATACACTCTCCTGAAGGCCAACAGGACAGGAAAAGTGTATGCCTTAGATCTTTCTAAAAAGATAGATCTAAAAGGCCATCCTTGCCTATTCTCCAAGGCATCTTCTCAAGAATCTACTCTATGGCATAGAAGGCTGGGACATGTTAATTTCAAGAACATGAATCAGTTGATAAGCCATGGTTTAGTAAGAGGATTGCCTTTGAAGGAGTTCAAGTGTGAAGACAACTGCACTGCTTGCTTAAAAGGAAAACAACACAAAGTTTCATTCCCTTCAATAGAAGAACCAAAGTCCACTGCCTGCTTGCAGCTCCTGCATATGGATCTCTTTGGTCCTGTCAGAGTGATGAGCATGGCAAAGAAGAAATACTGCCTGGTAATTGTGGATGATTATTCCAGGTATGTATGGACTTTCTTCTTGCACTCCAAGGATGAAGCAGCCAAGACAATCATGAACTTTGTGTTATTTGTAGAAAAGCAGTATTCCCTACAGGTCAAGTGTGTGAGGAGTGACAATGGAACAGAATTTAGAAACCACACACTTGATGACTTCTACCTGTCCAAGGGAATTAAAAGGCAGTTTAGCATTCCTAGAACTCCTAAGCAGAATGGAGTGGTGGAGAGAAAGAACAGACTCTCATTGAAGCAGCAAGGTCAATGTTGGCTGACTCAGGTTTGCCACTGACCTTTTGGGCTGAAGCTGTCAATACAGCTTGCTATGTACAAAATAGAGCTTTAGTGAATAAGAGGTTGATAAAGACTCCTTATGAAGTACATCATCATTTGGCTCTTCTGATTTCATTCTTCAGAGCCTTGGGTGTCCATGTTTTATTCTCAACACTAGCAACCCACTCCAGAAATTTGCTAGTAAGGTGGATGCAGGGTATTTTGTTGGTTATTCATCAACTTGCAAGGCATACAGAGTCTTCAACTGTAGGACAAAAGTGGTTGAAGAAACTCTGCATGTTAAGTTCAATGAATCTCTAAAGGACAAGATTCCACAAAACCCTGTGGAGCTGTTTGATTTGGACATACTGCAATATGTTCCTTATCAACCTCCAGTTGTTGATCCTGTCAACAGTTGTCCACCTGGTGGTACTGATGATGATGTAGTCAGCACTCACCTCTTCAGGTTTAGTGACAACCTGCCTGAGTTCACTAAACCTGATGCTCCTGTAGCTTCAGTAGCCCTATCCACAACAAATGCTGATGAGATTTCTGCAAGCTCTACTTCATTTGAGCTGCCATCTCCTACATGGTTTCAAGAATCTCCATCACCATTTGTTGCTGCTGAAAGTCCTACAAACACTTGCACTGACATTATAGTCTATCAAGAGCTGAAGAATCACCCCATATCTCAAATCATTGGTGATATCAATGCTGGAGTTTCAACCAGGAGTCAATTGTCCAATTTATGCTTCTATGCTCTCTTCATCAGTCAGCAAGAGCCAAAGAACTATCATGTTGCTTTAAGAGACAATGGATGGGTTGAAGCAATGCAGCTTGAGCTTCTTCAGTTCAAGAAACAGCAAGTGTGGGAGCTTGTTCCTTTACCCCAAGGGAAGTGTGCAATAGGCACCAAATAGGTATTCAGGAACAAAACAGATGATAAGGGCCAAATTGTCAAGAACAAGGCCAGGCTGGTTGTCCAAGGATTTGCACAAGAGGAAGGCATCGATTATGATGAGACCTTTGCTCCTGTGGCAAGACTGGAAGCAATCAGACTGTTCTTAGCTTATGCTGCCTTTCACAGTCTTAAGGTTTATCAAATGGATGTCAAAAGTGCCTTCTTATATGGAAAAATAAAAGAGAAGTTTATGTGTGTCAACCACCAGGCTTTGAGGACAACAAACATCCTGATTGGGTGTACAAGCTTGATAAGGCTCTTTATGGGCTGAAGCAAGCTCCTAGGCTTGGTATGAGACACTCTCAACTTTTCTTTTAGAGAATAAGTTCACTAGAGGCACCATTGATAAAACCTTATTCATCAAGACTGTGGGACAACATAAACTCCTTGTTCAAATTTATGTAGATGACATCATCTTTGCATCCTCTGATCTAAAGTTGTGTGATGAATTTACAATGCTCATGAGGCAAAAGTTTGAAATGAGTGCTATGGGGGAATTACAGTTCTTTCTAGGTTTGCAAATCAAACAATGGGATGATGGAATTTTCATCCATCAGTCCAAATACACCAAAGAGTTGTTGAATAAGTTTGATTTACAAACCTGTAAGCCCTGTTCTACTCCCATGAGCAGCATCACACAACTAGATGTAGATTGAAAGGTAAAGCGGTTGATGAAACCCTTTACAGATGTATGATTGGGTCCTTGATGTACCTTACAGCTTCTAGACCATACATCATTTTTGCAACATGTGTTTGTGCTAGATTTCAGGCTGCACCTAAAGAATCCAATTTGATTGCAGTCAAAAGGATCTTTAGATATCTGCAAGGTACCCAATCACTAGGTCTTTGGTATTCAACTACATTCTTGCAAATTAGTTGCTTTCTCTGATAGTGACTATGCAAGATGCAAAGTCACCAGAAAATCCACTTCTGGTGGTTGCCAATTCCTAGGCAATTGTTTAGTTTCATGGCAGAGTAAGAAACAAACATCAATTGCTAGATCCACTGCTGAAACTGAGTACATTGCTGCTGCAAGTTGTACATCTCAGATACTCTGGCTTCAGAACCAACTCTTGGATTATGGCATTACAGAGACTAAGACTCCATTATTGATGGATAGTGCTTCAGCTCTTTGCATTGTCAAAAATCCAGTCCAACACTCTAGGACCAAACATATAGAGATCAGACATCATTTTATTAGGGATTGCTATGAAAAGGTCTGACTGATCCAAAGTTTGTGCCTAGTGCTGATGAGCTTGCAGATATATTTACTAAGCCTTTAGATAGTGCCACATTTCAAAACTTGGTACTAAGGCTTGGTATGCTGCAGCTCGAATAATTTGACCAATACTGATGCTCTCAGTTCACAAGTACTGATGAGCATTAGTATGCAAAGGTCAAATATAAGTACTTATGAGTAATTTAGTCTTCAGCATTTTCACAACTACTGAAGACTAAAGGCTTCAAAGTACTGATGTACATTATTTGTTGAAAACAACTGATGTAGTGAGGTGGATTACAACTACTGATGTATCATTTTCAAACAAATAAGTACTAAAGAACAAATTTTGTTCACAAGTACTGATGTGCAATTTACACAAGTACTGAAGACAAAATTTGTTTACCAGCTCTGGAGTATTTCATCAGCACTTATGAACATCTGATCACAAGAGCTGAAGGCATAAATACTCACAAGAGCTGAAGGGTCAATGAAACATCTGAAAGTCAGCCAAAGAGCTGATGAGTAAATGTGGAGGTCAGCATGAAACAACTGATTTGACGGAAACAGCTGATGAGTAATTTTATTCTTCAGCTGATGCCAACAGCTGTTGTTTCATACCCAAACAACTGAAGGACAAAACCATGTCTTCAGTAGTTTCACAACTACTGATGACTAACACCAAGTCCTCAGTTGTTTACAACAACTGAAGCAATACCATGTCTTCAGTAGTTCACAACTACTGATATTAGTAGTTCACAACTACTGAAGGCTAACACCAAGTCTTCAGTTGTTACAACGCCTGAACAGCTGAAAACTAGGTCTTCAGTAGTTTATAACTACTGAAGACTGATAACAAATCTTCAGCGTTTACATCTGAAGGACAAAACCAACGTCTCAGTAGTTTCAACTACTGAAGACTAACACCAAGTCCTCAGATTTATAACCACTGAAGGTTAAAACCACGTCATCAGTAGTTTCAACAACTGATAACTAACACCAAACCTTCAGTAGTTTTCTTTCAGCCTTTGCCATACCCTATAAATACCCAACCTTCAGAGCTTTTCATTCTCACTTGACCTAACTTTTCAAAACCTCTGAAAATCCCATACACCATTAATGGCGGCCATGCAACTCAAACCTCGACACAACTGTGTCGCTCATCTCACCAAATCGCCATTATGGCCCAAGTTTCACAATGCCGTCGATCTAATGACCGACTCACCATACCAGACGGCATTCCTTCTCAACCCCACCATATACACCAACTCCCTATCGGAGTTCTGGACGAACATCATCGTCCAAACCGGAGAGAATGATGGCAAGGTCTCTCTCCGGTCCTCCGTAAACAACCACCAAGTGGTTATCACTCCAGCTACCATTCGAGAAACCCTAAAGCTGGAGGATGCCACCTACCCAACCTCTTACCCCAAAGGCGCCCTCGATCTATGCTTCACTGCCAACGACTATCAGGGCGACCTCTCTGCCACCACCTTGTTGAAGAAACACTTCCCAGATCCCCAACGACTAATCTTCCACATGGTGAATGTGTGTCTGGCTCCCAAAACTTCTTCATGGGACCAGATGTCAACAAGGTGGCAACAGGTATTGTATTCTATCCTTGATAAACAACTCCCTAAATTTTACTAATATTAATTTTTGGAACTCAAGGATATGGCCACAAAACCCATTTCTAACCGTTGGATCTTGTATCCTCGGTTCATAATGGCCATCATCCAGAGCCAGCTTCAAGCTGAGGGACTTGTTGGCACTGGGGTCCCTGCCATGGCTGTTCTAGCCGAGGTATGCTCCAGGCACAACACCGACCACACACTCGAACAGGCTGGCCGGCTGCGAAAACCCACGCAGCAGGAACCCACAGCCTCCACCTCCAAATCCAAAGTCCCCACCAAGCCAAAAGCCAAGAAGAAGCCCAAAAATGGCTACTCAGGGAAATGAGTCCCCTGAGGATGCCCCTGTAACACAAAGGCAAGATGTGGCTACTGTTCGATTCTCCCAGCAGCTACCATGACTCCACCCACCACAACCGCACAGGTCTCCTCTCAACAGGAGCCTGATGCAACCACTACTGGGGCACCTACACATCATGGGGTCTTTCTCACTTGAGGAGACTGCCATTGAAATGCACACTCCTCCCTATGTGCACTCTGCTTCAAGCCCATCTCCCACAGAAGCCGCCCCACAAAGTCCTACCCTAATCATCGCCAAAGTGTTGACTCACCTGAGCACTCCATCCTCTCCCCAGAAACCTATTACTACTGGGGAGACTCCAACCAAAGAGAGGGTGGATACAAGTGCTGGTGGGAACCTCCAACACAGAGAATCACATGTCCAATCTCCCA